>CAJQZJ010033718.1:2611998-2629460 GCA_907164525.1 Lophiomys imhausi
GTGTGTGTGTGTGTGTGTGTGTGTTTTTGATCCTAAAGAGCAACCCGAACAATAAATACATCACGTCCCTTCCTTGATTTCCATTTATTTATCTATGTTCAATAAAGAGCTACTAACTGAGTGTGCAGGAGAGATGGCTCAGATAGTGGAATATCTATGAAGCATAAGGTTCAGATCCTCATGTAAAAGCCAAGTTCTACATCCCCCCCCATTGTTAACCCCAGCACTAGACTGGGCCAGAACAAGCATTTGGGAATTCATTGGCCAACCAATGTAGCTTAATTGGCAAGGCATGGGTTCAGTGATGGACCTTGTCTCAAATATAAAAATATAAGATGGAAAATGATTGAAGAAGACTCAAGGTTATATAGCCTCTATGCAAACATGTACTCACATACATAAATATATGTATATATAAAAAATTTTTGTTCATCACAGGTATTTATTGTGCATGTGTGTGAGTACCCGCATGCCACAGTGCTTGTGTGGAGGCCAGGATAGCTTTCAGATCTTAACACACTCTCTCTTAATTTTGTGTATGGAGTCAGCAGATGGCTCTGGGTAAGTGACTGCCACCAAACTTGACAATTTGAGTTGTTCAGTCCATGGGATTCACATGATGGAAGAGAACTGATACCTTGTTCTAGAGCCTGTCAAATTAACATCACTAACCATCACAGGTGCCTTCCAATTCCCAAACCTGTGACATGCAGCTCTTTGACCAGCAATAATCATGAACTGCCATTATGTAACCATATTATATTTGGTTTTATACTTATATATATACATGAAAGTTTGGACTCACTTTAGAAGAGGGCTTGTGATCTTAAAGACCATAATAATGATCCCCAAAGAAGATAGAACTTATAACACCTAAGATGTTGCCAGAGATGTCATAGTTACTAGAAAAACAGGGCCTCTGATTCAATATTTGCAAAGAAACAGAAGATTCACTAGTAAAGGAGGCCCCTGCAAAGACCATGATTGAAACCGGACTCAGTGGAGCATGCTTTTAATCCCAGCACTCAAGAGGCAGAGGCAGGCGGATCCCTTAAGTTTGAGGCTTACAAAGTGAGTCCAGGGCTACACAGAAAAACCTGTCTCGAAAAAAAAAACAAAAAATAAAATGAAAAAGAGCATGAAGCTGGGCAAGATGACATACTCTGTAATCCCAATATTTGAGAGTAGAAGCAGAAGGATCAGGAATTCAAGGCTAGCTGGGGCTACATGTTTCCTCTTTCAAAAAATACATGCATACATCCCACAGTTTATATTCTAGGAAGTACTGAAGTAAATGCAAATTTTTAAATAATAAAGCACTAAAGAAAATAATTACATTCAAATAAGTATGCATCTTAAAAACAATCTCTGAAATTTATTGATTTGAGAAAAATGTTCTTCACAAATTACAAAGCATACTTATCTTAATCATAGAAGGAGTATTTGCTAATTTGTAACCATTATAGAAATGTCTGTTTGTGAATTTGTTTTGGCATTTATTTGATGTCAACAATTTAAGTCCTGCATGATTAATTAACTAGGAAAACTTACTGTAAGTCATCTAAGAAAACTACTTAAAAGTCAACTGAACAGTCTTATCAGTATAGTCAGTGGAATGAAGAATTTTCCTTTTAGAAACTTGAGGTATAATTTATATACCATCCATTCAAGGTGGGTTTAGTGGCTTGAACCCATAATTTCAAGGCCATCTTGGGCACCATAGTAAGACCCCATCTCAGGGCAAAGCTAGCTGTGGTGGTACGTATCTGTGACTTCAGCCCTGAAAACCCTAAGGCATCTGATCAAAGGCCAACTAACTGCATTACAGTATGAGACTGTCTTCCAAAAACTGTTTTAAAAATTACAGTTTAGTAGAGTTTAGTATATTCTCATTTGCAGCCCTCACCACATCCTAATAACATTTTCATCCTACACACACACACACACACCTTCATAATTCATTAGTAGCAGTCGGTCCTTATTTTTTCTTAGCCAGAAAACACTAACCTGCTTTCCCATCTGTATAGATTGCCTGATTCAGAACATTTTCTATAAATAGGATCATACAGCCTGTTCTTGTGTGCTGGCTCCTTTGCTTTACATAATGTTTTCAAGGTTTTCTGCATGTAATGTTTTGCTGTATAAATAAAATTTAAAGTCTCTCATTCCAAAAAAAACACCTTGATAAAAAATCCTCTGCAATCTAACACTTAAAGATAATTTGATTCATGAGATCATTTTTATATTTCTCCTTTTTAACAGGCCAACTTTGAAATTTATAAAACATGGAGAAGACTCAAGAGAAAGCTGAAAGAATTCTTCTAGAGCCCTATAGATACTTACTTCAATTACCAGGTAACAAACAGTTCAGTTATTATTCATATAGCATAGTTTTCAGACCATAGTGGTCATTTAAATGTTAGCAACAGGAAAAGTTAAATGATTGTTGATACCTTCTATTTGAAGTGATTCCATTATAAGAGGAATTATTTTTTAAAAAACTATAATGAAGAAATGTTTCTCTTTTAAAACATTTATTTGTTACTTCAAGTTACATCTTGATCACAGCCCTCTCCCTTCTCCTCTCCCGGTCCCACCCTAACCCTCCTCTCCTCCTCGGGTGAAGGGGCCCTCACATATCAAGCCCCCTCAGGTCCTTAGTCACATGAGGGCTAAGAGCTTCCTCTTGCACTGGGGCCCAACATGGCAGCCCAACTAGGGTAAAGTGTTCCACTAACTGACAACAGAGTCCATGTCAGACTCTGAGCCCACCCCAACCCCCACTAAGGGATCTGTATGAAGGTTAAGTTGCCTATCTTGTATATACGTATGGGGGGGAGCCTAACTCTGGTCTATATTTGTTTTTTGTTTGTTTTCTTTCTTTCTTTGTTTAGTGTTTCAGTCTCTGTAAGTCTCTAGGGGCCTAGAATGGTTGGCTCTGTTGACCTTCATGTGGTGTTCTTGTCCCCTCCTGGTCTCTCTATTCCTCCTCCCTTTAGAATGTTTCTGTTTTATTGAGATAGGATCTTTTTATTGTAGCCCTGGCTGGCCTAGAACTCAATATGTAGCCCAGGCCAGCCTGAAGTTTGTGGTGACCCTCCTCCCTCTGCTTTCGGAGTGCTGAGACTACATGTGTGCTCTGGCCAATCCTGAAAAGTTATTCCTTCTTTCTTTTAATTGTGTGTCTGTAGGAAGTTATGTGCACATGAATGCAAGTGCCTGTGGTCAGAAGAGGGTATTAGATCCTCTGGAGCTGGAATCACAGCCAGTTGTGAGCCACCTGATATGGGTGCTAGGAACCAAACCCAGGGCCTTTATAAGACCCTAATTTACACCTGCATTCCAAAAATATAAGACCCTAATTTAAGATTCATTGTTAATCCCTGAGCTATCTGTCCAACCCAACTCTGTTTTTTTTTTTTCTTTCATTAATTTATTCAGTGGGAATGTATGTGGTACTCAGAGGATCCTGGGGATGGAATTGAGGCCATTAGTCTTGGCCCTAAGCCCCTTTACCCCTGAAACTTAACTTTTATTTTTTGAGTCAGAGTCTTGGTGACCTCAAACTCAAAGAGATCCATCTCCCCCAACCTTCCAAGTGCTGAGATTAAAGGTGTGCACTGCACACAGACTGAAATTTAACTTTTCCCCCTTTAAGTTTTATTCTATGATTATTTATGGTTTTGGCTGTGTGTGTGTGCCTGGCACTTGCATGCCTGTGCCTGAGGAGGCTGGAGGAGAGGGCCAGTTCTCCTAGGATTAGAAGTACACTTTTAGTTCTGAGCCACCAAGTGGTTGCTGGGAATCAAACCTGGAACTTCTGGAAGAGCAGCGAGTGTTCTTAGCCACAGAGCCATCTCTCTCTAGCCTCTGAGACTTAACTTTTATGGAACTATTTTCTTGGACCCTATTCTGAATTTACAGTATTAGAAGCTCATACAGTATTTTTCCCCAACACTTATTTATTTCAATATGTTTACTGAATGAACTGTTTGTGATTTTTAACTACCATTGCTTTATGTTTAGGCTGATTTAACTTTTTTTGGGGGGGGTCATTGTTGGTTGTTTTGTTTTTCAAGACAGTGTTTCTCTATAGCCCTGTCTGTCCTGGAACTTACTCTGTAGACTAGGCTGACCTCTACCTTACAGAGATCTGTCTGCCTCTGCCTCCCAGGTACTGGGATTAAAGGCATACGACACCACACCCGGCCATTATAGGCAGTTTTGAACTGCCATATGGGTGTTGGGATTTGAACCCTGGTTCTTTGGAAAAGCAGGCAGTACTCTTAACCACTGAGCCATCTCTGCAGCCTGCCTCTGCCTCCCAAGTGCTGGGATTAAAGCCTTGTACCACCCTCACCTTTCATAATGACAGATAATTTTATGAAGAAATTCATTGGTAAAATACTTGAAGTTAGTGTGACAGATAGCTCTAATTGTCCCAAAAGATTGTCTTCATTTTCAGAAAAAGAAAGAAATTAAAGTATATTTTCTAAAAATGCCCATTCCACCCCCCAATTCAATAATGCAGGTTAAGACTCAAACTCACTGAGGTGGTTTAGACTTTCTTGCTGGCCCTCATTTTTAAAAGCCTTTGTTTGTTTGTTTGTTTGTTTGTTTGTTTGTTTGTTTAACTGTGTGTATTTGTGTGTTACGGGTGGGAAGTATGTGCACCTGAGTGTGGGTGTGCACAGAGGACTAAAAAGGGTATTGGACCTCCCAGAGTTAGAGTTATACATGATTGTGAGCCGCCTGAGATAGATGCTGGGAACTAAACTTGGTCCTCTACAAGACAGCAAGGGCCCCTTTAACACTGAGCCATTTCTCCACCCACCCAAGTGTAGTGTGATGATAAAATGAAGAGGGTAAATTCAGCCCCACTATGTCCTTTACAATGGGGAATCTGAGTGGTATTCAGCCAGGACAGAAATGGGTTGATGGGTCTGTATTATTAAGTCTGATCAGTTTTGCAGCAAGTTTTTCATTATTTGTTTGTAATCACATTTTGGAGGCCAGTGAGATCGCTTAGCCAGTAAAAGTACTTGACACCCAGCCTCAGGTCTGACTTGCATCTCCAGGCCCCACATGCTCCTGCATGCTATCTTCTGACCTCCACAGGTGCCCCATGGAGTGTGAGTGCATACAAATACAATTAAATAAATGGGTTTTGGGGGGGAGGGATTTTAACAAGCCTTGGCATAAATTGAGCAATATTAGCCCATCTAAGCTAGCTAATAATTCTATTTCCTAAATACAACCCATAAATACATAAGTCCCTTTGGACTGCTATTCTCCATGTTATGCCAATATTCCAGGCCACATGGAATGATCTTCTTTAATCTAACCCATGGCATGTGTCCTCCTTCTTCCTGCTCCTGGCTTTTTCTTCCCATCAACCTCTCTGCTTCAGAAGCCCATTCATTACCTTAGTCCTGCCTATCTCTGTCTTTGCCCAATCTCAGGCCTCAGCATTTAAAATAAATGGCTTTTTAAATTATTTTTTAAGTAAGATAATTTTTTGGTCATGTTCTATGTTTTAATTGCAGGTAAACAGGTGAGAACCAAACTTTCCCAGGCATTTAATCACTGGCTGAAAGTTCCAGAAGACAAATTACAGGTATCTAGGCATTCTGATGACTTGTTTGTTTTGTCCTACTGGGGGGTCACAGCCTGAACTTTAAGCATGCTGGGCAAGTGATCTGCCACTGAGCTGCATCCCCAGCCCTTAGGCCATTCCCATCGCATTCTTCCCCATTTAGTCACCAAGGTGGTAGTAAGTGTCCCGTAAAAATATTCCAATATCCTTATTCTGTTCATGCTTATGTAGTATTATATATCGAGATTGCTAAATATTAATTGTAAGAGCTTAAGATAACTGAGACTTAATAATAATTTGGTTATATCATCAAAGACAAACTGCTTTGACCAGCATGGTGGTACACATGTGGAATCCCAGCCCTTAAGAGCTGGCTACACAGGAAAACTATATCTAAAAAACTAAACAAACAAAAAAAACCTGGGCTGGAGAGATGGCTCTGATGTTTAGAGCATGTACTGCTTTTGTAGAGGACCTAAGTTCAATTCCCAGCACCCACATCAGGCGGTCACAACTGCCTGTAACCAGATCCAGGGGATCTGATATCTCTGGCCTCCAAGGACACCTGCATTCACATACACATACCCCATACTGACACAGACACCAAAAAAGATTCTCTGTATGTGTACACATGTGTGCACAATAGCCTTTGTTAAGTCTCTGTATGTATGTATGTATGTGTTTATCTGTGTCCCTTTATGCGTGTCTGTGTGTCTTAGTGAAATTTTCTTTCTCTTTTGGTTGTTTTTTCTCTAGATTATCATTGAAGTAACTGAAATGTTGCATAATGCCAGCTTACTCATTGATGATATTGAAGACAATTCAAAGCTCCGACGTGGTTTTCCAGTAGCACACAGCATCTATGGAATTCCATCTGTCATTAATTCTGCCAATTATGTCTATTTCCTTGGCCTGGAGAAAGTCTTAACACTTGATCACCCAGATGCAGTGAAGCTTTTCACACGCCAACTTTTGGAACTTCATCAGGGACAAGGCCTAGATATTTACTGGAGGGACACATACACTTGTCCCACTGAGGAAGAGTATAAAGCCATGGTGTTGCAGAAGACAGGTGGATTGTTTGGATTAGCAGTAGGTCTTATGCAGTTGTTTTCTGATTACAAAGAAGATCTAAAGCCACTGCTTGACACACTTGGGCTCTTTTTCCAGATTAGAGATGATTATGCCAATCTACACTCCAAAGAATACAGTGAAAACAAAAGTTTCTGTGAAGACCTTACGGAAGGAAAATTCTCATTCCCCACCATTCATGCCATTTGTTCAAGGCCAGAAAGCACACAGGTACAGAACATCCTGCGCCAGAGAACGGAAAATATAGATATTAAAAAATACTGTGTGCAGTATTTGGAAGATGTAGGTTCTTTTGAATATACTCGGTATACTCTTAAAGAACTTGAAGCTAAAGCCTACAAACAAATTGAGGCCTGTGGCGGGAACCCTGCACTAGTGGCTTTAGTCAAGCATTTAAGTAAGATGTTCACAGAAGAAAATGAATAATGTTAGCCATTCTTGATTAGACTCCATAGCTTCTTTCAGTTGACAATGAGAAGTGGTTTTTTCCTATTTATCTTTTCAAGTACTAGTCTCCAAAAACAGTAAATGAGGCTGATGTGTGTGAAAGTGTTTCATCATCAGAATCCCTTTGCATAAAGGTACAAAATTGAGGGCTGAGATGTGGCTCATCAGTTAAGAGGCTGCTGTTCAGACAACCCAGGTTCAATTTCTAGTACCCGCAGAGAAGTTCACCACCATGTGTAACTCCAGTTCCAGATGATCTGCTGGTCTTTGTAGGCACCGGGCACACACATAATGCACAGGCGTACATGTATGCAAAACATTCATACACATAAGATGCTTTTTTTTTTTTTTTTTGGTTTGGTTTTTCAAGACAGGATTTCTCTGTGTAGCCTTGACTGTCTTGGAACTCACTTTGTAGACCAGGCTGGCCTCGAACTTACAGAGATCCACCTGTCTCTATCTCCCAAATGGTAGAATTAAAAGCATGCACCACCACTGCCAGCCCTTATTTTTAAAATTTTTGTTTTTTGTTTTTATTGTTTTTGTTTTTTGAGACAGGGTTTCTCTGTGTAGCCCTGGCTATCCTGGAACTCACTCTGTAGATCAGGCTGGCCTTGAACTCACAGAGATCCGCCTGCCTCTGCCTCCCAAGTGCTGGGATTAAAGGCATGCACCACCATGCCCAGCTATTTTTTAATTTTTTAAAAACAAAAAATTGAGAATAACAGTCATGAAACACAGGTCATATAAATATCAGACATTAAATGTGACCACCTCTCCCTACTATCCCAAATGTTCTGGGTTAATCAATAAAAAAGACTTACCTTCCAAAAAACACTTTCTGCTTCCTGACTAAACGACATGGAAGTTCCCAGTTCATTGATAACAATTCAAAACGGTCTTGGACAAGTCTCTTTAGCTAATTGGCCTAAAGACCAAAGAACTGCTGTCTTTCCCTAAATGATAATGCTAAGAGTACCTCAATTTTGTCTCTCTGAATGCCTGTACCAAAGCCTGAAAGACAAAGTGAAAGCAGTGGTCACTCCCTGCTGGCTTTCTGGCCTCTGTCCCTGATACCCCACAAGTTCTTGATTTTGACCAAGGAGGTTCTACTTAATGAAATTCACATACTGAACCCAATTTTTTTCTAGTTTGTGTGTTTTTTCTTGTAACACTTTTCTACCCCAAACTGATTAGTATCTATAATGTTTCTCTGTAAAAGAAGAGAATATACAGAAAATATGTTTGTGGCACACACCAGTAATCCCAACAATCCAGAGGTAGAGTCAGGAAGATCAGAAGTTCAAAAAAAAAATTTTTTTTTTTTCTTGAGACAGGTTTTACTATGCAGTTCTAGCTGGCTTCTGCCTCTTGAGTGCTAGAATCAAAGGTGTGTCCCTCACCATATCTGGCAAAGAATGTGTAAGTCAATTTATTTCCTTGCCTAATTAATTTTGGCCTGGTGCTAATTCATGATTCTGTCATTCTTGTCTTGCCTTTGTTAATAAAAGAAATGCTTAACTATGAGTTGAGGACATTTTTAGTCATTTTATGTATCTGGTAATCAAATTTTCATTCTTTACTTGGTCTATGGTCACATCTGTTAATTCAGAAGAGACCCAGGGAGCTGTAGAGATGTCTCAGAGGTTAAGAGCAATGGTTGCTCTTCCAGAGGACCCAGGTTCAATTCCCAGCACCTGCATGGCAGCTCACAACTGTCTAACTCCAGTTTTGACACCCTCACACAGACATACATGTAAGCAAAATACCAATGCACATAAAAAGGAATTAAGAGACCCAGAACATGAGTAGTTGGGTTCACTTAATAAAATGACTTTCCTGCTTAGATCTGTGCTACAGTAATGTTTTTTAATTTTGCCGTGTCAGAGACATGCTTTTTAAGCAATGTAAAATATTTTCTAATTTATGCAGCTTCAGAAAAACATTACGTTTTTTTATGCCAAATCTACAAGAATAAAGGTCAGTTGTATTGCCATAAATCCTTGACCTAGTAAAATCTTTTTCATTTCCTTGAGATGAGGTCTGGCCTTGTTGTCTAAACTGTTGTTGACATCACTATCTTCAGCTTCTGGAGCAGCTGGGATTCCTGACCAGCACCTTGCTTTAACACGATCTTAATCTAGCCTCTCTGCTCTTCTACTTTCCTTCCTCCACCCTCTCTAACTTGTGCCCGCTCATCATTCTGCCTCAGGAGCTCTTCAGATCTCTGTCAGCCCTGAATGGATCCAGTCATCTACTTTCTTCTCCTTCCTGTGTCACTTGGCTGCTAGGGAATGCTTTCCTGGCTGCTGTTATAGCAGCCTCCTCCACTGGGTAGCCTATATTATTTGTCTCTTCCTTTCCTAGCGGAAAAGGAGATTCCTCAACCTGGCAATCTAATGTCCTCTATTATCTTTTTTCATTCCCTACCTATAAGATGTAGTCTCCTAGTTTTCTTCAAATCGTTTACTTCAAATCTGTCTTCAAGTATTTTGCCTTTTATTTCCAAAAATGTAAGCCAGATGAGGTGGCACATGCCACTTAGGGGAAATGGAGATCCAAAGTTCAGGGTTCTTGGTCTGGGACTACCCTGAGTTTTCTTTTTCTTCTAGGGTTTTTTGGGTTTTTTTTTTCCCCCAGACAGGGTTTCTCTGTGTATCCTTGACTGTCCTGGACTCACTTTGTAAACCATGCTGGCCTCTGCCTCCCCAAGTGCTGGGATTAAAGGCATGCACCACCATGCCCCCTAGCTAACATGAGTTTTCTAAGAGTGCCCTGCAGCCTTAGGCCAAAGGAGCTTTTATGTTCTAGAGTCCTTTCCCTCCACATTCCTGAGGGCCTTCTCCCATCCCAGGCTGTAATCCTCAGGGATTATTCTATGGATCATTTTAAGCCTTGTGCTAAGAGAAAGGAGAAAGAAATATATATGTAAACATCTCTAATTCCAGCATTCAAGTGACAGAGGCAGACTGTCCTCACAGAGAGTTCCAGGTCATACAGGGCATCATGGTGAGGCCCTCTCAAAAAAAAAAAAAAAAAGTTTCAAATACAGAAAAATGCCCAAAATAACACTACAGTAGTGTGAGTTCATAGATAATACAGTTGGCATTTTACTTCCTCAACCCAACCACCACACTAGACTACTGCAGACTCAACATTTTTTTCCCCCACACAGGGTTTCTCTGTATCCATGACTGTCCTGGACTCACTTTGTAGACCAGGCTAGCCTTGAACTCACAGAGATTCATCTGCTTCTTCCTCCTGAGTGCTGGAATTAAAGGCGTGTGTCACCACACCTGGCCACCCTGATCATATTAATTCATCTGTTTATATTTACATTATTCAATATGTTGAGACTGATCTGTAATGTGAAGGCATTGTTTTGCTATGTGCTACTTATTTTAAAAAAATAAATTCAGGGCCTGGAGAGATGGCTTAATGGTTAAGAGCACTGACTGTTCTTCCAAAGGACCTGGGTTCAAATCCCAGTACCCACATGGCAGTTCACAGCTGTCTGTGACGTGGTGGTGTACGCCTTTAATCCCAATACTCAGGAGACAGAGGCTGGCAGATCTCTGTGAGTTCAAGGCTAGCCTGGTCTACAAAGTGAGTCCAGATCAGCCATGGATACACAGAGAAACCCTATCTCGAAAAACCAAATTAAAAAAAAAAAAAATCAGTGTTACAAATTTCAGTGTCAGCCTATTAGTCAGCTATGTACAGTGTTTCCTAATAAATAATGGCCACTGACACAGAAATGCCTGGGAGTTGTTTGTCATGCTTTTTAAAATGCAATTTATGTATTTATTTTATGTAGCCCTTCCTGGCCTAGAAGTTGATATGTAGACCTGAACTCAACTCAAAGATCTGCCTGCCTCTGTCTAGAGTACAAGGATTAAAGGCATCACACCCGGCAAAGCATATTTTTTTATTCAACACTACTTTATAAGAATCATCAATTTTGTGTTGTATATCACTGTACTTAAAAAGAAAGCTGTATCTGAAGAGATAATCCATGAAACAAGGTTGTTGGACCCCTGTTGGGTGAATGTCTTAGTCACTGTTGTATTGTTCTGAAGAGACACCATAGCCAAGGCAATTCTTATAAAAGAAAGTATTTCATTTGGGGGGGCTTATAGTTTCAGTTAGTTCATTCGCAGCATGGTGGGAACATAGTGACACTCATGGCAGTGGAGCAGTAACTGAGATCTACGTACTGATTTGTAGGCAACAGGCTGAGTCTGGGTCTGGCATAAGGTTCTGAAATCTCAAAACCCACTCCCAGTGACACACTTCCTCTGACAAGGCCACACCTCAAAGTCCTTCTAATCCTGTCAAAGAATTCCACTCCTTGGTGACTAAGTATTCAGAGAGTATTCAGATATATGAGCCTAGAGGGTCATTCTTACTCAAACCACCATAGTGAGGTAGCTTAGTACTAATGATAAGCAGTTAGATGGTGTATAAATCTTACTGAAACTTGCCCAGTTGCCTAATAGAAATTGTAAATTAGGAATAAACATTTCAGGAGTGTTTTAAAGAGATTTGGCTTCAATGAATATTCTAACAAAGATGTCAGTGCTTTTTAAGAATGTAATAGCATGTTTATTAAACCTCACAGGTTAATATAAAGAACTAGGCATACAAAATGGAGTTAAGAGACCAGACAAGGGGCTGCAGATATAGCTCAGTGGTTAAGAGAACTGGCTGTTCTCCCAGAGGACCCAGGTTCAATTCCCAGCACCCACATGGCAGCTCACAACTGTCTATACTCCAAGATCTGACACTTTCACACAGACACACAGGCAGGCAAAACACCAATGTACTGAAAAGTTGTTTTAAGAGAGAGAGAGGCAGAGAGGCTAGACAAGCCTGTAATAGCACCACTGAGGCAAGAGGATCATGAGTTCAAGAAGTCTGACCTCCATAGGGAGTTGAAGCTGAGTTGGGTTGCACTATGACCCTTATCAAAAAAACAAAGAAAAAAATACTAAGTTAAGGAAGCATGTTTTTGAAGTAAGACATGCATTTGAGACACAAATTAGGAATTGGAAGAGACTCAGATTTTCTAATAAGTTTTGTGAAAGAGGGTTTGGTTTGATGAAAGTATAAATGTGGACAAAAAAATGGCTCAGTTTACCAAGTGTTTGCTGCATAAACATGAGGATGTGAGTTGTGATCCCTAGCATCCACATAACATCAGAATGTGGCACTATAATCTCAGTGCTGAGGAGGCAGAGACAGTTGCATAGCTTGGATACTATGGCAAGTCATTCTAACTGAATCCGTAAGTTCCAAGTCAGTGAGAGACCCTGCCTCAAAGAAATAATGTGAAAAACTACTGAGGAAGATACCTGATCTTGACCTCTGGTATCCACACGCTCACACATACACATGCATACAGTTAAAAACATTTATACCCCCAAAAGGATAATTTTATTAATTTACTCAAGTCTGAAACTAAACCAATTAAAATTCAAAAAGCTGTGGATTGAAGTTGAACAATGAATAAATAAAATTCTAGCATTCAATAAGTGGTTAGTAGGGACTGGAGAGGTGGCTCAGCAATTAAGAGCACTTGTTGCTCTTGCAGAGGACCTGGGTCCAGTTCCCAGCATCATATGGTAGTATGTGTACATGTTCACACAGGTGTGTGCACCTCTGTACAGGTACATGTGTACAAGTATATGCGGACATGTGAAGGTCAGAGGTCAATATCAAGTGATTTATTTGATCACTTTGTTTTCTAGACAGGGTTTCTCTATGTAGCCCTGGTGTCCTGAAACTCTACATAGACTATGCTGACCTCAAACTCACAGAGATCCACCTACCTCTTCTGCCTTGATCACTCTTTACTCTCTTAAATTATTTTCTTTGCCATTAGAATGTGTGTGGGTGCTGATGTGTGCATGCCACATAACATATGGAGGTTAGAGGACAACTTTTGGAAGCCAGTTCTCTCCTTCCACCATGGGTTCCACGAATTAAACCCAAGTCATCAGGTGTGCATACTGATTGCTTTTACCCTGAGCCATCATGCCAGCCCCAACCTTATTTTTGGACACAAGGTCTTTCACTAAATCTGGAGCTTAATAATTTGAGTAGACTGCAGAGCCAGTGAGCTCTGGGACCCGCCTTTTTCTCCCTCCCTAGCACTGGGGTTACGATGTGTATGAACACACTCAGTGTTTACATGGCAGCTGGGATCTGAATTCAGGTCCTCCTGCTTGTGTTCAGGCACTTTGCCATGATCCAGCTCTCTACCATCTAATTTTTATTTATCACTGTTCTGATGCAAAACAAAAATCTTGGTCCAAAGGGGATAGAAGTAACCTATTCTGTGCCAAATATGAGTGTCCTGTCCATGCCCCAGCCACACAGACTCAGGTTTCCCTGAATAGCATGTTTCTGTGAATGAGGTTTCATAAATTTAAAAAAAACATTTTTATTAAATGTATTTTATCTAGCAAGTATGTGTTATGGCATGCATGTGGAGGCCAGGGAACAGCTTGTACAGCTGTGGAAATCAGTTCTCTCCTTCTACCATGTGAGTTCTTGTGATTGAACTCAGGATTGGTGGCAAGTAACTTTACATGTTCAGCCAGCTCATCTGCCCAGTGTCATAATTTTTTATAGTCACAGAACAAAAGTGTAGAAAAATGGCTAATTAAACTATTTAACCAGTATTTAGATTATCATTAATTAGTGGTGGTCATTAATCCTTAACCCGCCATTATAAATGAACATACAGACACTACGTGGATTTTAACAAGCCTTGGCCTGAATTGAGCAATCTTGGCCCACCTAAGCTAGCTCTTAATACTCTTACCCAAATATGACCCCATATATACATACGTCTCCTTGGACTGCTATTCTTCTCCACACTATGATGATGTTCCTGGCCATGTGGAATGAGGTTCTTTTTTCTAACCCATGGTGTATGTCCTCCTTCTTCCTGCTCCTGGCTAGAATGAACTAATCCTCTGTGTAAAACGCAGGGTTCTTGTTCTAATCTCAGGAAGTCCCACCTTTATCTGTCTTTGCCCAATCTCAGGCCTCAGCATTTTATTTAACCAATCAGAGACAATGTAAGTAACAGACAGCAAGCAAGACCAATTAACATTTAGAATGCTTAACACCACCCCATCACAAAATAAAGTCATGTATCAGTACATTTACCAATGTGTTCTTATTGACATGAGGTAGATTACAGTAGCAGCAAGAAGAAGTGTCTCCTATGGGTTTCAGATGCTACTTTGTCTTTTCTGGGTTGTGTGGAGTTTTTTTGTTTTGTTTTGTTTTCGTGACAAGGTTTCTCTGTGTATCTCTGGCTGTCCTGGGCTCACTTTGTAGACCAGGCTGGCCTTGAGCTGGCAGTAATCTGCCTGCTTCTGCCTCCTGAGTGCTGAGATTAGAGGCATGGGCCACCACTCCCGGCTGGTGCTACTTTCTAACATCCTTAGCTTTAGGGTTGGTCCAGTCTAGTGCTCTGCAAGTTCAACAATGCATTCCAAGTGGGGTGAGTGGTACATGCTTATAACCCCAGTATTTCAAAGACAAAACCAGGACAGTTGTTGAGTGTGAGGTTACCATGTACTGGATAGCAAGTTCAAGGTTAGCCTGGGCTATATGGTGAGACCTTAAGAACCAAAATAAAAATATGCATTCCACAAGTTTTACATAGTAGTTACAAAAATGTTAGGTCACATACAGAGGTTGATAGTAGATTATTATTAAGGGATCTGAAGATAGCCCAAGATAATTTGTCTCTCAATCTGCAACAGTCCTTCTTCCTACAGTCACCTAAGTTCTAGGCAGTCCACCAGTCTGTAGGCTCTTCAGCACAAATGTACCTCCTTCAAACACTTCAGTCCACAACTGGATCCTTCCCATGTGTCAGTCAGCAGTTCATCTGTCACCTTTGAGTCCCCATCTCCATACTTTGCTGTAGTTGGTTGCCTTTCCCCATCCTGTCACCAACTATTTTACTGCTTTTAGCTTAATCTGAGGTGATCTTATGTGTGTGACTGATGCGTCATCCTACGCACACTTTTTTTTTCTGTTTGGTTTTTCAAAACAGGGTTTCTGTGTAACAGGCCCTGGCTGTCCTGGACTTTGTAGACGAGGCTGGCCTTGAACTCACAGAGATCTGCCTGCCTCTGCCTCCTGAGTGCTGGGATTAAAGGCATGCACCCTATGCGCAGCCCACACACACTTTTTATGTACAGGGTATTGTTATAGTGCCTGCCTTGTGTGTTACAGCTCTGAGGGGAAAGGTATCCTGACAGTCAGGAGCCAAGGAATACCATAAGTCACATTGTACAACAAACTTCACATAAGAGATATATTGGGAGAACACAGGAGATTGACTGCCTCTGCTCCAGAGAGAAGCAGCAAAGAACTGAGCAGGAGGCAGACTCATCTAGGGTTTCTTGTAGGGTGGGGAGCTTTCCAGGGTGCCCAGAGAATGGAGGGATTCTGTGGCCTGATCTTGGGGCAAGCTCAGGGATTAGTGGAATTTTGTGACTTAGTCTGGGGCTTTTTTGTTTTTAATATGGAATGGGGCTTGGCCATTCTTCAGGCTTGAGGGATTGGGAACTGCTGTTAGTGTCATCAGAGATGTCTGAGGTTGGGAGATAGCCATGCTGGCCTCAAGGGGCTTACATCCCCCCCTTTTGTTTACTATTGATAAACAATCAGGTTCAGGAAAGGGGCAGTGTTATCATTACATTACTTCCTGCTGAGTGAAAGCATCACAATCAGAGGCAAGCTTGACCTTCATTGTCAGCATAACTAGGAGTTGTAGGCCTCTGATCTGTAGCTAGGAGTCAGTAATCCTGTAATAGCAACTCATTATAAAAGTCTGGCTAGACATCTTTCCCCCCCCCCCCCCCCCCCCCCCGGCAGGGTTTCTCGTGTAGCCTTGGTTGTCTTGGAACTCATTTTGTAGACCAGGCTGGCCTTTAACTCACAGAGATCCACCTGCCTCTGCCTCCTGAGTGCTGGGATTAAAGGTGTGTGGCACCACACCTGGCTATGACTAGAAATCTTTTGGATCTGTTGTTGAAATCTAGAAAAGTGGTGTGAATAGTAGGATTAAGAAAAGGAGAAGAAGGGAGGTTAAGAAGAGTAGTATCCAATTCTATATTGGAGGGTCAGTGATCCACTAGCCAGAGGCTTCGAGCTGTTGTTACTTTTGTCTTTGGAGATCTGTCTGGAGTTGTCATTGGATCTTATCTTTTACTATACCCAACTAGTTTACATTAAAGCAACATTCCACCTTGAAGAAGAGACAAAGACAACCTGTCTCTGTGCTGTTAATAAATATAATACTCATCAATTTTGTATCAAGTGAGTTTGCTTGGCCCTGAAGGATGAGAATGATCTGAGCCACCCATTGGAGATCTTCGATGAACTGAGGTGAAAACTGATGATAAATAGCGAGGGAAGTAGTCAGTCCCACTGCTGAGATGGTCATACTGAAGACTACAAGAACGGGTGTGACCTAAACTGCTTGTTTGTCATGCCGTGGAGCTATAAACCCCATGATAGGGACCAGCAAGGGTTCTCTAGTGAGTACCCCCTGAGTTTAGGAAAAAGGAACACCAGAACACAAGTTCCAGACCACACAGTGGGTTGGCAGCAGTAAACTTGAGTGCCAGGGAAAATGGAGGCATTGTGAATATTTGGGCATAGGGGCTGTGTGGTAGGTACCACTAAAGGAAGGTATTGCAGTCTACAGAATCCATTGTGCCCACAAAGTGTGTACCTGAGGAGTTAAAGCAGTTTGTGATACAGAAGAGAGAGAGGTGAGAGAGATAAGGGGTGGTAGTGATATTTGGCTTAGAACAATTGTTGAGCAGCAAGGTGAGAGAGTCTAATAAGCCAATGGGAGAGGCCACAAATGGTGGTAGTGAGTTTGACCCAGGAGGGACACACAACCAATATTCTTCAAAGCAGTCAGGCAGACCATTACTGAATAGCTGATATGCGGAGGTTAAGGTCTGAAACCAGAGATGGTGTGAAACGGAGGTGGGATCAGTATCATCCAAGAGGAGTGATATTAGGAATGGAAGGACCTTGGGGGAGCATAGGACCACTTCTACTGTGTCTATACCTACTAGCTGAGACAGTAGGGTGTGTACCCTCTGTATTTTGATCATGCCTGATGGGCAGCTGTGATACGTGCTGTAGTAAACTGTACCAGTGATCCCCATCTCCCATCTGGCTTGCCATGGGTCCTTAATTAGGTTATAAAAGACAATCCCCGGGAGGGCCAAGATGGCGGCGACCTACACTGACGCATTTTGAATGCGGGGGGGGGGGG
>CAJQZJ010033718.1:2634460-2656216 GCA_907164525.1 Lophiomys imhausi
TCTCTTGGCATGAAAAAACCCCTTGCACCAACTGCAGACAGACTGCTGTCCAAAAAGGACAAAACTTGGTAGCAGGGAAGTCGACAGCCTAACTCTGCCAAGACAGGGTAGGTAAGTCCTTCATAATCCCTGCTCTACAACAAATGTCTGTCATAGAAACAGGACCCAAAGGCTGAAGACTGATGCAGGAATATATGGAGAGAAAATGGGAACTGTCCAGGCAGTCATTGGTATGTCCTTTCTTAGTTTTGGAAGCTGCAGGCCCTGCACTTCCTATATAAGCAAATATATTTATCCCTCTCAGGTCTCTGAGGTGGTTGAAGAATAGACAGCTAGAGTCTCATAGTTAAATTTTGAGTTGTTTAGGAATCAAGAGGGTGTTATAGATCTAAGAAGATATTCTTAAAAGTGTGTTGCAAGTTAGTATGAATGTTGAGTCAGATATAGACCTTTAAACTCATGGAGATGGTTAGATAGTAGAATGTTAAAGTCAGGGGCCAAATATGTATAAACTGGACATTGGGAAGGTATACTGTGCCATTTAACTGTGGCATATTTATAAATGTGGCATATTTATATCTGTTGTTTTGTATAATACTTACTGTTATAAGAGAAGGAACCATCTGTTGGACTGAAAGGGGAAACTTCTGAGGGGAAGAGGGTGGAAGGGCGGGATAGGAAGGGGGAATAGGGAGGGGTTTGTTACTGAGATGTAACTTGAAGAAAAAAAAATAAAGTATTAAAAAATAAATAAATAGGCCGGGCGGTGGTGGCGCACGCCTTTAATCCCAGCACTTGGGAGGCAGAGGCAGGCGGATCTTTGTGAGTTCGAGGCCAGCCTGGTCTACAAAGCGAGTCCAGGACAGCCAGAGATATTCAGAGAAACCCTGTCTCAAAAAAACAAACAAACAAACAAACAAACAAACAAATAAATAAATAAATAAATAAATAAATGACAATCCCCCCATTCTGCATAAAAGGTAGAACACTTTCCCGAATATGCATCATGTCTCTTATAATACTGATAAGTGCAGCTTCCATAAGTCTCCGGCCAACTTAGACAGTACTCTGTAGTTTGATCATAGAGAAAGTAAGCAAAGGGGGGAGATTTTTAGAAGTTGATGTAGGTGTTGGAGAGACAAGTACCTCCTTTCAGCAACCTGCTAGTGAGCAGTCTCCAGACCCTATCACATGAGTAGTCTGGTTGAACCATTGAGTATAGGTTTCCTCAACCTTTGACATCTTAATGTATCAATAGCTTAGAAGGGGGAAAAACATGAAATATTTTTTATTACCTTAAAACATTTTATTATACTTTTAGAGCTTTCTTAAGCTTTTAAATCTTCAGACCTTTATACACTTTCTTAGACCTTCAGGACTTAAGCTTTCACATTCTCAGTTTCTCGTTGCTTACTTAAGTTTTCACATCCTTCACCTGACCATTTACCAGAGACAAGAGTGGTCACTACTGAGAGCAGTCGTTGCAAAGCAGGTTCCTTTAAATCCTTCTGTTTTGCTTTGCTCTCCTCTTGATTTCCTCTCTCTGTCGCAGTCCAGTGGACTCCCTGACACAGAACAGAGATTATGGAAAAAACCTTTAAGTAAATGTGCTTGAGTCTATAGGAGGAGGCATCATGTCCCCGCTCCTGAGCCAGCTATGCAATGAAGCAAAACAACTTTAACATTAACCACACTCAAAAGACATTTGAATTGCTGCTAAACTGAATCCAGTGAACAGAAAGCCCAAAGATAAATGCTAAGCCCTGGCCCTCAAAGCTGTAGTCTGCAACTCTGGGTTCCCACCACCGTATTTTTAAAGTGTTTGATACAGTGCTAGGGGACTAACCCACAATTCTATGTGTGTTAAGCATTCTACCAATTGCATCTCCAGCCCAATTCATTACTTGTGTGTGAGTATGGATGTGTCTGTATGTCATGCCAAGGGTCAGTGGTAGGTATCTTTACTGTTCTCACATTATCACCATCTTCTTCATCATTTTGACAGTTCTGAGGATTAACCTACGGACTCAGACATGCAAAGCCAGCACCGTTCCTCTGAGTTAAAGACACAGCCCTTGTACCTTATTTTATTTTTTTATATCCATTTTATGTGAGTGTTTTGTCTGCATGTATGTGTGTGCTTGGTGCCATGGAATTTAGAAGACAGTGTCAGATCAGTCACCTGGAGCTGGAGTTACAGATGATGGTGAGCTTCCAAGATGCTGAGAGTTGAACCTGGTTCTTCTGCAAGAGCACCAAGGGCTCTTCATTACCAAGCTATCTCTCTAGCCCCCCACTTTGTTTTTTGTGACAAGGTCTCTCACTGACCTGGAGCACACTGATTTGCTAGACTCACTGGCCCATCAAGCTCTGGGGAGCCACCAGATTCCATTGCCCCAGCTCTAAAGTTGCAGATGTGGACAGCACACCTGGTTTTTCTGTGAGTACTAGGTATCTGACTTATTGTCCTCAAACATTTTACACACGAGCTGGCTCCCCAACCTCCTCCCCCAGCTGGGGTTTCTGTATATTTTTTTTCTCACGACAGGAAGCACATATTTATCCAGGACTGAATTTCTTTGTCATTGCTAGGTCTCCATGACCTAAAAATAGCCTGGTGCTAAATGAGCACTCACTAAATATTGACTAAATAAATGAATGATGGTACTGAAAATGGATTGTACTGTAAATATTTGATTTTTTAAGTTTGAGCTTCCCCCCCTTGCCATATTTTAAACAAACATCCCTATGAGTCTGACAAGGAGAAAGGAGGGCTGTGAAAGCCACCTTAGTGATGGCTGAGCAGATGATTTTGGAAGGATGGAGGGAAGGGGAAAGCCAGAAATGTTAAAACAAGGAGACAAGGAGGAAGAGCCAGGGCACAGGTCCAATGAGTTGAGTGAGATGGCTCTGCAAGTACAGGTGCAGATCCCAAGCCACACGTTGAAACAACTCCTAGTAGTTATCTTCTGACCTTCACACATGCTCACCCACAGGTGCTTGCTCACATGAGTGTACCACACACACACACACACACACAGAGAGAGAGAGAGAGAGACAGAGACAGAGACACAGAGAGAGAGAGAGAATAATTAATTTTAAACTTAAACACCATTGCTAGCAGAATCAAGAGAATCCAAACTTAAAAAGTATGTTCTGTGCAGTGGCTGAGCCCTTGCCTAGCATTCACAAGGCCCTGTCCATCCCTAGCTCTGGCAGATGGTGGTAGAGAAGAAAGGAATTGAGTGGGATGTAATGAAGAGCTGGGTGTGGTGGCACACACCTTTAATACCAGCACTCTGGAGGCAGAGGCAGACAGATCTCTGTGAGTTCGAGGCCACTCTGCTCAACAAAGTAAGTCCAAGACAACCAGGGCTACACAAAGAAACCCTATCTCAGAAAAAAAAAAGACTTAAATGAAGGTCTGGAATCTGTGAACAACAGGCTCTGTGGAAGGTACACAGGAACACACCTGTACTGAAGGTCCTGTAGACTGACTGACTTACTGACTGGAAGACCTGGGATGTTGTAGACTGGAAGTCACATTAAGATGGGGTATCTTTAGTTTCCTCCCTTTGTTGCAGTACTGAGGACTGAACCTATAACCTCATGCTTTCTAGGCAAGCACTCTGCCACTCAGTGTATCCCCAGCCTTCTTTTTACATTTTATTTTGAGACATGTTTCATTAAATTGTCCAGACTGCCCTTGAACTTTCTATCTTCCAGCATCAATCTTCTGAGATACTAGGATTACAAACCTGCACTAATTCTGTCCTTTTCATCCCTTTTGATAACCATTTGCTACCTACATCTGATTTAACATTTTTGTTACTATGAGGTAAAACCTTGGAATATATTGTTAAACTTAGCAGATCATTAGCTTCTACAGAACCCTAAAGCTAAAGATAGCATCTGGGCATAGAGATGGCTCAGCAGTCAAGAGCACTGGCTGCTTTTGCAAAGGACCCAGGTTCAATTCCCAGAACCCATATTACAGCTCACAACCTTCTATAACTCTAGTCCCAGTGGATCTGGTCTTAGGCTCTCTTCTGACCTGAGGGCACCATGCATACAAGTGGTTCACAAACATATGTGCAAACAAAACACCCATATACATAAAACTTAAAAAAAAAGATTTATTCATTTTTATTGGGTGTGCATTGATGTTTTGCCTACATGTTTGTCTGTGTGAGGGTGTCAGATCTTGGAGTTACAGAGAGTTGTGAGCTGCCATGTGGGTACTGGGTATTGACCCCAGGTCCTCTAGAAGAGTAGCCATTCCTCTTAACCACTGAGCCATCTCTCCAGCCCCTAGAAATTTTTTTTTAGGATCTGGAAGATAACCTAGTCTACATAGTGAGTTCTAGGACATCCAGAACTACATACAAACACCCTGTCTCAAAACAGACAAAAAAAATTGCACAGAGAAACTCTTACTTGAAAAAAATAGATAGCATTTGAAATCTATAAATGAGATCCCCCCTGTTCCGTTGTGACCTACCTACCCAAAGTCCCCACTAAAGTGTTTGGTGAGTTCATTAGTTTATGACCTTCATTTGTTCTGTAACTATAAAAGTTCATGTCACCTCTTACAGTAGGACATAAATCAGGATAACCTCAATCCATGTTCTCAGATTATGGGCATTCATACTTCATTGTAATATATTATCTCTCATTCTCTTTGGAGCAAGAACTGTGTTTTATGTCAACAGTTTTGACAACCAACATGGGGCTTCACCTTCACTGGAGGAGTCCCCTGGAGCCATGGGCCTTTGTGTCCACTATCTGTTCTGCCCCCTTGCTTAATATTAATGAGCCCTTTCTTGAGCTCTCTGTTTTGCTTGATGATCCTATGGTTTATCCTGAGTTTCTTCAGATTTTACTTATATGTATATATGTGGTGTGTGTGTGTGTGTGTGTGTGTGTGTGTGTGTGTGTGTGTGTGTGTAGAGAGAGAGAGAGAGAGAGAGAGAGAGAGAGAGAGAATATGAATATGTGCACATCTAAGTGCAGGTACAGTTAGAGGCCAGAAGAGGATATCCAACTCCCAGGAGCTGGAAATACAAATGGCTATGAACTGTCATGTTCTGCAAGAGCAGAGAACTTGGGATGGAGAAGAAAAGTTAAGAGCACTTGCTGGAGACTGTTCTAACATTAAGATGTTGAAGGATAGGAAATTTATTTATTTATTGGTCTTTGAGACAGGGTTTCTCTGTGTAACAGCCCTGGCTATCCCGGACTTGCTTTGTAGACCAAGCTGGCCTCGAACTCACAGAGATCCGCTTGCCTCTTCTGCCTCCCAAGTGCTGGGATTAAAGGAGTGCCCGGTTAGGATAGGAAATTTATGCACTCTCTCATCGGGATGTTTTTCATCTGGCAATTTCCATGCATCTCTCTGAAGTCTGTTTTTCAGTGGTGGATAAAGCACTTCTACATTCCACATTTGTACCAAAACAAAAAACACATTTACATTTTAAAGAAATCAAAACTTCTCCTACAGTTTTATCTAATTTCTGTCAACCATCTCCTCTCCTTTATCTCTGCCTTTGTCTCTTCCCTCTTCTTATGTGTATGATTCTCCCCCCCATCCCACTCCCCATTCCTCCTCCTCCTCTTTCTTCTTTCTTTTTTTCTTTCTTTCCCCTTCCCTCCCTCTTTTCCTCTCTTCCTTCCTTCCTTCCTTCCCTCATAGCCCAGGCTTGCCTCAAACTAAATATACAGTCAAGCATGACCTTGAACTTCTTGTTCTAGTTCCTCCACCTCCCAAGTGCCAGAGATTTTAAGTATGGGCCACCATACCATTTTAGGCAGTGCTGGGTTGAATCAAACCCAAGACTCTGTGTGTGCTAGGCAAGCACCCTGCCAACTGGACTGTATTCTAGTGAAACTGTCTTCAAACTGTTTTTTTTTGTTTGTTTGTTTTTAGGAAAAGGAAACAGATATTACTCTCAAAATTATGAATTCACAGCAAAAATAGCTAACCTCCCTGGTAAGGAGATGAGTTAGATCCAGCTATCTTTTTTATTTTTTTCTTGCCCTCCTCTTGAATCTGTCTTGTACCTTTTCAAAAGAGATTATGAAACAAATATGCATGTGTGTACTGTCCAAGAGGCCACAGAGAAGCCTTGAGTGGGAAAGGTTAGCACAAGGCTTCCCTAAGAGAATCCAGAGCTTTCCTTTTCTCCTTTCTACTACCTTAGGAAAGATAAGAGGTGACTGTTAACCAAGGAAAGCAAAGGTCCTGGAAGATATTGAAGGTATGCTTTCTAAAAGCTCATCACATTAAAAAAAAAAAAAAACCAGCCGGGCGGTGGTGGCGCACGCCTTTAATCCCAGCACTTGGGAGGCAGAGGCAGGTGGATCTTTGCGAGTTCGAGGCCAGCCTGGTCTACAAAGCGAGTCCAGGACAGCCAGAGCTGTTAAACAGAGAAACCCTGTCTCGAAAAACCAAAAAAAAAAAAAAAAAAGAAAAAAAACCCACCCTGGGGTACAGATGAATGATGAGTGAAATTTCTTTTCTTTGTTCCTTTTCCCTCCTCTCCCTTCTGCTCCTCTTCTTCTTTTCGGAGACAAGATCTCACTGTGTTGTTTTGGATGGCTTGGAACTTACTATGTGGCCAGGTTGTCCTCTAATTCACTGAGATCTGCCTGGTTCTGCCTCACTCCCTGAGTGCTGGGGTTAAAGGTGTGTGCCACCAGGCCTAGCAAGTAGTGGGAATTTCTAACTTTCCTTCAAGACAAAGCCCATACAATTTCAAATAGGAAAACATTTGGAATATTACACATTTCTAAAGGTGTACAGCATCACTTTCATTTATTGGGACATGGCTCTTGAAAGGACTCTAGGTTTCTGTTTCCTTCTTTCACAAGAGCAATAATCTTGAATGTGAGATATGGAAAACCTCCAATCTTTCATCATTTCTATTCTTCTTATAAAAGAGGCAAAAAGTGCCAGGCGTGGTGGCACATGCCTTTAATCCCAGCACTCGGAAAGCAGAGGCAGGCGGATCTCTGTGAGTTCAAGGCCAGCCTGGACTACAAAGTGAGTCCAGGACAGCCAGGCTGTTACACAGAGAAACCCTGTCTCGAAAAACCAAAAAGAAAAAAAAAGGAGGCAAAAAGTGATGGGGCCTGCTTCTTTAGCAGAACTGCAGCCATTTTTGGTCTCCATTTTAGTTATAAGATGAAATTACTCACACTTTGTTACCTTGACATTCTGAAGAGTCCCCAACTACAGCTCCACTTGGGACTAATCAAATTAAAGGTCAGATAGAAATGCTTTGTCTAACTAGTCAAAATGATGTAATGCTGCCATCCCCTTGCTTTCTACACGTGGTTACCTGATTGTTGCCTGGATTTGGTTTGTTTCATACACGAACTTGGTTGCTACCTGGATATGGTTTGTCCTAGACTTGGTTACCTGGTTGTTACCTGGATGTGGTTTTCTTATATAATGCCTGCCTTGGAAGTAGACTGATGTCACATGCTGGCTATGACCAGTTTTGGGATGTGCGTTCAATAAACATCATATCTGGCTGAGATCAATGACTAAGTGGTTTGTGTGGCTATTCTTAGAATATAACAGAAGGACTCCATAGGGGGAGACTGACAGGCTCCTTTCACAAGTACCAGGGAAACTATGGGAAAAATATTCACCAAACATAGGATGACTAAATCTAGTCACCCTACTGAAATAACAGTAAATAAAACAGACCAGAACCAAATAAAAAGCAATCCCTTCTGGGACCAGATGTCCCAGGAAATAAAACTTATTATACAAGAATATCTAGAAAAGGGCTTAAAAATCTCTTGCAGCTGTCTTTGCTACACTATAATATGGGAGATGCCAAATGAAAGAAGATGGAAACATATGCAAGATTTTCAGTGCCGCCAACTTCCTTACATTGCAATCCAATATTTCTCTAAATCCAGTGGATTTTTTCAGTAACAGATCTTTGTAGTGTCTTTTGTGGTGTCAAACAGCCAATGTTTGTTCACTTCCACTTGAAAAGAACAGTATACTTACATATGCACAATTTTAAAAGACTTTGGGAATGGTAAGTAAAGACCCAGTTTTGGCTGAGTGTGGTAGCTCATCTTATCACTTGAGAAGTCTGAGTTTGATACCAGTTTGACTTAATATCTGAAACCTGAAGTGATTGACCCATTTTGTTGTAATTTGCTACTCTGTGTTCCCACCAACTTATTTTGAACATGTTATTATGTATGACTGTGTGTATATGTCTGTGTGTGACTATAAAAATTCAAGTAATCCTGCCAGGGGTGGTGGTGCACACCTTTAATCCCATCACTTGGGAGGCAGAGGCAGGTAGATCTCTGTGAGTTTGAGGTCAGCCTGGTCTACAAAGAGAGTCCAGGACAGCCAGAGCTGCACAGAGAAACCTTGTCTCAAAAAAAAAAACCAAAAATAGATAAAATAAAAATAACAAATAGATAAATGTGGAGATACTGACATGGTGGTACAAGCCTGTGATTTTAGCACTTGGGAGACGGAGGTAACAGAATGAGGAGTTCACAGCTAATCTTGACTATGGCAAAAGTTTTGAGGCCAGCCTAGGCTACATGAGACTTTGTCTCAACACAAACAGCATCACCACCTTAGTGGAATGTTATCCCCGAAAACCTCTTATTTGAAGTTCTATAATTCTATTGGAGAATTACCCAAATATTTCTTGTGGCTCAGATCCTCCAGGCAAGAATGGGATCTACTAGTTCTAGTCCTACTGATAGGATTTCAAACAGGAAAGCTCTTGGAAGCTTAGTTTATCTTTCATTAATCAATGACAGGAGATTCACCACAGGATAACTCACTGCTGAGCAATAAAGCAGATTTCTCATGAATGCCATCTCCCAGCAGAGTCGCACACTTCCTCTTTGGTTGAGTTACAGCCCTGTTTTATTATTGTTTTTATAGTGATATGTGATCAAACTGACTTGGATCCAGCAAAGTCAGAGCTCTTCCACTAAGTTTATGACCAGCCCCAGTTATAATGACCTTTAATTCTCTGAGAGGTCACGCTATATGCTTATGTACATAGGATCTTACTTGGTTTCTAATGAAATAGTTACTGGCTTTTCACATCTAAAAACAAAACCAAAAACTGATTCGTAGGAACTACTTGTTTACAGTGGTGACTTCGATTTAAACAATCCATTTACTCTGATTCTGCCTTAGTTGGTTACTTTTTCTTTCCAGTGTTAGAGGGATCAACACTATATTTTTCTTCGTAACTATGAACTCCCTACGGCGATGGAATACCCATAGGCATGAGACATTATTTTTAGACAGGGTCTTATGCAGTCAAGTTTGCCTCCCACCCCCACTCGGAACTGGTCTCAATCCTCCTGCCTCAGCCTTCTGAGTGCTGACTGTAGTAGGCATGAGCCACCACGTCCAGCCATTATGAGTTTTTAGCACCCGTTTTGGCTGTCCTGGATCAACTACAGTACTCAAATTCGGTTGGTCCCGATAGTCTTCAGGGTTTCAGCTCCTGGGTCTACTTGAACAACACCTCAGGATAGGGTTGGAGTTTGGGTGGGTCAGGCTGATTTCTCGCCCTCACTTCCTCTGCGGAGACAGGACTTCCGGCCTATAGACGCTTCCGCCTGAGCCGGAAGCTCCGTCGTTGAGGGTGCGTGAAGCAGCCCACGGTGCAGACGCACGAGCTGAGGGTAAGTGAGCTTCGTAAGGTCGTGGAGCTGAGGTGGCGAGCTGCCCAATGGGACCGCCGTTTCACCCTGAGGAAGAGTTCCTTCTTCTCAGAGACTTCTCTTGGGTCGGCGGGGATGCGTTCTGGGCTGCCCCGGCGGAAGGCTACTGCGCCTGCGCCGAGCTCTTGTGTTCTGTCAGCGTCTTCCGGGAGCTGGTCTCGGGTGATGCTGCTGGAGTCTGACTGGCTGTCACTGTAGAGGAAAGCCCTAGCTTCGGTTTTTGACTCTTTGGTGGACGGTGGTCATTGTGGGGGCCAGGGAGGAGTATTCAGAGTTTTTGGTTTGTGTGTTGTGTTTTTTGAGAGAGGGTCTCATTTTGTAACTCTAGGCTGTCTTGGAACTATCTGATGTTGGTCGGGAACTAGCGTCAGCCCTCTTGCTTTGCTTTAGTCTCCCTATTTTGGGAATTACGTGCAAGAGCCAACATGCCCGGCAATGAATGAATTGACTAATTTTTAAAACAAGTATTCACTGCCGAGGGTGGAGCTCACATTTAACCCAGGATGACCGTGAACCCGTGGCAATCCTCCAGCTTTAGCCTCCGGGGTGCTGAGATTACACGCATGAGTCACCCCACCCTTAGGATAAAATTTTTACAAAGAGCTCACCACCATCTCGGGATTGTTCTGTGAGTTGTAGTTGAATCCAAATTAGGGTGTGATTTAGCTATCCCCAGAGAAACAGTGTTTCTAAGCTAGTGATAGAGACAGAGCAGATAAAGGGAAGACTGCTTTCCTCTGGTGTGGAAGTTAGCCAGGTCCACTGTCCGTTGATACTGCCTTCTATCTTATTATGTCTTTAGTTTCCCTTTTTCTCACTTTTTAAAAAAAGATTTATTTTATGTGTATGGGTATTTTGTATACATGTATGTATTTGCACCACATGTATGCGGTGACCAGAAAGCCAGAACAGGGCTTTTTTTTCTTTCTTTTTTAAAAGACGTGGACCACCACACCGTAACGATGCAGACAATTTTTTTTTTGATTTCAACATTTTTATTCATTTTCATTTTTATTGGTAAGGTTTTGTCTACAGTGATGTATGTGGCCCTGGAGACAAGAAAGTGGCTGAGATCCCCTGTATGTCCAGATACAGAAGGTTGTAAACAGTCCAGTGTATGCTAGGAAGGGACAAGGTGTCATCTGCAAGGGCAACAATTGCTCTTGCCAACTGAGCTAAATCTTCACTCACAACTAACTAAGTTTTACCAAAAAAGTCTTCTTTCGACTTCTTTTGTCCTATAACTAAATGCTTGTTTTGTCTTTGACTCTGAGACCCTGGTTATCTGCCTTTTTAATAATCCAATCCAGACAGGTTTCCCTAAAGAAACCTTGTTGGGATACGCTTGGGTCAAGCACCTAAACTGAACATCAGTTTTCAATGAATATGACAAGATCAAACTAGGACAGCAACAAGTTAGATGTTTGGTAGGTTATGACAGAGACCAGAGTTGCAAAACATCTCCCTTCATTAGAAATTTTTGCCAACAATTAGAAATCCTGAGCCACCACGCTGTCTGCCCTGGATTCCCTATAATTGCTCTAAGAATACCATTGTCTACCAGAGAGTCAATGCTTCCAGAAGAGAAGTGGAGGTCACAATTAAACAGGTTTTAGGAGAGTTTCAGCCTGATGCAGACAATTTTATAAGGCATAATTTTTGTTGGGGCCTATAAATAACATTCAGGAGGTTAAATTACTTACACAAACCTGCCCAAATGTGAAGAACGTTGTTCCACAGTGGCCTTAAGATCGCAGGAATCAGTCAAGCCAGGCCATTTCCTCCTTGTGTATTACATGCTGCAGGATTTCTGAATCCGTATCCTTGCCCTCACTCATCTCATTTAAAAGTCAGATGCACTTTCATTGCTTCATTGAGAGGGAATGTGGTGTTTTGTTGTTGTTCCATGAAGGGGACTTTTTATTTGTTCGAATTGGATCATAATGCAAAAGAACCAGTTTCTTCTGGAAGTTGGCTTCTTTTGATGTTGTAGGCTCCAGCTTTGGTTATTATTCTCATCCGAATGGTATTTGACTTGTTTTTGGTTAAGGAGACTACAGAAAGCAACTTGGTGCTGGAACTAGCACAGTGCCCATTACTTCCCTTTAGGGGAGTAACAGAAGAAAAGTTTTTTTGTTTTTTTGTTTTGTCCTGGGGATTCCCTTATACTAGTGCTCTACCACTAAGCTGCACCCCCAGCCCTTGTAGGGTCCTCTTGTCTATGCTGGCCTTGAATGTCTGATTCTTGTACCTCAGCCTCCAGAGTAGATGAGATTATAGGCCTGTGGATCTGACAGGACTTTGCCTTGTGACTTGCAGGTTTATTGTATTTACAGTAATTGTCTACTGAGACATTTGTTGAGACCCAAACCTTTGGAGTCACACTGACTCAGAGTTTTCATATGCTCATATCAGCTAGTTCTCTGGTGGTCAACGTATGCCCAGATCTTCAAGTCCTTTCTTACAACATTCACCTGTTAAAAGCTGGAGTGTAGAATCTCCAATGGGAGATGATTGAATTACTTGCAAGCCTATCTCTTGGCAGGAAAATCCCCTTGCTCCAACTGTAAACAGAATGCTGTCCAAAAAGGACAAAACTTGGAAGCAGGTAAGTCGACAGCCTAGCTCTGCCAAGACAGGGTAGGCAAGTCCTTCATAACCCCTGCTCTACAATAAATGTCTGTCAGAGAAATGGGGCCAAATGACTGAAGATCGATGCTGTAATGTATGGAGAGAAAATGGGAACTGTCCAGGCAGCCACTCGTATGTCACTTCTTAGTTTTGGAAGCTGCAAGCCCTGCACTTCCTGTATTATCAGATATATTTATCTCTCTCAGGTCTCTGAGGTGGTTGAAGAATAGATAGCTAGAGTCTCATAATTAAATTTTGAGTTGTTTAGGAATCAAGAGAGTGTTATGGATCTAAGAAGATCTTTTTAAAATTGTGATGCAAGTTAGTATGAAAGTTGAGTTAGATATAGCACGCCTTTAATCCCAGCACTTGGGAGTCAGAGGCAGGTGGATCTCTGTGAGTTAGAGGCCAGCCTGGTCTACAAAGTGTGTCCAGGACAGCCAGGGCTTTATTACACAGAGAAACCCTGTCTCGAAAAACCAAAACCAAACCAAACCAAAAACAAAAACTACTAAACACTGTTGTTTTGCTCTACAGACAAGTGTTTCAGGTGGCCCCCCAGAGTCCTAAATGACCTGGCCCTGTATCATCCCCTAATCTTTTGTTTACTAACTACCTGATTGCTACATTATCTGACCTCAAACATATCCTAGCTTCTAAGATACTAGAATTTGTTGTCTCTCTGCCTGAATGGTCTGCATGGTCACATGGTTCAGTGCCTTACCTCTGCCCCCATGTTTTGGAATGCTTCCTTCCTTGGCCAGCTTCCTTCCATCTTTAGCAGCCACTTTGTGTTTATCACTATATGTGTACCATGTGATTTACCCAGTTGTCTGGTTTATGTGTTTCTCACTACAAGGATAGAAGCTTCCAGAAGGCAGGTATTTTTCGGCTGTGCACTTAGTACCTAGAAACTATCTGGCTTTTAGTAGACATTATTAATTGTTAAATGAAGGTATTTGGACTTTTCTACCATATTATATGTGTTATTATATGTGTTTATATGGTCTGTCAGCGACCTACGACTTCTACCCAATACTTTGTACTTTATTAATGTGAGTATATGCATGTTTGTGCATGCAGGGTAGGGCATATTTGTGGTGTGGATACATGTGCTCATGTGTGCATATGGATGGAGACAGGAAGTTGATATTGGGTATCTTCCTTGATCTCTTATATTTTCTTTATTGAGGCAGTACAGCATCTCTTGTTAAAACTGGAGCTCACCAATTTCTGTTAATGTAGTTAGCCCGTTTGTTACAAGGATCCGGTCTGTACCTACCAAGATAGTGGGATTATAGGTGACTCCCATTTATGCCCAGCACTTAGATGGTTTTTAGGAATCCAAAATCTGTGCTTGCATGACAAATACTTTATCTATTGAATCATCTTTCCAGCCAAGTATATTGTACTTTCTTGCCTTTTGAGGATTGTTGAATTTTTGTTTATTCATTTTCTCTTTTAACTTTCCCCCACTACTTGTTTAAAAGATACATTATTTTTTCTTGCTGTGATTTTTTTTTTTTTTTTTTTGGTCCTGGACTTGCTTTGTAGAGCAAGCTGACCTCGAACTCACAGAGATCTGCCTGCCTCTGCCTCCCAAGTGCTGGGAGTAAAGGCGTGTGCCACCAAGCCCAGCTCATTTTAGCAATTTTTGTGTGTATAAAATGAGTAGTGTTTAAGTACATTCACACTGTAACCAACAGTACTGTCCACCTCCAGAACTCTCCATCTTGCAAAACTGAAACTGTTATTCTTAGATAGCAGCTTCCAATTCTCTTCTCCTGGAAGATAGATCATGGTATCTACCATTATACTTTCTAGGAAAAATATTAAAAAAAAACTTTTTGAGACAGGTTCTCACTATGTAGCCATAGCTGGCCTGGAACTTGCTGACCTCAAACCAGCAGAGATCCACTCTCAAGTATAAGATTTGAGGCATTCACTACCACATCCAGCTGTCTTTGTGTTTTTGACAGGACTAGATACTGCATAGAAGGATCATTTGGTGTCTGTCCTTAAGATTGAGTAACACTTTTTTTTTTGGGTGTGTTTACCATATTCTTTATTTTAATGAGCACTTAGATTTTATCCCCCCCATCTTTTGACTGTTAGTGAATAATCCAGCTATAAACATATTTGCAAAGATAACTGTTGGCTCCATGCTTTTAATTCTTTGTAAATTGTTTTGAGGAACTATGGTCACTTCATCATCAAGAACAGTAGGACACAACTGAATGTAGTGGTACATAGAGTTTCCAGAGACTTGGGATGCTGTCCCTGGTACCACATAAACCTGTACATGTCTGATCCCAGCACTGGGAAAGTAATAGCAGGAAAATCAGAAGTACAAGGTCATCCTCAGCTACAAAATGAGTTTAAGGTCAGCCTGAGCCATCCTAGAGACCCTATCTCAAAAAAACAGAACAAGGGCTGGAGAGATGGCTCAGCCGTTAAGAGCACTGGCTGTTCTTCAAAGGACCTGGGTTCAAATCCTAGCACCCACATGGCAGTTCACAGCTGTCTGTAATTGCCAGGCGTGGTGGTGCACGCCTTTAATCCCAGCACTTGGGAGGCAGAGGCAGGTGGATCTCTGTGAGTTCAAGGCCAGCCTGGTCTACAAAGTCAGTCCAGGACAGCCAGGGCTACACAGAGAAACCCTGTTTCAAAAAAAACAAAAAAAAAAAAAAAGAACTTCCACAAACTTTTATCAGTCTATGTTTTTGTCTGTTTTGATGTTTATGCTGGGATCAAATCCAGAACCTGAGGCATACTAGGCTAGTGTGCTACTGCTGAGGAAGATCTGTAAACCATGTATTTTATTTATATCCAGTTATAACAGAAGATGAGCATCTAATTGATCTTGCTCTCCTTTCTTTTTGATTTCCCTGTTTTAACAGGTCTTTTTTTGTTTTGTTTGTTTGTATGTGCATGTGTGGGTATATCTCCTGATAGGACTTTATATTGGGACAACCATTATAAAAGGACATTTGATATTAGCTATCAAAATTTCAAATGTATATTCCCTTTGGCTCAGCAATCCCAGACTGATGACAGGACCCTGTAAGTTTCTGACAAGTTAACTCCTTGCTCTCCAGTTTGTGGAATTCTAGGAATGGAGTTCTCCTGGCATCTTCTCAGGAGCTGGAACTTTGCTACAGGGCACAAACCTAATTATGACAGGGCTCTGCCTTGGCCAGCTGCTTTGGCCTGTTTCTGTTTCTGCTTCCTAAAACATAAGTAGCCCAGGCTGGTTCCTACTAGCTGTTTAGTCTCCTCAAATTGTGTAAGCTGCTTTTACTTCCCCATGTGTTAGACTCTGTGATGATTTCTGCTTTACATTGTTGAAGATTACATTGTAGTACAGGGACTCTTGCCTTAGAAGTTGCAGTACCTTAGAGTACCACTAAACCCAACAAACAAAAACCAAATCAACCAAATGTAGGAAGGAACCAAGCTGAAGCCATATTGAATAAAACTTCCATTTTGAATGGGAGTTAAATAAAGTTGAAGTTCTCAAGACCTCCCTGGGTAACTGACATCCTGGTTGGCAAGTTGAGATATGAATGCTAGGCAGGTCGCCCTGCCTCAGTTCAATAATCCAACCAATGGGAACAGGATAATTGTACCATAAAGCCTTGTTCCTAAGGAAGTCCCCTGTCCCTAAACCTTGATTGGTGGGAAAATGTAAACATAACTTGGCACAGATGTTTGTGGATTTTGGGCTTAAAAACTCTGTGACATTCTGTCCGAGGGGGGTGGGTCTCCGTTCAGCTCTGTTCTGCAGCCCTGATCGATTGTTAGCAGTCTGAGCACAGTAAGATTTTGTCATCTGCTTAAATACTTACTTAAATGAACATTTGAGGATGCATTCAGCTCCTGAGTTTGTGTTGTTGTTCCTGACTAGTCAGTTTATGCTGCCTAATTCAAATAAAGACTTTGCTTTGCTGGACTCTTGTGACTGCTTGGGTTGTTTTGGATTTTCAGACCCTAACACAAGGATCCTAATTTTCTGTTTACCATTTCTACTTAGTTATTCTCCCAGATGTTGAATCTGGTGTTTAACTTACTAAAATCCACCTGCTTCTGGTCTACTACCCCTCTTTCATTCTATGGATTTTCTGTACTGCTACTGATATCTCTAAAATACGGCTTTTGAAAGTCTAAATATTTAAGTGTTTATTTCCAAAAGACCAAAGTTTGAAAGAGGTCATAACCAAGCTAAGCATGTAGCCCATGTTTGTAATTCCAGCATTTTGGAAGCTGGGGCAGGAAGATCAGACGTTCAAGGCTAGCTTGTACAGGAGATCTTGCCTCCAGAATAAGCTGGTCATAGTAGCAAATGTCTGTGGTCCTAGCACCTGAGAGGTAGTTAGGCCCATCCCTAACTACATAGTAAGCATGAGGCCAGCCTGGGCTGGGTTACAGGACCCTGTCTTAAAGAAAAAACAAAAAAAGAGGAATAGTGACCATAATCTTATCATACCTACATTTTTGAGTTACTCATTTTTTGTTGTTATTCTTTTCCTGAGATAGGGTCTCATGTATCCCAGGTTGGCCTCTGACTGCTAGATTAAAGGCATGAGCCACTCTGCTTTGTGAATGCTAGGCAAACACACATCAACTCAGCTGTATCTCCAGCCCCATTATTTAACATCATGTGTGCACACACATGTATGTACATGTGTTTATTCATGTTTATACCATGGAGGCCAGAGGTCTACTCAGTGTCTTGCTCTCCACTTTGCTTTTTGAGACAAGGTTAATCACTAAACATGGAGTTCACCAGTTGACAAAACTGGTTAGCCAGCAAACCCTAAGAAATCTCTAGTCTCCTCTTCCCAACCCTGGAATTATAGGTGCACACTGTCACATTTGGTTTTTTCTGGGGATCTAAACTCAGGTCGACGTGTGTGCATAGAAAGTGCCCTACACAGTAAGCCATTTCTTCAGCTCCAAGTCGGGGGAACTTTCCCCGGGTGTGGTGGCTTATATCTGCTATCCCAGCATCTGAGGGGCTGAGGTAGGATGATTTGCTGTAAGTTTAAGAGCTTGAGGCCAGCCTGGGCTACAATTTTGGTTAATTAAGTTCTTGTCAGTTTTTCATGTTTTCCTCCCTAGATCTCATTTTGGATTCTTGCTGCCTTATAATGAGTGACATTTTGCCATTAGATGTCATTTATAAAAGAGTTGAAGTTAATGGAGAATATGCAACAGTGCGCTTTTGTGGTGCTGTTCCTCCTGTGGCAGGTAAGCTATGACACTATGTGTAAATCTTTCAGCCACTTCTATCAAAATGTCTTAGTAGCACTGTATCATACCAGTTTTGAACTGGGTGTGGTGGTGCACACCTTTAACCCCAGCACTCTGAAGCAAAGGCAGGTGGATTTCTGAGTTCCAAGCCAGCCTTGTCTACATGGCAAGTTCCAAACAAGCTGAAGTGGCACAGTGAGATACTGTCTCCAATAAAGAAATGCATAAAATAAAAATCAGGTTTGTGCGCTAGGCGTGGTGGTACACGCCTTTAATCCCAGCACTCAGGAGGCAGAGGCAGGAGGATCTCTGTGAGTTTGAGACCAGCCTGGTCTACAAATCGAGTCCGGGACAGCAGGATATACAGAGAAACCCTGTCTTGGAAAAAAAAAAAAAAGAAATCAGGTTGTGGAATGTCCCAGCCAACTTATAGACACACAGTTTTATTTGGGTCATTGTGTTATATATGTATATGATACGTAATTTTAAAAAATTATATGCTACTTGATTATTTAGTGTTTCTAATACCAAATTAACTTTGAAATATCTCTGAACAAACTTTAAACAATCAATAGTCTTGAATTTTCATAATGCTAGGATTAAAGGCATGTGCCACCACTACTCAGCCTGTTGAATTTTGACCCCATTTCCTGTTGCTACATTCTTTTTTCACCAACTAAAGAGGTATTAATCATCTTAAGATTAGTTTACCTTTGTTTACCTAAGGTAAGATTTTAACATTTATGAGCTGAGTACATTACTTAAGAATATATATATATTTTTTTTTTTTCTGCATGACAGAAGAGGGCACCAGATTCCAGTATAGATAGATGGTTGTGAGGTACCATATAGTTGCTGGGATTTGAACTCTGGACCTCTGAAAGAGCAGACAGTGCTCTTAACCGCTGAGCCATCTCTCTAGCACCCCCCCCCCCTTTTTCAAGACAGGGTTTCTCTGTGTATCCTTGGCTTTCCTGGACTCACTTTGTAGACTAGGCTGGCCTAAATTTTTTTTTTTGAGACAAAATTTCTCTATGTAACCCAGACTGCCCTGGAACTTAACTATGTAGACTAGGCCAGGCTAGCCTTGAATTCACAGAGATTCTTCTGCCTCTGCCTCCTGAGTGCTAGGATTAAAAGCGTGCACCACTGCACTGGGCAATTATTCAGCTGTGAACTGTCATATGGGTGCTGGGATTTGAACCGGGTCCTTTGGAAGAGTAGCCAGTGCTCTTAACCACTGAGCCATCTCTTCAGCCCCTATATAACATTTTCTAATTGTACTTTATTAGTTTTGTTTTTTTGTTTTTGGGGGGTTTGTTTGTTTGTTTTGGTTTTGAAACAAGGTTTCTCTGAATATCTCTGGCTGGCTGTCATGCAACTTGTTCTGTGTACCAGGCTGGCCTCAAACTCAGAGATCCACCTTACCTTTGCCTCCTGAGTGCTGTGATTAAAGGTGTGAGTCACCACTGCCAAGCCATGGTTTTCTTTCTGAGACAAGTTCTCAGTGTGTAGCCCAGGTTGATCTCATATTCTTGGTGTCCTGCCTCAGACTTCTGAATGCTGGGATTACAAAGTGTACCATCACAGCTTGCTGCCTTTGTTGTTTGTTGCAGGTTTTGATTTTTTTTCCCTCAGCTTCGTTTAGGTACCACAGCCTGGAGAGTCAGAATTGACTGTGGTCTGGTGGTTCCCCAAATGTGTCATGAACACAGTGTTCTTTAGCTTTCAGAACATGTTAACTGTTTTTCAACTTTATCCCTCTACCAGAACTGATAGGAGTATGTGAATGTTTAAGTGTGGCACTTGACATATTTTTCTGTTGTGGAATGCTGCCTCCCAGACTTGATATACTAGGTTCCTCTTGAACATTTAGTAGCTGAGACCAGTACAGGATTGGGCCTATGGGGTTAGGGAAGCACTGGGGTGATGCATTGCCTGAGGCTACATCTCTTGGAGTTGGTATAACTGCCTTTAGGTGGGTCACCCCAATTAAACTTATTGGTTCCCCAGATAGACGAGGGTGGAGTTGTTGTTGCCTGTTTTCACTGTGGGGTGAAAAGACCCTATGAGATAGAAGTCAGTGAAACCCTTTCTAGGAAATGACAGGAATAGCTAATATGTTGCTTATGCAGCACACACAAGCTGCTGCATTCTAGACCAGTGGGTTAAAAATAGAGAAGGAGCTAAATTTATCAACCAAACTAACATTTACTGAAACTTTATGTTACACCAGTCATTATCTTTGATTGTATTTAGATGAGAGATTATAAGGAGTGTGAGGAGTATGAGCACTAAGTAGTTTAGGATGCTTATTGTAGCTTGCTTGTTCCTGGGATGCAGCCCTGCTTAAAATTTGTAGCAAATGTTATGACAGGCAATTTGATAATTTCAAATTTTTGCTTTCTACCGAGGGCTGAACCCAGGGTCTCAGACATGCTAGGCAGTGTTCTGCCACTGAGCAATGTCCTCAGCCCTTTAATTTCTAACCTGAATTTTTCTGTATCTGGGATTATCTTCTTACAATTTTGTATGTGTGTGGGGGGGGGGAGGCTGTTGGGATTTCTCTATGTAGTCCGGGCTGTCCTGGAACTCACTCTGAAAACCAGGCTGGCCTCAACTCACAAAGATCTGCCTGCCCCTGCCTCTCCCTTGCTAGGATTAAAGATAGGTGCCACCACTCTCAGCTCTTTTAAATTTTCTGTTGTTATTTTACATTTTTCATAGATTAAAAAATATTGGATTCTCAGTTTTTAACATGTGGAGGATTTGAATGGGTGTTGGGTGTTTTCTGAGAAAGCCCAGTCCTGTGAGTAGTGCACATCTAGGCTAAACTGAGTGGTTTTCCAAGTCCAAGTCTTATCTTGAGTACTAAAAGTTTTCTGCACAAGCATTCAGAGCTGTTTCTGACATGAATATTTTAACTGTTAGAGAGTACTGCTTAAGGTATTGGTATTGGGCCAGGTGTAGTGGTGTACATCTTTAATCCCAGCACTCAGGAGGCAGAGGTAGGCAGATATCTGTGAGTTAGTTCAAGGCCAGTCTCTACAGAGTGAGTTCCAGGTCAGCCAGTACTGTTAGATAAAGAAACCCTGTGTCAAAAAAATATTGCCATTTGTTGGAAACATCATATATATTTAAAGTGTGATGCTTAATTGTCAGTTGTCAGCAAATCAATATAGTAAATATAGACTATATGGTGTATGGACTGTAGGACTAGGGGAGTGGCCTTAAGTGCTCAGATCCAGCCACGTCATCCTAGTCAGCATGACTCATGTCTAAGATTAGCAGTACAGAATACCTGTCTTTCAGTCCAGAAAGGCAGTCTGTTGCAGTGAACCTGAGGACTTTGTCAAAATACACATTTCAACCCGGTTCAATGTTGCACACCTTCAATCTCAGCACTCAGGAGGCAGAGGCAGGTGGATCTCTGTGAGTTTGATGCTAGCCTGGTCTACATAGTGAATTACATACAGGACAGCCAGAGCTACATAGTGAGAACCTGTCTTCAAAAACTAAAACAAACAAACAACATACACATTCTCTGTTTTTGTTTTTTTTGTTTTTGTTTTTGGTTTTTTTTTTTTTGTTTTTGCCCAGGAATACTGATTTAGTAGTTCTGATCCAGGGCTTCCCATTTTAATAGTCTCCAAGACAATGATTCTTGTGCCCACACTTTGAGAAGGGTTGTTTTATTCTTTTTGTTTTGGTTTGGTTTTTGGTTTTTTGAGACAGGGTTTCTCTGTGTCCTGGACTCACTTTGTAGACCAGGCTGGCCTGGAAACCACAGAGATCTGCCTGCCTCTGCCTCCCAAGTGTTGTGATTAAAGGCATTCGACACTATGCCTGGCCATTACAGACAGCTGTGAACTGCCATGTGGGTGCTGGGATTTGAACCAGGTCCTTTAGAAGAAAGGCCAGTGCTCTTAACCGCTGAGCCATCTCTCCAGACCAGTTGTTTTATTCTTCAGGATGTGCCAGTTTTCTGGTAGTAACTGAGATCCCAAGATAGCTGGACAGAACCATCTAGGCCCTCTGCCTAACAGCTTAGAGAGAACCAAGCCAGATTTGAGTCAAGACATGGGTACTGTGAGCTGCAGGTGGCACTGTGTGCAGGGTGCCCTCCTCACCCTCCCCAGG
>CAJQZJ010033718.1:2656226-2666237 GCA_907164525.1 Lophiomys imhausi
GGGTGCCCTCCTCACCCTCCCCAGGCTCCTCGTACGTGCAGGGTGCCTTCCTCACCCTCCCCAGGCTCCTCGTAGGATGACTCCCGGTAGATTGCTGTTAGCACCCAGTGAACCCAGACAGGTCTAGCACCCATAAAGAGAATTGAGGCCTATGTGAGAGCCAGTCACACTCCTCTAATATTTCTTCTCCCATCTTTTGTTGGTGGCTTTTGATCTTTATTTCTGTTCTCCGTTTTCTCTTCTTGGAAATGTTTGTTTTAAATAGGTCTCAACTCAGTAGCCTAGGCTGGTCTCAAAACTGATGGCCTCAGCATCTCAAGTGCTAGGTTTAGAGGCTTGATCTACCCTTCCCAACTATTGTAGATCTTTTTTTGTTTTGTTTCAAAACAGGGTTTCTCTGTGTACCCTTGGTTGTCTTGGAACTCACTCTGTAGACCAGGTTGGCCTCAAACTCACAGAGATCTTCCTGCCCCTGCCTCCTAAATGTTGGGATTAAAGGCGTGCACCACCACCAGCCAGCTTATTGTAGATCTATCTATTAAATACCCTCACAGATTACAAACTACAAAAGCACAGAGGCATTGGGCATTCTAGACATAAGACAGCCTAGCATGGTGTTGAAACCAGCCTTCTTCATAGTTTCAAAGAACCTGAATTTTGTTTATGCTAACCTTGAAATAGGAAGATTGCATCTATTAGAGTAGTGAAACTGTTGGCTGTGTTCTGTTGGCTATATGTGGAGGCTCTGAGGAGGTGTCCTCTGAAGAGAATATAGAGAGAACTGAGAGTGAATCAAGTCAACAATATTGCTTAGTAGAACTGGGTAGAATCTCTGAGTTGCTCTTTCATCACATAAATATATCTAGGTGTCTTTAAAAATAAAGTTAGTTATCTCAGGTTTGGTCTGTGCAAAGAAGCCAAGGAACAGAAGCAGCAATAAAGGTGCTGTTGTCAGTATTCATCCTTGTCCTTGGCTAGAGAAGGCAAAGGAAGAGATCCCAGGCACTTGAATGTGTCCAGTGGTCAGGCTAGCCCTTCAAGGTGATGGACCCTGTAGTGACAGGTAGTGGACTTGAAGCTCCTAGCCTATTGATAAGGTCACTGACCTGGTGATACCTTTGTCAAATTCTATTAAATTGTCCACTTATAACTCCGTCCCTCTCTCCTTCCAGCCTTGAGGATGGAACCCAAGGCCCTGTGTACACAAGGCAAGTGACTTGCCACTGAGCAACACCTTGGTCCTCAAGATCCTTTACTTTGGCTTTCATGCTCAACAAGTCAATCCAATTATATAATACAGCCTCTTATGTTGGTGTATGAGGTAGAATGCACTGATCCCATGGACTCATTTTATACATAGGCTTCTTTTTAAAACTTATATGTCTGTGTATATACACACATTTGGGTACCTATACACAACTTGGCTGGCATTGTTTCTCTTCTTCCACCATGTGAGTCCCAGGGATTCAACACAGGCCTGTCGACACAAGCATCTTCACCCACAGAACCACCTTGCAAACCCCAGATATGCCTGGCTCTGAGACTTGAGAGAATTGAGAGTGAAGATTGATGAGCTCCCACATATTTCTTATCTGTGTGTGCACAACCTTCGTGAGTGCTACCTGAAGGGTTTCTAGCCAACCTGAGCATGACAAACACAGCTCCAGCAAGCCTTGTCCTCCCACATTCCCTCTGCCTTGCTAGAAACCATCAGATTACATCCCTAAAGCTACTCACCAAGATCTGTTTTTTTTATTTGGCCATATCCTCCTCCTAAGGCTGACTACCAAGGTCCAGCTATCAAAGCATTGAAGTCCAGTGATCAAAAGCCTCCTTTTGGCTGCCCTAATTAACATTCCCAATCAAAAATTAAACACCTCATCCTAACACAGGGTTTCCCCTTTTACTTTTAAAAACAGCCATTTGCCTATAGGTCATGTCTGTCTCTTTATATAGAGGTAGTCCTTTGTCCTTCCAGGACAAGTATCTCTTCCCCCATCCCTTCTTTTCCCCTTCTCCCTTGTCCTCTGTCTCCTGCCTTTGTCTTATTCCCTTTGTCTCTTTGTCACTCTGGGACAAAAAAAATCTCCTTTGTGCTGAGAACTTGGTCTTTGGTGTCTTATGCTGAATACTAGTCCCTTCACTACCTCTGTCATTATAGTGGCATGTGTGTTTGACTGGTAATAATCACTGTGTCTATACACGGTGTCACTCTTACACTTAGTTTACCTTGAGGTCTATGCTTAGTATTATGTACAGTGTAGGTGTGTCTATAACTATACAATACAAATGTCTAGTGACCTATGTCTCCTATTGTGAGATTTAGTTTTACTGTCTCCCAAATGCTCTGTGTTCCAGCTGTTTAGCCCCTTGAACTCCTACAGCTACTGATCCTTTTCCAGTTTTCCTTTTCCATAATTAGAATCACACAATATCTAGCCTTGCCAGATTGTCTTGTCTGCCCTTGCAATGTCCATTTAAGATTCCCCTATGCCTAGTAACTTTTTTTTTTTTAAAGAAAGGATCTCATGTACTCCAGGCTAGTCTCTAACTCTTAATCTAGATGCTGGGATTACAAGCATAGACCACCACAGCCAGATTAAGCTGTGCTAGGCATTGAACCCACGGCTTCATGCATTCTGAGCAAGCAAGCATTCTACCAACCGAGCTACATTCCTAGCTTCTCAACTATTTTTAGTTTTTGTTGTTGTTGGTTTATTTCTTTAATAAAAGGAAGCACTTAATTGGGCTTCCAGTTTCAGAGGGTTAGAGTCCATGATGGTAGAGTGAAGTCACGGTGGCAGGAACAGCTGAGAGCTCACATCTAGATCCAAAACCAGGAGGTGGAGAGAGAGCACACTGAGAAGGCAATGTCTTTTGAAACCTGAGCACCCATCCCCAGTGACACACCTTCTAGTCCTTCTCAAACAGTTTCATTAATAGCGACTAAGTATTCAAACATATGAGTCTGTAGAGGCCATTTCTCATTCACACCCACATTCTACCTCCTGGCCCCCCTAGGGTTATGGCCATATAGTAAGGCAAAATGCATTTAGTTCTGTTTCAAAAGTCACCTGGTCTTTATGTCTGAATGCTGTTTAAATGTCTAAAATCTCATTCTGAGACTCAAGGTAATCTCTTAATTTTAACTCCCTGTAAATCCAAAAGCAAATAACATACTTCCAACGTACAGTGGCACAGAACGTATTTTACTATTCCAAAACAGAGAAATGGAGACATAGTTAGGGAATACTGGACCAAAGCAAGACTGAAACTCAGCAGGGAAAACTCTAAATACTCTAGTCCATGTCTGTTGTCAAAAGGCTTAATGGCTCTGCCCTTCCAGCTTTGCTGCCTGGGACCTACTTCTTTTTCTTGTTATGTTTCCATTCCCTGTCTGCAGTTCTCCCTGCAGACAGGGAATGGTTCTGGCATCTTTAACATCTTGTGGTCTCCAACACAGTCCAGGCTTTACTTTCACAGCTTCACATAGTACCTCTCAGGGCTTCCTTGCAGGATCTTCCCTCCACACCCTTGGCCTTAACAGCTATCCTTAATTGTAAAGGAAGATTCCACAATCCTTCTATACCAGTATTGTCCTCCACCAAAGAAATTAGTCTGTTAATTTTAAATTTAGCCCCAGGCATGTGTAGGCCCAGGATTGGTGTAGGGGCTTGTCTTTAATGATTCTTCCACCTTACTCATGAAGGCAGGGCAGGGTCTCTCATTCAGAGTGCTCCAATATGGCTAGTTCTACTAGCCAGCTTGCTTTCTTTCTACCTTCAAGGTTGGAATTATTGTTAACAGTCCATGCACACTCAGCTGCTTTAACTATTGAGTTATCTCTCCAGCCTGTTCAAAATATTTTTCTAATCTGTTTTTGTGATTTTGTTTACTTAAAATAATTTAAAATATCATTGCTTGATTTGTAAATACATGAGAATTTTTAAAAAAGGTTTTATTTTGTTATGTGTACCTCACACATAAACAGTGTCTGCACAGGCTAGAAAAAGGGGTGTCAGATTCCCTGGAACTAGTGTTCCAGAAGTTGTGAGCTGCCATGTGGGTTCTGAGAACTGAACCTGTGCCTTCTGCAAGAGCAGCTAATGCTCTTAACCACTGAGCCATCTCTCTATCCTGATTTACTTTCTTTTTTTGAGACAGTGTTTAGCTATGTAGCTGAGGCTGGCCTCTAAGACATTCTGCCTGCCTCCCAATTGCTTAGATGTGTCACCATGCCTAGCTCCTTCTTTAGTTTTTTTCTGTACTGTTTCATAATTTTCATTCTTGTTGGGTAATTCCTCAAAATTTTACTTTTTCACATCATGCATACACATGGAATGTTACAGTCAATGCCCAATACAAATGAAGGAAAGAAAGGAGGTGAGTTCTGGGCCAGCCAGGACTACAAAGACCATGTCTCCAAAAAAAAAAAAGGAAGAAAAAATATAAAGACTAGACTTCCTGTGTTTATGGATTGAAAGACTTAATTTTGTTAAAATTAAAAATTTATCAGTGGCCAAATAATTTAGTTTTTTACCCTACCAAAATCCCAACATTTTTATTATTTGTGTGTATGTGTGTACATGAGCACTTCCTGTTCTTGTAGGGGACCTGAGGTCAGTTCCTAGCACCCACATCAAGTGGGTCATAATACCCTCTAACTCCCATCTCCAGGGATTAGACACTCTGTCCTTCTTGAGTATCTGTAGTCACATCACATACACATCACCAGATACACATACACACTTAAAAATAAATCTTTAAAACAATACGAAGAACAAGAGGAAGCATCTCCTGAGAAATGACAATTGACTGACCTCTGGCCTCCACCACATGCTTGCCCACACGTGTATACCTGCACACCTGCACATACACATCTGTATGTATGCATACACACAGAATTATGGATAATTTGTGTTTATTGTGTTTGCCTTATAAATGCCTTGTTTCCACCCCATTGAATTATTTTTCTTCCCTATTAATTAGATAGCTACAGTTTTTTAAGTTACTTAATGGTCCCTCTAAGGCTAAGATTTGCTGTTCTGACTTAGGAAATCCTGATAGTAATGATTAGTTCTTAAGATGTGAGACTCATGCAAAAGACTTAGGACACTTGAGCACTTAAGCCCTTTCCTCACCCCTAATCAGTTGCTGAATGGCTTTTGTTTTTAAACTTTATGTCCAAGGAGCTAGCAGCTCTGCTGCCCATTCTGTCTTAGTCTTCCCCAGGCGCCTGAGCTTCCTGCCTCTTTGCAGGTTTCTATCTGGGACAGTCTTTTTCTTTGACGGATTTCTCTCAGGTTTTGGAGCGAAATTCTCTTATTTCACCTTCAATTTTTCCTTAACGTGGACTTTTTGTTGTGGTAGTTACAGGTATTTAGGGTAAAATTTGCCATTTTAATCATGTGTAGCTTATAGTTATGGATCATGATGTTTATGAAATAGCTCAAACAGAGAGAGAGATCCCTATATCCCTTTGTGTGGGGTGTGCCATATTTGGTCCTCTGGTGTTCTCTTCACATGGTACCATGTCTTCAAGGCTCATCCAAGCTTACTATTTCCAGTAAAGTTTAGCCGTTCTTGTTTCTGCTGCTGTGGATTTTGGTGGCTGTTTGGCCCACACATACTATTATTGCATTGTTCCCAGGAGATCCTGAGACATTCCCTCCTCCACCTCTGTGTGGTACAGCTTCTTTACAAATGCGTTTCCTTGCAGGAGAATAGATCTCTGTCATCTTTGGTCACTTGTGTTTTCTTTCTGTTTGGCTAGGACTCTGGTTAGGAGTGGAGTGGGACGATCCTGAGAGAGGAAAGCATGATGGGAGCCACGAAGGTACTCTGTATTTTAAATGCAGGTAAACAGTTTTTATGGATTGGCAAGGTCATATGTAATCACTGAATTATTGTTGGACTGTGAATAGTCATGTAGAATAAGGAATTGTAAAAGAAAGTTTTTATTGAAAACATTTACATTTATTAACATTTATAAACATTTTAAAACACCTGTATCTTATAACCTACAATACCTAAATACCTATAACCTATAATCTAATATCTATCAACATTTAATACTTAACATTTAACCAATCCTATTTTAATTTTCTTGAAAAGATATTAAAATTCTCTAACACAGGTCCATGTAGGCCATCTTGGTTAACAATTTAGCTCTGGAAATCAAGGCAAAGTTATCTTCAGCTTTGCTAAGCTTCCTCGGGTCTAGCGACCACTGTCTGCTGATTTGTGAGGCCAAATGGCCTCACCATTCAGTTTGTGTCCAGCTTCAGTTGTACACCGCACAAATGCTGTACCGTGTGTGCTTCATGTGACAGGGGCTACCTTTTGGCCTGTTTCCTACATCCTAGACGCAGCCTTTGAACTCCACTGCCTCCTGGCATTTTGCTCACTTGCCAGGCAGACTCTACCTCCCAGTCTTCTTGGCTATTCTCAGTCTTTGCTGAGATTTGTGACTGCTAATTTGCTTCAAGGCTATTGCAGCCTAAATAGCTGGTGGTATGCCTTGTTTCACATTTCTCCCTCACGTGCTCTTCTCTCCATCAGTGGGGCCCGAGAGGTCCACATGGAGCTCCGTAGTTTATATAGGGCTTCATTTTGTGGTCTTTTGCAGTGTCTTATGGGCTCACAGTTCCTACAACTTCTGTGGCTTCGTAGCCACACTATTGGGTGTTTTCCACAGACCTCATTCTAATCTAGGCTCCACCCACCTCAGCTCAGATCCCTATAGCATTCAAACAATGCCAAGATACAAGCTCTTTTCAGATTCCTGGGCCTTCAGAGTACCTTCTCAATGGTTGCCCAGAACTATGTGCTGCTAGGTGCCAGGCTGATCTTCATGCCCTTGAAGAGTTCTTACTAATTCTAACACATTACAAATCCCTCTTTTGTTAAATAACATTTTTTTCCTCTAATATTAATACATATCTGCAATAAGAATAATTATAAGAATTACATATACAGTGTAAATGAATTGCTTATATATAATACATAAACAATAACCATACATTTCTATCAGTAAACATAGATAGTAGTATTTACATCTTTTGACAATCAAAATAACTTATAGCACGATATAAACAAAATAATTTTAAATTCTTTTGAGTAGGCAAAGTAACCTTAATTTTCTACCAATATACAAAATAATCTTAAATTTCTATCAATATAAACAAAATAATCTTAGATTTCTATTAATATAGTAATATAATCAAAATAACCTTAAATTTTAATTATTTTTTAATATAGAAAGAGAAGAAAAGAGAGAAAGAAAGGAAGAGATCCCTGAATTCACCTCTCATTTTAACTTTTCCTTGACTTTTACTAGTCCAACCCTTATATCCATTCATCCTAGATGACAACAAACAGTCACAACACATAGCATATTACACAACAAAAAATTTCCATCCCACCTCTTGGAAATGGAGATGTAAATATTTTTTGGGTACCCTCTAAAAAAATTGAGATATAGGCCAATTCCCAGGTTAGCCAGCTATAGCTTTTGTTGTCCAGTCTCTGTATGATCAACAATTTTAGGCTAGCCCTTTTGAAATTGATTTGCATGCAAATTTTTGAGAAAAATAGTGATTTAGGCAGTCTGTTAGGCTGAATCATCTGGCCTATTTGTTTTGTCTTTATTGTCATCCAGTCTTTAGCTCTGAAAATAAATTTCTGCTCTAAATTTGAACAGATGACAGACATATATCAACTTTGTAAGTCTATTTGAAACATAAACTCCATCCATACTGGATGAACGCATAAAATATCATGACCACCAGTCAATAAGATACTCTTACCATGTGAAGACATTCATGTCTCAGCTAATAGGAGGTTCTCCCTGGTCAGATATAACCTTTATGCGTTTTGTTGGTAACTACAGGTTTGCATACCCTGTAGACACATATGCATAACCACATCCCAATCTTAAAACTATTACAGGTTTTCATTCTAAAGTCAAAATATCCTTATAGGATATTGGTTGATTTACTTCCTCAGTTTTTTCTAAGTATTTTAAATGCAGGTAAAATCTTATGAATTGGCAAGGTCATGGTTAATCATTGAATTGTAGGGCTGCAGAGGAGCAATTATTATTGAACTGTGAATAGTCATGTAGAATATGGAATCGTTCCAAAAGGTCCTTCAGCCTGGCATGGTAGTGCATGTCTCTAATCCCAGCACTCAGGTGGTAGAGGCAGGTGGATATAATCATGTTGAGTACAGGTATATGCCCCTGACTAGAGGCCAGAGGAGGAGTGTACAAGCACCCTACCACCGAGCTGTAGGCATGGCAGCACTCTGTACACTTTAAAGACAGTTTCACTAGCCTTGAACTTGCTCTATATATTGCCTTGTCAGGTCTGGAACCTGCCTCAGCCTCCCAAATATGTAGGATTGATATGCCGCTGGCACCATGCTCAGTGTAGATGATGTTTGTATATTAATTCCTCTCCCTTCCCAGGCACCCAACAGGAGGCTCCTTTGTTCGTCCAAACAAAGTTAATTTTGGAGTAGACTTTCTTACTGCCCTTAAGAAGCGTTATGTGATAGAAGATAGATCTGATGATGATGGAAAATCATGTTCCTTAAAAGTTGGGAGTAAACAAGTGGAAACTGTTGGTTTTGACCATATCACAAAGAAGCAGAGGTAAGTACAGCTGATGTTGGCAGCCTAGCTTTCAGAGTCACCAGATTGGGATTAAAGTTCTAGGGTGTGTGGAGATACTTGCAGCTTTGCTTCCATATTGGTTCATCTTTTTCACACAGTGGCTTGAAATGTGGAAAACATAGGCACTGATTATTTAGGGAAATTAAAACCCTCAGTTTAGCTGTGTGCACAATAAAGCATATCTAATTCTCCCTGAGGAACAAAGTAAACTAAATAAAGATTGGATGTGACTACATCAAACTCTTTGTAAAGTGACACCTTCCATAAAGATGGGTTCATAGTCGGGTAGTGGTTACACAGTCCTGTAATCCCAGCACTTGGGAGGTAGAGGCAGACGGATCTCCAAGTTCGAGATTAGCCTTGTTTACAGAGTGAGTTCCAGGACAGCCGAGGCTACACAGAGAAACCCTGTCTCAAAATACAAAACAAAACAAACAAAAAGATGGGTCTGTAGACTGACAGAGAAAAACAAATTTATGATAAAGTTCTGGGGGAAGATCCAGTGTCAGAACAGTCTCTAACCACACAGAGCAAAGATCATCAGGCTATATTAATCAGTCTGCTCCTAGCCTTCTGGGCTGTTAGCAGGTTGTGCATGCCTTCCCACGGAGTAACAGCTGTATGTGTTTAACATTCCAGGTTCCCCTTGTGCTTATCTATGAGTATAGTGACCTCCATGTCTCTACATCATATTCAGATGTCAGTGTGCATGAGTAACAGATGGCATTATGATTAATGTAATCCTCAATGTTAGGACTTGAACCTGTCTGTATTTGGGTGCTCTGGAGGGACAGAACGTATAGAATTAATGAATGAATATGAATATATTTATTGCATTTATACACATACACACAACACTGTACTGGCTGGTTTTGTGGCAATTTGACACAAGGTAGAGTCATTAGAGAGGAAGGAGCCTCAGTTGCAAACATACCTCCAAGAGATCCAGCTGTATGGTATTTTTTCAATTAGTGATCAGTTCAGGAGGTCCCAGTCTATTGTGGGTGGTGCCATTCCTGGGCTGGTGGTCCTGGGCTCTATAAGAAATCAGGTTGAGCAAGCCGTATGTAGTAAGCAGCACCCCACCATAACTTCTGCATCAGCTCCTGCCTCCAGATTCCTGCCCTGTTTGAGTTTCTGTCCTGACTTTCTTTGGTGATGAACAGCAATGTGGAAGTGTGCTGAATAAACCCTTTCCTCCCCAACTTGCATTTTGGTCATGGTGTTTTATTGTAGCAATAAAAACACTAAGATTGTGTGTGTGTGTGTGTGTGTGTGTGTGTGAGAGAGAGAGAGAGAGAGAGAGAGAGAGAGAGAGAGAGAGAGAGAGAGAG
>CAJQZJ010033718.1:2666247-2688664 GCA_907164525.1 Lophiomys imhausi
GAGAGAGAGAGAGAGAGAGAGAGAGAGAGAGAGAGAGAGAGAGAGAGGTTGATTTATTAGAGTGGCATACAAGGCTTTTGCCTGTAGTGAGAATTTTGGAATTTTGGTTTTTTTAAAAAATACAGCAATATTATATATTTTCATTTTAACCCTAGATGTGGGGATATGGGACTGCTTTGCAGCTGCTATGATTTGTCTCATGCTCTAGCAGGATTGTGATTTTGCCAACTGCAGATAGTTTCTGTGATTGTGTGACTTTTGGAATTCTGGGGACTTTTTAGAGGGCATATAAATGCTAGAGCCCCGAGAGGTGTGGTGGGTTTGTTGGTTGGTTGATGGTTTCGGTTTGTTAAGTAAAGAAGAAACAAGAAGAAATTAGATATCCTGACTTTTGAAGATCAAACTTGCCCAAAGGAACTCGATGCCCCTAATCAGCAGGAAGTAGTCCCAATTCTGACCCCTGACTTTATTCAGGGGTCTCTTTCCTTTCCTCTATACTCTTTTTTTTCTTTCTTATCTAGTGTTAGGGGGTGGAAAGGGAAAAGAAAAGGGGTGGAGAGGATGGAAGAAAGAAGAACCCATAAAGTAGCCAAACATCAGGTACACTAGTCTATCAACGGCTGTCTGCCAAAGGATAGTCCAATAATCCAGTAGTTGTTAATTCCAGGAGTTTGGATGTCTCAGCTGGCCTTGAGTACATGCCTGAATCCTGAAGAAGTAGGTTCTAATGCCAGTAAAGTAATGGACTTGCCAGCAAGGGTGAGGGCATGCAGGCAGACAGCAAGCTTCTTTTTTTGCCAGGAGAGGGTATGGCCCAGATTAAAAGGTATATCTTCCCACCTCAAAAATCTTGAAGGTCTTCCCATTTCAAATTATATAATTAAGAAAAAAAATCACTCACAGGTGTAGTCTTACCTCCTTATTAACATCCAGCTGACCAGCTCTGCATTTGTACCCTAAGAAAAGGCAGGCATGATAAAGACAAAAGAAGCCACTAAGAGCCCATGTATCCTGGCATCTTTTGAAGATGGCTTTGTATTGATGCCAGAGACCTGGCTCCCAGCTTGGTGCCAAGGTATCCCAGCATAGCACATTTTAAACTGCAGAGGAAGTAGCAACTTCGTTAAAAAGTTTTTTTAATCATTTTTTATTATGGGAGAAAGGATTCCATGTAGCTCAGGCTAGCCTTAAACTCTTCTGTTGTTGTTGTTTGGTTGGTTTAGTTTGGTTTTTTTGAGACAGGGTTTCTCTGTGTAGCATTGGATGTCCTAGAATTCACTCAGTATCAGGCTGGCCTCAAACTCAGATATCTACCTGCATCAGCCTCCTAAGTGCTGGGAGTAGAGTACCAACACGCTTGGCCCAGAAACAGTGACTGCTGTCAAGAGTACAAACTACTGGTCTGCAGTAATGGACAGTTCTATGAATGAACATTCACAGTTCCTTCAATGACTTCATGTTTCTGAAAAACTGATATGGACAGTTGCTGTGTTTAAAAACAAAGAATTTTCTGGGCATAGTGGCACATGCTTGTAATCCCAGGACTTGAGAGGTGGAGGCAGAGGATCAGGCATTTAAGGCCAATTTAGACTACATGAGACCTTGTTTAAAAGAAATAAACACAGAGCCGGGCGTGGTGGCGCACGCCTTTAATCCCAGCACTTGGGAGGCAGAGGCAGGCGGATCTCTGTGAGTTTGAGGCCAGCCTGGTCTACAAAGCAAGTCCAGGACAGCCAGGGCTGTTACACAGAGAAACCCTGTCTCGAAAAACCAAAAAAAAAAAAAAAGAAAGAAATACAAATCAAGTGCTTCCTGAAAATTATGGTGCACAGAATATGGACATAGTGGTGTCTTAACTGATTGATTTCATAGTCTGGGAAGTCATGCAGTTCTCGGGTACTAAGCTGGCAGCACCTAAGCCATCATGCAGTTGTTTGGTCCTAATCAAACAAATAATTGGACCTGGGAAATAACTTGTTTTGGCCTAGGCACCATGAAACATCACTGAAACTCTCAGGGCCTATTAAACAAGTATAAGAGCCTCTGCCCTAGAACCTGTTTTTGATTACTGTAATCACCTTTGCCCTGCATTTAGCTCTTATGTTCACCCCTCAATGTTGTCAGTTTTCTCTTAAATTTTTTATAAATATTTATTAAAATGAACCATTGTATGCTAAGCAGTATTTTGAGATCTTCATAAATGCTAACTCACCAAGTGATTTGTTGTTTTAAAAATTACTGCAGAATAAAACTAATATAGTTAACTCTAAACATGGTGTAAACCAGTCCCCCAGAACATTCCCATCATTCCAAACTAGAACTTCATCCCCTATAAACACTAATGCCCTATCTCCTCCCAGCTCCTGGCAATCATTGTTCTTTCTACCTGTTGCTTTATCTGTTCTAGGATTACCAGGTGGGATTGTGCAGTACTTGTCCCTGTGCCTAATCATTTTGCTGAGAGTAACATCTTCAAGGTCTCATTTATGAGTTGTCCGAATTTCTTCCCTCTTAGGCCAAGCACTGCTTCTCAATTGATGTCACATTTGGTTATCTGTTCTGGGTTGTTTCTACCTTTTGGTTATTAAAGCTGCTACAATTAAAGTGAATGCATTTTACCATTGTAAAGTGTGAGGCACCAAGATTTAATCAACTTGTCAAGTGCCAAAGGAGGTGGTGGAATTAGACCTTGAAGCCAGGAAGCCCAGCTCTGAATTCTGAGTTCCAGGACATTGCCTCTTCTGGCAGGCAGAGGACACAGATTCTGCACATGTAGAAACAGAGCTGAGAGTTCTGTGTGCACAATACTGAGGACATGTCCCTAGAAAGGCTCTGTTTTAGGGGGCAAGAAGTGCTCAGTAGTGTCACTTCAGCATTTTGGGGAACTGCCAACTGTCAGCCAAAAACTTAGTAACTTTACTGGGGTTGTCACACAGTAAAACATTATCAGGGGTGAAGACAAGTGTCCAGATCTCTTAAGTGGCAACAGAGCCGAATCCAACTGCTTCACAATATCCATCAGAGGGAAGAAGTCACAGGCAAATCTGTACAGCAGAATGTCACTTCCACCATTTCATGGTATACAAAGCAGCAGTGTTGGAGGCACAGAGTTTTACTGTCAGGATTAAGTCCAATGCAGCTGTGCCTGGAGAGCTGTAGAGAGCTGCGACGTGCCGAGCCCTAAAGATTGCGCCAGTTTCCGCCTTCCACCAGCCCGATGGTGAGCGCTCTTGGTGGTAAACAAGTCCATATTTGGTTAAGACCACTGAACTGGCTTGCTTCCACATATGTGGGCCTGTAAGATAGCACCACGTGGCTTTACCTGATTGGCTGTTCATATAGTATTTAGCCTGAGGGTTGGGTCTGCCCGATTATTTGGAAGACTGTTTTCAAGGGACCTGAATAAACTGCTTGAGAAGAGCTTTTGCGAGTTGCGTCGTTCTTGCTGGTCGAGGACGACGCGAAAAGTGGTGGCCCGTACGGGGAACCAGAAAAGACTCAGAACTCCTGCAGTCAGGGGCAGTGCACTGGTAAGTTCATGGGATAAATTGGGACAATAAAGTTTCGCGGAAATTGCGAACTAAAGGTAAAGTTTCACGGGAAGTTGCGAACTAAAGGTAAAGTTTCGCGGGAAATTGCGAACTAAAGGTAAAGTTTCGCAGGAAATTGCGAACCGAAAGTAAATTTTTAATAATGGGATCGTCTCAGTCACATCCAATTTTTCTGGCTCTTCAGGAGCTACTTTTAGCTAGGAAATTGAAACTTAAAAAGTCAACCCTAGAAAGATTTTTGAATGAATGCGACTCCGTGGCTCCATGGTTTGCGGTGTCCGGGAATCTTACAGTATCCTGCTGGGACAAATTAGGCAGAGACTTGGATTTTGCTTGGGAGCAAGGTGCTCTAAAGCATGGAGTAAGACCAGTTTGGAAGATGGTGAGTTGTTTAGAAGATCAGAGGTGCTGTAAAACAGTCAAGGAGGGAGAATCAGCCTTGGAACTGCTGCAAGGGGAAAGATCTGAGCAAGCAGACAGTGAAAAGGGAAGCAAAAAGAAGGTCCCTTTCTATCCCGATCTTAGAGATTTTAGAGATTTTGAGGACTCAGAGGGCACGGATTCTGAAGGGGAGCTACACGTTCTAATAGAACAGTTGAAGAGGACTGCTATTAGAAAAAGGGAAAAGAAAAGGGTAAAAGAGAAAGACAATAGAAGCTTAGGCTTACCCTACCTTCCCTTTGATGATCAGAAAAGCCCTATAGAGGGTAATAGAAATGTCAGCTTAAAGGGTAGTCTGTGCTTTTTAATGAGCTTCAATAGGTCAGATGATACAAAATGCATTAAATTGTCTCAGCAGTCAGCAGATTTTTTACCACAACTGAGGTTTGGGGGTAGGGGTGGTGGTTTGTTTTCGAGCAGTGGTTCTCGTCTTGTGGGGTGGTGGCCCACACGAGTCTCTGACCGGGACCCCCCCCCCCCAGACAGCCACACTGGGCACCTTTTTGTAGAGGATCCGCAGGAGAGGAAAGACCTTTTCCCTGGACTGGATGTCAGGGGCGCAGAGCAGTTTGGGTTCAACAAGATTATTTTTCCTTTAGCCCCATGATTAGTAATATAGTGAATAAGTCTTGTACAGGAATGCTTGATATATCTACTAGGGATCCTCAGCAGACTGCCACCAATCCTTTTGATTTATGGCTTTTGTGTGGAGCAAATGGTAGCTGTATGGATTTGGGACCTATACTTATGCTTGGGGGAGGAATTTATCAAAGAGGTAGTTTTTCCCTAGGGTCCGCTACCAATATGGATTTTTCTAGTGGTAGTGGCTCTGGTACTTGGAATTCTTCGTTTCATTCTTACCGCAATAAGACCTTTTCAGCCTCACCAGTGTGTCTCTGGCCTCCTTTTCTGTGGATTGTAAGTAATGGGAGTGCATCCTTGGGTGAAGAAAAGTTAGTATGCACTCCGGACACATGCTTTTAAGCCCTGTGCTGGAATGCCACAGGCTTTCCTGTGGCTGTGGTGACTAGAATGCCTCGATATGTACCAGTTCCTGTAGAGGCCCCTAATACCATGATGCTATTCAGGCTTAAAAGAGATTTTGGCATCACTGCAGCTATTGTTACCGCCATCATTGTTGCTGCTGTGGGGGCTACTGCCTCAGCTATTGCCTTGTCTAGTTCTATACAGACTGCCAATGCCCTGAATGACATCTCAGCCAATGTAGCACAGGCATTGGATACTCAGACCTCTATGAATTCTCATCTCAAAGGAGGCCTTATGATAGTTAATCAACGCATAGATTTAATACAAGAACAGATTGATACTCTGGCAACTAGCACAGTTGGGGTGTGAGTGGAAAATGCAGGATTTGTGTGTTTGGTGCGGTATCAAAATTTAACAAAGGCTGCTAATCTGTCTAAGCAATTGTCAGAGCTCCTCTTACAGTATTGGTCGGCTGATTTTGAAAATAAGATGAGAGAGCTGAGAGTGACAATCGTCCACATCAACTCCACTCGGGTGGATCTGAGCCTGGCTAATGGTTTGACTTCCTGGATACAGGCGGCTATGGATCATCTTAAGGAGTGGGCGGGCGTAGGCTCTTTGGCGATACTGATGATACTAGCCTCTCTGGTTTGCCTATGGTGCATCTACAATATGAGAGCCACACAGAAGCGTAATGCAGCCATGATTATACAGGCCCTTGTCGCCATTGAGGCGGGCCAGTCCCCTCAGGCATGGCTCGCTGCCATGAAGCCTTAAATCTTCACTGAGTATAGTCCCTGCCCACTGAGGTATTCGTTCCACGGATATTAGGGTCTGGCAAGTCAATGACGGAGTGGACGGATAAGTCTCGGCCACCTAAGACAGGGCAGCCCCGAGTGGGGAGGCTGACCCAGAGACAGGTAAGAGTTTGAGCACCGCCCTCCTACAGGCTCAGGCCCGCCGTGAGATCCCCAGATATGGGTATTACGAAGCCTTTCCAGGGACTTCTACCAACATTTTCTAAAACAAAAAGGGAGGAACTGTAGAGAGCTGCGACGTGCCACGCCCTAAAGATGGCGCCGGTTTCCGCCTTCCACCAGCCCAATGGTGAGCGTTCTCGGTGGCAAACAAGTCCATATTTGGTTAAGACCGCTGATCTGGCTTGCTTCTGCATACGTGGGCCTGTAAGATAGCACCACGTGGCTTTACTTGATTGGCTGTTCATATAGTATTTAGCCTGAGGGTTGGGTCCGCCCGATTATTTGGAAGACTGTTTTCAAGGGACCTGAATAAACTGCTTGAGAAGAGCTTTTGCGAGTTGCATCGTTCTTGATGGTCGAGGTCGACGCGACAGAGAGCCAGCTGGAGAATGGGGAGAGCAGGGCATTACAGAGAGGGACAGTGATTACAGTTGTCTCTAATGTTGCTGATATTTCATTTCATTCTTTTTTGCAATGCTTTGTAATTTGCATAGTAGGTACTAGCATTTTTATGGTTTTGGTGTTCTGTGTAAGGATTTAAAGGGCCAGTGGATAGCATATGACTTAATATGTGCATGTGAACTCTGTTTTTATGCAGCCAGCTGAGAGCACTACAAGACATTTCCCTGTGGAAGTGTGACGTGAGCTGTGCTGGTGAACAAGGAAGAATTGCTGAATCCTGCCCCAGTATCCTTTTCCTTCCACCTCATTCCTGAAAATAATTTTGGATTTGGCATCTGTGCCTGACGCCATTGGTTGTATGCCCCAACAAGGACATTTAGTACATTCCCAGACCCTTTTTCCTGCAGGTATGGCCCATAACAGTGAAAGTTTTTATTACACTTGAATATAGTTTTATGATGCTGGGGAGGGGACTTTTTTATTTTTTTGAGATAGGGTCTTACTCTCTAGTTAATGCTAGCCTTGAACTCATCATAGTTCTATCTCAGCTTACCCAAGTGCTGGTATTACAGTATGAGTCATCATGCTTGGCTCTCAGAGTAGACGTTTATAGGTGGGCCCCCTAGCAAGGGGACAGACTTGGTTGGCATTCCCTCTGTTGCATTAGTCTCTGGTCACCCCTCAGTGCAAGTGGAATGCTCAGGTTTCATCAGTTCTTCAGTGTGAAGAAAGCTGTCCAATAAGGCTGAGAGAGCTGACTGGATATGGGCACATGTGGCAAGTTGGGAGGTTTGGGTTTGCAGATTGTGTTCCCTTTCCTTTCTTCCCTGCCCTGCACTCCTTGTGGAGCTCCCCACCTGTTTCCTCCTGAGATCTGTTCCTTTCTAGCCAGAGCCCTCATGTGATAACACAGGCTCTCCATATGTGTGGAGTTTTTTGAGATAGTGTCTCACATTGGAGCCCAGGCTGTACTGGAACCCAGTATGTAGCTCAGGCTGGCCTTGAAATTGCTTAATCCTTCATACTACAGAGATCCCTCATCTGAACTACAACTCTGTGTCACTGTGTTTCATGTTTGTGCTTGTATATTGGGGTGTATCTGTTGGACTAGGATGGAGGCTGACAGGCTGATTGTCTTGTACTGCTCTGTGAAGGTGACAGTTGCCTACTCTGTGTCTTGGATTTTCTTTTGAGGAAAAGGTGAATCAGCAGCTGGGTGGAGCAGTGCATGCTTGTTATCCTAGTCCTAGACAGAGGCAGGGGAATCATGAATTTTTTAAAGTAATTCTCAGCTTCATAGTGAGTTAAGGGCAGTCTGGGCCACATGAGAGCCTATCTCAAAAATAAAAGAATCAGCTGCAGCTGCTATTCTCAACCTTAGGACTTTTCTTCCTTGGATGGATGCTCTTTCTGTCTCGTGAAAGGTTCCTTCTCTCACTGAAGAGTGTTTGTGTGCCTTCAGCTTCTCTCAGATATTTTAATTTTATTTAGGGTACAGTTAGACTCCAATGTGCTTCTCCCTTCCTTCATTGCTCTCTGTCTTTCCCTGCTCATTTAATACCTTTTTCTGTTAGGTATAATGGTAATCTCAAACATGTGCCACAATGAGTCACCTCCAGACTACTTTAGTAAACAGTACCCTGTGCCTAGCCAGCTCTATGTTCTCCTCACTTCCTCTGTCTGCAAAACCTGCTGGCTGTGCTTCCAGCCTCAGGTACTCAGCCTGGTATCCCCACATGCTTTCATGCTGAAGTGGGATCCAAACCTGCTGTGAGCATGTACTGGCCAATTTTATGTCAACTTTATATTTGCTAGAGTTATCTGAGAAGATGGAGCCTCAGTTGAGTAAAATCTCTCCATAAGATCAGGCTGTAGACAAGCCTGGAGAGCATTTTCTTAATTAGTGATTGATGGGGGACGGCCCAGTCCATTATGAGTGGTACCACCCCTGGGCTGGTGGTCCTATGTTCTCTAAGAAAGCAGGCTATTTAGCAAGTTATTTACAAGCCAGTAAGCAGCACCCCACCATGGCTTTTGCGTTGGCTCCTGCCTCCAGGTTCCCACCCAGTTCCTGCTTTGGCTTTCCTAAGTGGACTGTAGTTTAGGATGATACAGATGTGTGGCAGATGCTTGCCAGCAACTGTGAGCATCTTGTGTGGAGAAGAGTGAGGCTGTCTAACAGATGTCAGTGATCTCTAGTTATAGAATAGTCTTTGTTTTGTGACCGTTAACATTTTTCTTTCCTAACACTAAGCTACAGAGCTTTGTTTTCATGAACCTTTTCCTCCTCAAGTTGCTTTTGGTCATTGTATTTTATCACAGTAATAATAACCCTAGTTATTATTACTGAGAGCATCTGTCTCTTCTGTCTCCCTATAGTCCTCAGCTCAACATTGCAGCAGAGTGACTCTCCAGAGACCCAGATCAGTTCCCTTCACTCTGCTCCAGACTCTCTGGTAATTCTCATTTCTGAGAGACTAGCAGGCTTTGAAGCAGCCTGGAGGTCCTTCATGGTGTGGCCTGGCCTCCAAGACCTAGGGGAGTGGTTCTTGACCTGTACGTTGAGACCCCTTTTGGCAAACCTCTATCTCCAAATTTACATTACAATTCCTAACAGTAGCAAAATAACAGTTATGCAGTAGCAATGAAAGTAATTTTTTTTTTTTTTGATTTTTCGAGACAGGGTTTCTCTGAATATCTCTAGCTGTCCTGGACTCGCTTTGTAGACCAGGCTGGCCTCGAACTCACAAAGATCCGCCTGCCTCTGCCTCCCAAGTGCTGGGATTAAAGGCGTGCGCCACCACCGCCCGGCTAATGAAAGTAATTTTATGGTTGGAGGTCACCACAACATGAGGAACTGTATTAAAGTGTTGCAGCTTTAGGAAGGTTGAGAACCACTGGCCTAGAGGCCTCATTTTGAAAATACCTGTCCATCTTTCCAGGTGTACTAGAGGTAGCTGTTCCCACTCTGATGTCTGCGTGGTCACTGTTGTGTCCGAAATACCATAGGATTCTTCCAGGTTGTATTTCCTGGATTCCCCTAGTTCTTTGCTCAAGTTGCTCATAGACTTTGCTTTTACTTGCATCTATACAGCCACACCACTTCCTTCCTGCCTGCTTCCCACTCAAAGTACAGGCAATTTCAGACTTACAGGAGGTGTTAGCTATGGACTCTCTCCCTCCTGAGCTTGTCTGCTTGGTGGTAACCATAGTAACACTCATATATATCTGAATGCTAGGCCTTCCACTCTGATCTCTTTTTGTCTTTTTTTCGAGACAGGGTTTCTCTGTGTAACAGCCCTGGCTATCCTGGAACTCACTTTGTAGACCAGGTTGGCCTTGAACCCAGAGATCCGCCTGCCTCTGCCTCCCGAGTGTTGGGATTAAAGGTGTACACCACCATGCTTGGCTTCACTTAAGTGTGGCTGTTGATTCTTAAGCTAAAATGCATGTGTGATGGTCCTACAGCTTTATTTTAAATTTGTGATCTTGAACCACAGATGAGCCATATTGCAGACCTTGATTTCTCAGCTCCTTTCTTGGCTGTGTTGCTGCTCCTCTTGTATTCTCCTCTGGGATGGTGCTGTTTAGAAGATCTGTGGGTTTAGGACTGGTGCTCTGGAGTGAACAATGGGTGTGCGCTCTGTGTGTGTTGCTCAGTATATCAGTTGCTGTCACTGTCTTCTGTCTTGTTTATTTTTCGAGACAAGTTTTCTCTGTGTATCCTTGGCTGTCTTTGACTTACTTTTATAGACTATGCTACCCTTGAACTCACAGAGATCTATCTGTCTCTGCCTCTTGAGTACTGGGATTAAAGGTGTACACCACTATGCCCAGTAACTAGACAGCTGTGAACTGCCATGTGGGTGCTGGGATTTGAACCTGAGTCCTCTGGAAGAGCAACCAGTGCTCTTAACCACTGAGCCATCTCTGCAGCCGTCTTCTTTTTGTCAGACAGTCCTGCAGGAGTTTGATTATGACACTTGGTTCTTCTTTGGTGATAGATGCTTATCTCACACAATAGATGCTTGTCTTACATTTTGACACATGAAAATGAATATTTTAGCTTTTGAATGAACCAGGATAATATTGTTTCTCTGGCTTATTTTGCAGTGCTAAGGATGGGGCTCAGGGCTTTGGGCATTTAGACAAGTCTTCCACCACTGCTGAGCTATATCCAGTCTAATAGATAATTTAAAACATGAAAACATTTTTTTTTAGGTTTTTGGAGACAGGGTTTCTCTATGTATCCTTGACTGTCCTGGACTCACTCTGTAGACCAGGATGGCCTTGAACTCAGAGGTCCACCTGTCTCTGCCTCCTGTGTGCTGGGATTAAAGGCATGCGCCACCACGCCCAGCAAAAGATGAAAACATTTTATGCCTGAAAAAAATTCAGACTAGAGTGTGCATAGTGAAGAGTTAAAAATCCCCACTTCAGCCCAGTGGTGGTGGGGCACGCCTTTAATCCTAGCTCTCAGGAGGCAGAGGCAGGCAGGTCTCCGAATTCTGAGCCTAGCCTGGTCTACAGAGTGAGTTCTAGGACAGCCAGTGCTACACAGAGAAACCTTGTTTTAACTACCACCCCACCCACCCAAAAAAATTCCCACTCCAGACTTAGAATGATTCTAGTTCTATGTCTTTGGTGAGTTTTTAGAAATTACTTTTTCTTAAAATTTGCCTTTAGATATACGAGTTGTAGATTTGTCAAAAAACTTGTTGTCATCTTGGGATGACGTGATTCTTATTGCAGACCAGCTCAAAGACCTGGAACTTCTCAATCTCAGGTATGAACTCTGCACTACCTTCTGACAGCTGGCAGATACTATCTGGGAAGCTTTAGCTGACTGGACTTTGCTGAAGGTTCACTTCAGGGAACAGTCTTCAAATGATCCCTTAAGGTGCATGAATAAGGAGTGTGTCTCTATCTTGATAGGTGGGAGGGGGTGGATATTCGTAGCTTGCAAGCCTGACCGTGAAAGAAGGACTGTTATGTACATGTGATCTCAGTGGAGGAGAGGGGAATGTGCTTGTTTATTTGGAATCACAGTTTAATTCTTTAGGAATAAGTAGTTCATTGGGACACTGCTTAGTTTCGTTTTGATAAAGATTTTAACTTCTCTACCTTGTTTAACTAATGTCACATTTTCTGAAGCCTTCCAATATATTTGTTTAGTTTAATCTCAGAACCTCACTCTCAAAGGGCTCACCTAGGCTGATCCATTCCTCCTTTCCCTCCATCCCTTCCTTTTCATAGTGCTGGGAACCAAGCCCAGGTTTTTGTGTTTCACATCTTGAACACACTCAACCCTTTCCCACTTGCATTCCTAAGCATTTTACATATGCAGGTAAGTTTTACCAGGCTCAGGCAGGTGCAGTAGAGCAGGTAGTCAGGCTTGAAGGTGCCTCAAATAAAGCAACTGGGTATAATTCAACCTTTAGTGTCTCTTTTGGAAATATGGGAGCCCAACTTCACATGTATAGGGAAACCTGAAGCTTCACCTACCTCCATGAGAACCCTTCTCAAATCTTCGGGTTAAACCCCAGACTGCTGATATCAGTGTGTTGGGTCTGCTGTGTAAGAGTAAGTATTTCACATCTTTTTCTTCTCAGTGAAAATAAACTGCAGTTTCCCCCTGACTCACCAACTCCAACCGGAACATTTTCTACTCTGAAGACTTTAGTCCTAAACAAAACGGGAATAGTGTGGGCTGAGGTAATCATTTTTGCTTTATTACACAGTAATAAAAGATTACAATTTTTGTTTTAAAGGGAATTTGAAGCCTAATTGGCTTCATTTCAGTCACCCTATTATCCAAACAGTGGAATATTCTAAACTTCATTACAGAGAAGAGTAACCCTTTGGTGAAATAGGATTTTAGATCTGGTAATCCATGCTCCTTCTCAGCCTGTCCCTGTCTCTTAGCTCATTTGTATTGCCTGGAGTCTTGAACACAGATGCTCACAGTGGCATGTGCTAAATATGTGGAGTTTTAAAAGCCATAATGCTAGCTCACCCAGGTTCCCTGCAAAAGTTCTTAGGACAGAGCATGCAGTAGAGACTCTCAACCTTCTCCCTGTGTGCAGGCTTGTTTCCACCATCCACCATTCTGGTAGGTTTCCTTGGCACAGGGGCATTCAGTACATCTGTTTTTGTCTTTCCTGGGCCCCTGATTTTGGAGCTCTCCTGCCCTCTTTTGGTGCACACTGAGCCTGAGAACAGGAAAGCACTTAGCAATTGAGTGGGGAAGGAAAGGTGGCAGTGCAGCTCAAAGGAGAAAACTTAAGAGCCAGTGAGAACAGCTGTGTGCTCAGCATATTCTTCACATGCACAAGTGGTGTCAAGACTAAGAAGGTGAGTACCCCATCCTGTCCTAGGCTCATGCCCTAGCAGTTGGGGTGTCTGTCAGCATTCCTTGCTCCTTTGTGAGCATTTCCTAAACTGGATGCTGACTCAAGCACTGGGCTAATAGTGCTGGGAGAGTGTCTGCCTACAGCCTTTCGGTGCGGTCCTTCATCTTCCTGCACCACCGCTTGGTGCCTGACAACAGCTCAAATGACCTGTCCACAGGACACTGAGGTCACATCTGGTGAAGATGGCACTGAGCATGGCCAGCAGAAGCTTCCAGACACTGAGTTTAGTTTTCTTTCCAGGTGCTGCGCTGTGCCCCTTCATGGCCACTCCTTGAGGAACTTTACCTCAAGTCTAACAATATTTCCATTTCAGAAAGGTAATGGGCTTTGCTTCAGTTATACTGTTGCTATTCAGCTATTCTTTTTTTTTACATTTATTCATTTCTTCAAGTTACATCTCAGTCATAGTCCCCTCCCTGCTCCTCCTTCCCTACCCTTTTCCCCTTCACCCTCCTATCTGCCGTTTTTAAAATTTAAGGTTTATCTTTTCCCCACAACAGCTCCCCCTTTTAGTCCAATAAAAGGTCCATTTTCTTATAATAAACACAATACAAAACAATAAGAATAATTAGGCCACAATTATGAAAATTATAAGGTATAACATACACTCCCAATGACCACTCCATACATATTTGGCAATTGATATTAATATTCTATTGTCTATCTATGAGTTTAAAGTTCTATACCTAACTCAGTTTCCATCCTAACTTGCATTTTACCAACTTAAAAACATCTTCTTAGACCTAGAACATCCTTTTAATTCCTAAATAACTTAAAATTTAACTGTGAGACTATAACTATCTAGTCTTCAACCACATCAGAGACCTGAGAAGAATAAATATATCTGAAAATACAGGAAGTGCAGAGCCAACAGCTTCCAAAACTAAGAAATGACAGACAACTGGCTGCCTGGACAATCCCCAATTTCTCTCAATACATTCTTCAGTATTCAGCTATTCTTAATAAAGTCTCAGGTCCAGCATTAACTTTTAGGAGGATCTGCAGATATGAATTGTAGTCTTTACTCCTTAGTCACTGTATTACAAATTAGATTGTCAATTGAAACATTATTCAAATGTTATTTGAGGAAACTCATCAAAAATTCTGAATTAAATATATGACTTTTATTTAGTTTTCTACAAATATCTTGGATTCTCAGACATACTCAAATTCAATATTAGAATGTATTAGTTTTGCATACACATATTAGATTCTCTCATTCTCAGTGGAGTACAGGATATATTAGGTATATCTTTTGTTTCCTTTTTTTTTTTTTTTAAATAAGTAGTAAGAGCCAGAGTACATGCTTGTAGTTAAAGCTGTCTGGGAGGTTGAGGCAAGACGATCATAAGTTCAAGGCCTTCCAAGCAAGACCCTGTTTCAAGAAACCAAGGGCTGAGGGGAGTCACTTGGTGGTAGAGCGCTGGTCTAGCATGCACAAGGCTGTATGGTTCTTTCTTAAAAATTTGAGACATTATTCATTTTTATTTTATGTGTATGAGTTGCTGCCTGAATGTATGCACATATATACAGTGCTCAAGGGGGCCAGGAGAGAGTGTCTGAATCTCTAGGACTGGAGTGCGAGGGTTTAAGTCACCATGTGGGGCTGGGGATTGAACCTTGATTCTCTGGAAGAGCAGCCAGTGTTCTTTAACCACTGAACTATCTCACCAGCCTCCGAGTTTATTCTTTAATACTGCAAAAATTTTAAAGCAAACAATGGTTTTATCTATCCATCTATCCATCCGTTTTTGAGACAAGGTTTCTCTGTGTAACAGTACAGGCTGTCCTGGACTGTCTGTAGACAAGACTGGCCTTGAACAGACAGCAATCTGCCTGGCTCTGCCTCCCGAGTGCTAGGATTAAAGACGTGCACCACAACGCCTGGCTTGTCTATTCTTAATTTATTGTCGTGTGTGTATTTGTATGTGGTGTTTGTCTATGAATTCAGGGGTGTGTGGTTGAAGGACACCTTTGGGGTTCTCTCTTTCCAGAGATTGAGTTCAGGTTGCCAGGCTTGTGCAGAAAGCACTTGTATTCACTGAACCATCCTGCTAGCCCTATTTCCATGTTTAGAGACAATGTCTCTTATAGCCCAAGTTGGCCTCAGACTAGTTATGTGCCAAGTGTGACCTTCAGCTTTTGATCTGCCTCCACCTCCTGAGTGCTGGGATAACAACTGTGAGTGGCTGTGTCTAGCAAATGAAGATCACTAATTGGTGATATCTGCTTAAGGTCACTGTCCAACAGTGTGTGTGGATTCATGTTCTCCTAAATAAATATATTGCTGCTTCATCTCCTTTAAAAAAAAATTAGCCGGGGCTGGAGAGATGGCTCAGGGGTTAAGAGCACTGGTTGTTCTTCCAAAGGACCCAGGTTCAAATCCCAGCACCCACATGGCAGTTCACAGCTGTCTGCATTTGCCAGGCATGGTGGTGCACGGCTTTAATCCCAGTACTAGGGAGGCAGAGGCAGGTAGATCTCTGTGAGTTCAAGGCTAGTCTGGTCTACAAAGTGAGCCCAGGACAGCCAGGTAGGTATACACAGAGAAACCTTGTCTCGAAAAAAAAAAACAAAAACAAAAAATAAAAAACAAGAAAAAAAATTAGCCTACTAGGGTGGTGTGTGCCTTTATTTAATTCCAGTACTCAAGAGGCAGAGGCAGGCAGATCTCTGAGTTCAAGGCCAGCCTGGTCTACAAAATGAGCTCTTAAACCCTATCTCAAAAAAAAATGGATTTTCCGTTTTAAAAATGATTGTGTATCCATCTTGAGTGTATGTAGGTGCCTGAGGAAGCCAGAGGTGGGTATCAGATTCCTAGAGCTGGAGTTACAAGCAGTTTTAAGCTGCCTGACATAGGTACTAGGAACACAACTTGGCAAGAGCAGCAAATGCTCTTAAATACTGAGTCATATTTCTAGGCACTCATCTCCCTCTTTTAAGGTGTTTTTTTTTTAAATTTATTTAGACTGTGTAGTTGGTTGGGTGTGTGCATGAATATGGAAGTCAGAAGTTCATGAGAATTTGTTCTCTCCTTCCACTATGTGGATTTAGGGGATGGAACTCAGGTCATCAGGCTTGTTGGCAAGTGTCTTTAACTGAGCCACCCCTCTGGCCCATCATCTCCCCTTTCAGACAATATCATTAAATAAGTGTGAAAGAAAGTAAAGGATGGGAAATTTTCAGTTGTGTTGGTTCAGATTCTAAAGACTGTATTGTACAGAATGGTTTCATTCGTGGAGGCAAACAGGCATTTCTCTTCCATTATCAAAGGCAGGGTTCATGACTCTGCCATAATTTCAACACAGCATCCCTTGTGTTGGCCTTTTTTGGGCCAGTTCTGCATGTCTTCCTCTTTAACCCTTTAGAACATTGGGTACACTTGTTTTTAAGCCCTTGTCTTTGAAAACAAGAGATTAGTCTATATTGAAAAAATATTACTTTCCATTCAGGCCAGTGAATGTCCTACAGAAGATGAAGTTACTAGACCTTTCCTCTAACCCATCAATTGATGAAAGCCAGCTGCTCCTGATAGCATATTTGCCCAGGTAATCCCTTAAATTTTTCCTGTTAAAGATCTGTATCATGGGGGCTGAAGAGATGGCTCAGCACTTAAAAGCACTGGCTGCTCTTCCAAAGGACCCAGGTTCAAATCTCAGCACCTACATGTTCAAAACTGTCCATAATGGCCAGGCATGGTGGCGTACGCCTTGAATCTCAGCACTTGGGAGGCAGAGGCAGGTGGATCTCTGTGGGTTCAAGGCCAGCCCAGTCTACAGAGTAAGTTCTAGGACAGCCAGAGCAACACAGAGAAACGTTGTCTCCAAAAAAAAAAAAAAAAATCGTATCGTTTTTAGTCAAATACACCTTTTGAATAGATACAAAATGTAGTTCCTAAACTGGGCAAGTCCCTTGGGGAATTTTAACTTGAACTCTCCTGGAGAATGTGTTTGCCCCTCTGTGCTGTGTGGACTAGGTACCAGATAATCTGTAGCTACAGAACTTGGTCCTGGTGGTGACACCTCTCTCTCCTCTCTCCTTCCCCTCTCTCCTCCCCCACCCCTTGGGTTTTTCAAGATAGAGTTTCTCTGTAACAGCCCTGGCTGCCCTGGACTCCCTTTGTAGATCAGGCTGACCTCAGACTCACAGAGATCTGCCTGCCTCTGCCTTCCAAGTTACATCTCTATTTTTAATCTTGGGAAGTGAGACCATGCCCCTCTTTTGAGACCACTTGACAGAGAGGGCTGTAAGGGGCACAAATCACAGTGTCAACCTTCCTTCAGGACCTTGTGTTTCACAATAGGATAGAAACACAAGGTGGAGGAAAAGACTTGATAGTCTAGTCTAGTACATACCCCAGAAGATTTTGTAATGTCCTGTGTAATCAAATTTAACATTTTAATTTCAGATTAGAACACCTACTCCTTTCTGACATTGGGCTTTCTTCCATACATTTTCCAGATGCTGGAATTGGTAAGATTAATAATATCCCTCCCTCCTGTGTTAGCTGTTTCTTTTACTCCTACTGTGCAGTTTCATTTTTATTGTTCTAGGGTGCAAAACATCCATGTTCCTGTCCTTGCAGTACCTCGTAGTCAATGACAACCAGATATCAGAAGTAAGAGCTGCCTCAGTGTGCAAGAGCACACTACTGCTAGTCTCCGCTTGCACATGAAACCTGAAGGTTCCTTCTGTCAAAAACATTAAGCCAGCGGCCTGAAGGGGTGGCTCTCAGTGGTTAAGAGCACTGGCTGCTCTTGCAGCAGATTGGTCAATTACCAGCACCCAGATGACTCTTCACAACTGTCTGTAACTCCAGTTCCAAGAGATCCAATGCCTTTTTCTGGCCTCCTTGCTCACTGCACTCATGTGAATAGACGTACAAGCAGGCAAAAAAAAAAAAAAAAAAAGTCCATACTCTAAAATAAAAACAAATCTTAAAAAACATTAAACCAAAAGCAAACTGCTTTCTCAGAGCAAAACTCTTCAAAAGTAAATCATGTTAGGGTTAGAGTTCATTATTTAATCAGATGTGGAATATGTCAGATGTCACTGAGTTAACATGGCATGCTGTGTAGTAAAAGCCCTTCTGGGTGGGGGTTGGTATATATGATGTATCTTGTGCCTCAAATGAGAGCTAGGCAACTTCACTTTTATGTTGGTAGGCCAAGTAATCTGAAATGTGACCTGACACATGTTCTTTCTTCCTTTGTTGCTTCAGTGGTCATTCATGAATGAGCTGGATAAATTACAGAGCCTGCAGGCTCTGTCCTGCACTAGAAACCCCTTGACTGAAGGAGACAAAGCGAGGGAGATAATCATTGCCAAAATCGGTCAGCTGAAGACCCTGAACAAGTGTCAGGTGAGCACTAGGACCCTAGCTATGCCCTTTGGTTTCTTTCTGGAGAGGAAGTTTTCATTCTCACCTCTACTGGGCTCAACTTCTGGACTCTCCATTTCAACCACGAGTAGCTAGGACTTCAGGTGTGCCATGGCACAGGTCTACAAACCTTTTCTTAAGACTAGAAAACAAGTAACAAAAACTGCAAAAGTAAATTACATTTGGATATTATAAAAGTGGTGATCATTTTGGTTATTAGGATTCTTGCCAACTCCTTTTTGGGAAGTTAGTTATATTTAGGTCAGTACCAGATCAGTGTTACTTTGCTGCCTGAACAAAAGGTAATTTTAAGGAGTGATGGAAGTGTTAGGCAGTTTTCTTGTGTCCCTGGAAAGAAGGCAGAACGAACACAGGCCCACAGCATGCCTCTTCTTTCCTTGTTCCTCTCAAGAGTGAGGCTTTAAGCCTAGGCACACTCTGAAGTTTCCTAGAGGAAGCCAGCTGTTCTAGCTTACACCAAGAGGTGTCCCCAGGGACCTGGTGCACATATTACCATAGTGAAAATTACAAAATGGGGGTGAAATGCTGGAGAGATGGCTCAGTGGTTAAGATTTGTTCTTGTAGAGGAGCCACAGTGATTCACAGCATCTCTAACTACAATTCCAAGGGATCTGATGCCCTCTCCTGGCCTCTTCAAACACTACAGACATGTTATTGCAATACATAAATGAATCAAAAATGCACAAAATAAAGCTATTCTTTAAAATAAATAACTGTGGAACTTTTAAAATTACATTACTTGTTTGTGGGAAGAGACAGGGTCATCCATATTAGTGGGCACAATGGCGATCAGAAGACAACCTGGCAGGAGTTTTTCTCCTCCCGCCATATCGATGTCAGGGTTGGAATGGGGGTCATTAGGCTTCAAGGCAACTTCTTTAACTGCGGAGCCATCTTTGCTGGCCCTGGTCATTACTTCTGTACAAGAATGTGCGAGGTCTTGAGGGGTGTAATGTAAATGAGTTTTCAGGGTAATACAATGACTAGTCTTTCTTAAATTAAAATTCATTTTGAATTCTGTTTTTGAGACTAGAGTCTCTAGCTCACGCTGGCTTTGAACTCCTTGCAGGTCTGCATTAGCTCTCCTTAAATGCTAGGATTACAGGGAGAAACTACTGTACCCACTTTGGAGTCCATGAGTAAACTTCTGAGTTCTCTGGGTTAGAAAAGAAAGGTGTGTCTGTGCATGGGCATGAAGGACCGAGTAAGAGCATCAACAGCTCACTAGAAGATGCTTTAAGAGACACATTTCTATTTCATATCAATGCAGATTCTTCCAGAGGAAAGGCATGGAGCTGAGCTTGATTACCGAAAAACCTTTGGAAATGAATGGAAAAAGGCTGGTGGACATCTGGATCCAGACAAAAACAAGCCAAATGCAGAGTTTCTCTTGGCCCACCCTAGATACCAGCTTCTGTGCTCCAGTACGTCCAGGTAGCCCGTGGGAACTCCAGCAGGAACAGGGCTCTGACGTGCGGTGCAGAAAGGCTCAATGTTTTGTCTTGTCTGTTTTGGGGCCTATTTGTCCCCCTTTTGAAGGGGCTGTGGTCACTTTCCGGGGGCCACATCAATGAGTTGAAAATGGATGATATATTGGCAGTATCAACATGTGTTCCCCAGAGACCTGCAGTTTCTGGGGTTGGGTGGCCCCTTGCAAAAGTCAGTACTGTAGTCTCAAGCACTGGTATTTCCTAAACTGTATCATTCTTCCTAAGCCCCATCCTGAGGTCTTGCCTTTGTTGTTTGGCACTCAGTGTTCATAGTAGTCACTGCAGCACTCTAGTTGGGCCCCAGGCTTTGAAGCAAAGGATTGGACATTACGTCCCAGTGTAGTTTCCACTTTGTTTTGACTTCATCATTTCATCACTCCATGGTTCACTTTAGGCCATTTTTCTTTTCACATATTTCCTAATGCAAGCAGCTCACTGCATAAATGCTTCAGCTGGAATGTTACTGCAGGAAGACAAGCTGCCTGTGGGAATTGCTTTCAAATTACTCCAGTAGCTCAATTTCCTGGCTGCTCTAGGTAAATTCTGAGTTGCTTGAGAGCAGAGAAGGAAGTTTCTAAGCAGCCTGTAGGTGCATGTAGTTCAGTTTCTTACTGCCAAGTACATGCAGAGAAACAAACAACAGTTGTCTAAGTATAGCAGGGAAGTACATAGTTCCCCCTTTTCTGCATTTTCACTTGCCTTTAAGTCTACCTCAGCCTGATCATTAAATGGAGAATTCCAGAAATCAAAAACCCATTGTTCTAATTGCATACCATTCTAAGCAGTGTGCAGTTCTCTCTCACCTCTGATTAGCATTCCATGCTGCGTGAGCTTCCTGCCCTGAGTTATTCAGCGAGTCAGCAGATAGATCACCAAGATGTCACAGTGCTTGTGATGAGTGGTTTACTTGAAAATACCCCTATCACAAATGAAGCCAGTGGCATATTTCTTTTTTTCATTTTTCGAGAGACATGGTTTCTCTGTAGTGCTGGCCATCCTGAAACTCGCTCTGTATGATGGCCTCAAACTCAGAGATCCACCTGCTCCTGCCTCTGGTGTGCTGGGGTTAAAGGCGTGAGCCCCCACTGCTCAGATTCTTAAACTCCAAGGAGAAGCTGTGAAATGGACTTACTGAAGCTTTAAAGTACAAAAAGATCTTTTTAATTTTATTTTTAGGTTTTTCAAGACAAGGTTTCTCTGTGTAACAATCTTGGCTGTCCTGGACCCACTCTGTAGACCAGGCTGGCCTTGAACTCACAGAGATCGGCCTGCTTCTGCCTCCTGAGTGCTGGGATTAAAGATGTGCGCCACCACACCTGGCCATTACAGACAGTTTCAAACTGCCATGTGGGTGCTGGGATTTGAACTCTGGTCCTTTGGAAGAACAGCCAGTGCTCTTAATCACTGAGCCATCTCTCCAACCCCCAGAAAGATGTTCTGAAATAGCAGGTTCACATAACTTCCATCATAGCACATTGGTGTGGTTGTTAGTCTCCTACAGTGTGTGATTTATGATCCTAGGTATGTGTTACATAAAGACACAGAAATAAAAGTCTATCTGTCTAGTGCTATTCAGGTTCAGATATCCACTGAGGTCCTACGGTGTATCCCCACAGATAAGGGAAGCTGTGGCCTGTGTTGCAGCTACAGGAACTGGTCTGCAGCAGGACTAAACATCTGACTAAATGTCTGGCTAAAGCCTGATGGGGTCCCTATGACTACTGCCCAGATCGTACCTGGTCTCTCTCAAGACCTTGAAGGGAAAGGCATTTTCAAAACTGAAAACAAGTACAAGTTAGAAGGTTTTGAAAACATGGGATAATAGTGAGGTTACTGTTGGAATAAGCATGGAGCACACAGACACAAAGATGATGATCTTCCTTAGGAGTGGCTGTTCATCTCCCTGGACCATCCAGCAAGAAGCTCTGCAGGAAGCAGCTTAACCTCAGGCTGACTGACTAGCAATGCTGGGTTGGTTCTGGAAGAGGCTTTGTTCACACTGACATTGTTTCTTAATTGTGGCCTCTGGCTTATTATTTATCCCTTTCTTTTTAAACAAACAGAATATGGTGCACCTGAAGATGAGGAACTCAAACCACAGCAGCCATTCATTCTCAAAAATCAGCTACTAAGTAAGAAACCTTTCATATACTGCTTTGTACTGGGTCTTGGGTGTGAAGCAAATGATGAAGGTTTGCTTGATAGGGATAATGTGTGTTTCTCTCTCTCTTTTTAGTTTTTCCAGACAGGGTTTCTCTGTATAGTAGCCCTGGGTATCCCGGAACTCACTCTGTAGACCAGGCTGGCCTTGAACTCAGAGAGATCCACCTGTCTCTGCCTCCTGAGTGCTGGAATTAAAGGCGTGCACCATTATGTCTGGCCATTATGGTTACAAGCTGCCATGTGGGTGCTGGGATTTGAACCTGGGTCCTTTGGAGGTGCAGCTAGTGCTCTTAACCGCTAAGCCATCTCCCCAGCCCCATGTATTTCTCTTATGGCAGTGGTTCTCAACCTTCGTAATGCTGCAACCCTTTAATTTCTCATGTTGTAGTGACCCCAAACCATAAAATAAAATAAAAGGGTTTCTCTGTGTATCTTTGGTTGTCCTGGACTCACTTTGTGGACCATGCTAGCCTTGAACACACGGAGATCCACTTGCCTCTGCCTCCCAAGTGCTGGGATTAAAGCCACCACGCCCGGCAATTAGAGAGCTATGAACTGCCATGTGGTTTTAACATATGATTCACAACAG
>CAJQZJ010033718.1:2688674-2709956 GCA_907164525.1 Lophiomys imhausi
TGAACACCCTTCTAGGTGTAGGAGGGAGAAGAGCAGTAAACCCCACTGTAATGTGGAATTCTGTGCTACGTTCTACATGCAGAACCCTAGCTAAACTGTCTTGGAGGAGTATGGAGGGAAAGAAAGAGCAATAAATGCTGGGTCAGCTGTTTGAGACAAAGTCTCATAGCTGGCATGTGCTGTCTAGGCTGGCTTTGAATTTGTGGCAATCCTACCACAGCCTTCTAAGATAGGAACCACCATGCCCAACTTTATGGAAATATTAATAGAAACTTTTAATATCTTTAAGACCCATTTATGAGGATTGAGCCAAGTTGTGCCAAACTGCTGCATTATCTGGTAATCTCTTGGTGCTAGTAATCAAAGTGAGGCCTTATGTATACAAAGTTTGTGCTCTACTCAGAGGCACAGTTCCAGCTGTACATGCATGCTGTTAAACCCTGCTGTGGTGGTTATCAATTAATCTTTTCCCCTTCTCCTTAAAGCACTGAAGATAAAATGCTCAAACCAACTTGAACAGCAAGTATTAGAAAAGCAATTGCCAGGTAAGAACACACCTATCTCTGCTGTCCAAGTACTTTTGAAGCACTGGCTTGGGGTAGAGCTAGTTGGAATGTGATTTTTTTTTATTTTTTTTTGAGACAGGGTTTCTCTGTGTAATAACCCTGGCTGTCCTGGACTTGCTTTGTAGACCAGGCTGGCCTCGAACTTGAACACACAGAGATCTGCCTGCTTCTGCCTCCCAAATGCTGGGATTAAAGGTGTGCACCACCATGTCTGGCTTGGAACATGAATTTTTTAAAAGTTCACGTAGACCTGAGAACTTAAGATGTTTTCATAATAGAAAGTACTAGTCTGCAGTACGCCATCAGCTTCATTAAAATTTGTGAGCCCTCTGCCTGTGGAGTTTTATTTGTTTTGTTTTGTGACGTGACAGGGCTTCTCTGTGTAGCCATGGCTGTCCTGGACTCACTCGGTTTGTAGATCAGGCTGGCCTCGAACTCACAGAGATCCAACTGCCTCTATTTCCTAAGTGCTGGAATTAAAGACATGTGCCCCATACCTGGGCTCTGTGATCGGGTGTTCAGCCTGCTTTCTCCTTTCCCCTCCTTATTCAGTCTGGGACCCAGCCTACTCCTCTCTAGACACAGTAAATTTGATCAGGCACATTCAGGGTAGTGTGGCCATCGAAATGGGTCAGAAACAGGAAGAGGCTTGTTTTATTCTAAAATAGAGAAGATTTATTATCACAAGTTGCATAAAAACACAGCATTTATAAAAACTTTTATAGAAAAATAACTCACTACATTGTATTTGTGGGACACCACACTATTGCTGTACTTTCAGCTAAAGCTTCAGAGAAAATAATATTCTTAATCAAAGCATCTGTGTACCACAACCTGTCTTTGGAAAGAAGTTCCTAGTGTGTTCTTCTGAGTCCACCTTCCCACACCTAGTGGCCACATGTGTGCACATCCCTATGGTGACCGGATACTCATACTGGGAGGGACCTCATCAACCACCTAAATCTATGCTCTCCTCTAGGTGGAAAATAAGGTTGAGAGCTGTCCTCAAGGCCCCACTCCAGGGATCTTCAGCAACCCCTTGGGAAGCTATCACAAAGGCCTATTTTTTTCTTCCCAGTGAGATAATTATTTGTGGTTACTGAAATAGGAAGAGATAGTAAATGCTATTAAAATGGTATGGCACCTAGCTGTCAAACCACTTGGGTCAAACATTGTCTCCATGTCCTAGTTTACCAAAACAATCAGCAGGTACAAGGACTCAAGCCTTTCATCACTTAGTATCTTATGTAAACTGATGCTAAGTAAGGATCATGGCTGCCTCACCTGAGTCTGAGAAATGGATTTTTCTTTTCTTGATAGATTCCATGACAGTTCAAAAGGTAAAGGGAATGCTGTCCCGTCTTCTCAAAGTTCCTGTATCAGAACTTCTGTTGTCCTATGAAAGTCTCAAGGTAAGTTGCTAAGCAAGAACAAAGCTAAGATTAATTCTCCACAGTACCAGGAGCCATACCTAACAGATTCTAAATGGAGGCAGGTGGCGTGGAGAACATGTGTCATCAGTTCTGTCTTACTCCTCCCCACTTTGTTCTCACTTTAGATGCCTGGCAAAGAGATTCAACTAGAAAATGATCTACAGTCATTACAGTTTTATTCTGTGGAGAATGGAGACTGTCTACTAGTGCGATGGTGACAGTCCAGCCGTAAGAGTCTAGCAACTGGAATGTACACCAGAAAACAAAGACTTTGCCCTCACAAAAGGATGTGTGTTTTGCTGGGAAAAGACCATTTGGTTGTATATTAATAAAGGTTTTGATTATTAGGTGATTTTTCTGTTTTCACAGCTTACTGCATTCCCTTATGTGAAGATGTAAAAATGAAATAGAAACAGCAGAGCTAACATCTGATGTGGGGTTCTTACTATTTTAAAAAGTACACTATAGTGATTTGGTTGGTCATTCTGAGAAATGTTCCTTAAGATGAGGAAACATTATCTTCTATTCTGCGCAACATACTTTTCCCTACATTATGCCTCCACTGAGTCTGTCTTCCACAGATTACCACCTCTTGTGCAAGCTTAGGTAAACATCAGGCAAGGCCTTCCCTATCTCCCTGTGACACTGAACCCTGAGGTGCTTACTTTTACTCATATTCGCAGAACAGTTTAGTGAGAGTGTCTCAGCGCTAAGCTGAGTCATTCAGGATTTACATTAAATGGTAAAAGAAAACATGGTAAATAAACATCTTTAAAAGCAAGATCCCAAACCTCAGGTTATAGCATTTCCTTTTCAAGGCCAGGTTACACATATCAGAGATCCACAAACTGGTATTTCCAGGAACCCAGACTTTGGTATATGTGGCCCCTGCACCACACAGCATCTTTGTAGGTTCTTTTTGGCCTAATTAAGTTATGTAGAGCTACTTTGTAATCCTGGTTGAGATTCAAATGGAGTTATTACAATCTTATGAATTTGGCCAGGTTTAACTAAAAATGGCAATGATGAATTACTAATTAGTAACAGTGATCAGGAATTAGCAATATTTTTATACAATAATTTGGTACTAAATAATCTTCTAATTTATACATAAAAACTTATGCTACAGCCGGGCGGTGGTGGCGCACGCCTTTAATCCCAGCACTTGGGAGGCAGAGGCAGGCGGATCTCTGTGAGTTCGAGGCCAGCCTGGTCTACAAAGCGAGTCCAGGACATCCAGGGCTACACAGAGAAACCCTGTCTCGAAAAAAAACAAAAAAAAAAAAAACTTATGCTACAGTATCATTCATTAAGCTCTGTACAAACACTAGTAATACCCTACTGCTTATAGCTCAGTACTAGCCATGGGCTCTCCTTGGACTTAACAGTCCCAGGTCTTTGAGGGTCACTGCACTTTTGCTTCACACTGACAAGGATCCCCACACACTTCCTTCAGTTCCCACAGTTTGGTCAGCTCTTCTGGGGAGTACTGAGGAGAAGAAAGCATTCCTGTCTCACAGGTTTTCTCACACAGCCACAGGCTGTCCTGTTGAGGAACAAAATACGGGACAGAATCAGGAAACGATATATGTGGGACACCTAAATGTACTCTACCAAAGCTGAGCAACTCTTGAGATTATGGGGTTAGGGATAGCTCCTGATTCTGGGAATACACCACGGCCTCTTAGTCTGGAGCTGTGAACACAGACTCCACAGTGTGAAGATTTAATCTCCAAATGCCACACTATCCCATAAATATGCAGTCAGAGTCAGCACAAGCAATTCTATGAAAACAAGTACAAGGAGCCCAAATAAACACTTATATTCCCATTTAGAGAGAGGTGGTCATAAAGAATGGCAGCAGTGCTGACAGGGTGTCTGCATGGTACCATGTCTTTGTAAACCATCTCATATGAGTATCAAATGCTATGAGAGAAGCTGAATTTCTCCCATCCTATAAGAGCAGGCACGTCCAGACTCCTGACCTGAGTCCCAAGTATCACACTGCTCAGCAGAATAACAGAATGTGTATATGAAGAAACATACTGAATATGAGAACACAAATCCTAGGTAAAATCAAGATCTTTTTAAACCATGTCAGTTCTGGTGGGGATAGGGGCTGCTGGCACCAGTGTGGCTCTAGGGTACCTGGTGATCCCTGTCTCTCAAAAACCCACCTAAGGATCACCAGTGGTGGCAGAGTGGTCCCCATGCCTTGGGTACATGGAAGAGAACCAAGTTTTCTGTCCAAGAGGCTCCTCAGCTTCCGAAGGCCGCTCCCAGAGCAGGACAAAGTGACTATCCTCTGTATGACTGTTTAGAGGCTACAGTCACAATAAATACAGGATCTCAACACATCAAGTTCCACAACAGCCTGTGGGAACTATAGGTCCCAATGCTCAGACTTGCTGAGAAGGCTGAGAGTGAGGTGCAGCAGGACTCAGGCTGTGCCGGCTGAGTGTGGACGTGTGGTTCTGAGAGGCAGGCATCACATGTCCTGTTCTCTGCACTTCCTACAGCCAGAACAGAGGTGCAAGACTCCAAAAACCAATAAAGGAGGCAAAATCTTGTCCTCCTGGCCCCAAAATTCCTACCTTCAATTCTGGTATTTACACACACACTTCCCCACCCTGGCTCCTTACAAATAAGATACTAGGTAAAGTCTGTCATTAGAGCTGAGAGGTCGTCCTTGCACTGCCAAATGGTAGAAACTCAACAGATTCTAAATTGTAAAACTGAGGAATTTCTGATCAAAGACCTAATTCTTTTTTGTGGATAAGGAACTTTCATTCATAGCATTTCCTTTTGGCTTAAGCATAGACATATTCTGAGGAATAATGAAGTAGAGAGTGTTGCAACTTAAGAGCATGCTGGGATGCCAGAAAGCTTCCATTTCCTGTACCCAGGGTTGGATGTACACAGGTTACTTGCATACCTACAAAAGCCCTGAGGTCAGCACCCCCATACCTGCTTACCTGGTGTCTTTTAGGTCCTATGGCTGCCATCCAAATTCCCATGCTGACATCTTCACCCTACTCATGGTCAAATGCAAACTTTTTAATGGTTTTGTAACAAAAGGTCATATGTAGATTAAGCCCACCCAGATGCATAAGAGTGAGCTAGGGATGGGAGACAAGAAGCACACAGTGAACAAACAAGCCCTTTCCTCACATTCCTGACAACATACTATGGATCTAGCAACTAGTATACTTGCTTGGTCCCTGACACTATAACCAGATTAGGAAAAAGAAAGCGCTTCCTTTGCTTCTTTCTTATGAACACAAGTGTTTATATTCCTCAAGAGAATACAGTTGCAAATGAAGGCTAAAACAGTGTAAGCAGGCTCAAATACAATATAGGAATAGCCATCATACCTAAAGTCTGAGAGGTGGCAGGAATATATCCCTGACCATTAGGGAGGGACTACCACAAAGAAAGGACAACATGGTAAGCTGGCTTCAGTGACATCTCAGGACACTGGACATGTCATTACCTGATAGGTCTTTAACCTTCCGGAGTTGCCTGCCAGCCAGTCAACGATATCCTTGGAGATCACATACCCTGACCCACATGCAAAGGCAGGGTAAGCAGGGCTTGGGTATTCCAGTTCCTGCCACTTTCCAGTTCTGTCCACTGCCCAATTCAACCTGAAACTGAGACATTATAAAGGTGGCTTCTTTGTCATGACTGGCCACATCCTTCTGCTAGACTCCTTTGATTACTACCAAGGGATGAGCCGGTACAGCAGGGAAAGATTCTTGCAACCTAAGGAAAGGATGTACGTACCCGATGGTAGTTTATATAGATTAGCTAGTTAAGCTCTTCAGTTTCTGAATGGAAGCTAAGAAAAGCCCACCTTATGTTTCAGTACACACATGAAACCAAACCCACCAAGTCACCAATCCTGCAGTGTTCCTAAGTAGCAAAGACAATGGCTGTAGAGATGTGTCATACATGATTGTAACAAACATACAACAGCTTTAGAGGACCATGCACTTCTAAAAACATCTTAGACTCCTCATTGATAAGCCTGAGATTATTCAAAAGAATAAAAAAATTCCCTCTGATTATAGTGATAGCATACTAATCCAGAATAGTATAACCAGTAAAAACTTTCATAACATTTTTCTTATGGAAAAATAACTTGCATATTTCATTCTAAATTAATTACAGTTAGTAGATTGGAAGCCAATAGCTGTCCATGTTTCACTTACTTTCCCCACCAAAAGTTTGGCCCATCTAGATTCTTCTGAGCAATTCTATTAAACACAGCTTCTAAGTCTATGTAACAGTCATCATCTGTCTTAAGCAGCAAACCAAAGCTGGTGGTTTCCACAGTCCTGTTGACAGAAAAAGGGATAAGCAAGTCAGCGCAGCCTTGAAAGGACACACACTATACCTGCACAGATGTGCACCTTGTCTTATCCTGCACACAGAGAACACTATCACTGTGGCTCTCAACTGCAGTTGGTCCTCATTTGACCAACTAAAATAACAGAAATAGAATATGCATTCTAACATGTTCTTCCCAATCTTTCTCCATGTTGCTGCCTGACCTGTCACGTGTACCCTGCCCCATGTGTGCCCACTTACAAGCCCAAGACCATGGGACAGATATCAGACTGAAGTTCTCACTTAGAACATTGTGAACAAGGTGTGTTATGAAATGGGCCAAGTGTAGTGGGAAGCAGACGCAGGAGGAGCTCTGGGAGTTCTAGTCCAGCCAAGAGATTCTGAGTGAGACAGTCTCAAGACTGTTTTGTTTTTGTTAAATGGATGTATTCTGGGTTAAAACATGACATATCATGCAAACATAATTCTTTTTGGAACCAATTTCCAGCATTTAAATTATTGTAAACAACCCCCTGGAAGAACGGGGGTTGGTGACTTACTTTATTCTAGACATCAAAACTTCATGGTATCAAACATGGCAAAACTGGGTTCCCTACGTCACTGTTGGTTCCTGAACATCTGTTTGTAAGTATAGATTTGTCGGGGAACCAGCCAGAACTTACTATGTAGACCAAACTGGCCTCAAACTCATAAAATCCACCTGCCTCTGCCTCTGGAATTATGAGACCAAAAATGTGCACCATCAAACTCCGCCTTTTAAGTTAATTTCAAAAATGTAACAAAAACACAGTATTTGTCAATCAGAATAAGCTTTTGTCATAAAAGACGTTTAGGTCACTGGTGATTCTGCTGAGTAAATAAGGCCAAATGATTAAACACTGGTTTAAAATGTAGAAGGTACTGCTAGTGCATTCCTACAAGCAGAACACGTGTCCTCTTTTCCATCCCCAGGGTTTCCCGCCCTTTAGACAAAGCATGCTAAAAAACAGAAAGTGGATGGTTTTGTGGGCTATGAGGAAGCAAATCTACAAACTACACTGCTGAGTTTTGGCAACAACACTACAAAGGAAGGAAGGGAGGGAAGCAGAAAACAATGGGAGAGGTATGTAAGGAACAGGTAGTCTCTGAAGTAAATTCAATTTCCACACCTGGGAAGGATTTCTTAGAAATACTAGTGTGCTAAGTCCTGACTTGCAATTCCTGAAATGCCTCATCTACACTGGGAATTAAAGTGTGCCACAACCGCCTGGCTGTGACAGGCTCCACCCCTTATCTACTGCTATCTAAATGCAGTCTTTTTTTTTGTTTGTTTATTTTTGGTTTTGGTTTTTGGAGACAGGGTTTCTGTGTATATCCCTGGCTGTCCTGGACTCACTTTTGTAGACTAGGCTAGCCTTGAATCACGGACAGCCACCTGCCTCTGCCTCCCGAGTGCTGGATTAAAACATATGCGCCACCATGCCTGGCAATTACAGACAATTGTGAACTGCCATGTGGGTGCTGGGATTTGAACCCGGGTCCTAAAGCAGTCTTGATATGACAAACTCTTCTGTTTGGAATAGGAGAGTTAATTTCACTAAGCATCTACAAAAGTTTGTAAAGCAGACAAGTAGAATTTGTATGTGTGTCTTTCAGAGTCTTGCCGTGTTGTGAAAGCTGCCTTAAACTCCTAAGCTCCAAGGACCTTCTGTCTCGGCCGCCATGGACCTAGGATGGAACCTAAGCAGCACACTGCGTCTGTCCCAATGCAGGGAGTTTGCAAGTTGATGGAGTAGAGACTGCAAATGGGAGGTGGACACTTAGCTGAGCACAATTCCGATTAATAACTTAGTGTGTATGTAATTAGGGAATTGGGGTAGTTAGGCAGGAAAAAAACTAAAACAGGATCATTTCCAGGATCACTGATCTCACCCAATGCTTGGCTGAGACACCCAAAGTATGTAGAAATGAAACAAAGGGAATTAATTTTTGTTTTGTTCGTTTTGACCACTTAAAACCATTCACTTTGTGGATATGTTCATCTAAATAAAGCAATAGCATGTTAGAAGATGTCTTCAAAAGGAGCCGGGTGCTGGAGAGTTGGCTCACCAGTTAGAACTATATACTGCAGAAAACCCACCCATGTGGTTCCTGATTCTCATATAAGGCAGCTTACAACTGTTTGTAACCCTAGTTCCAGAGGATCTGATGCCTTCTTTTGGCCTCCAAAGTCACCCACGTCCACACAGCAGACAGAGACACATACATGAATTTAAAAAAAAAAAAACCTTAAAATTAAAATATATATATAACTAATATATATTTATATATATATATATATTTTAAAGGATCCAGGATATAACAGGTCGCATCCCAGGTGATGAGTCTTTGAATTTTAAAATCTCAGTGGTTTGATGATGTTTCTACATCAAAATAACAACAAAGCAAATTTTAGCTACCCAACATCAGCACAACCTACCATCTATAGAAGTTCAGTAATTTTGCAGGAACGTTCCGGTAAGTATCCACAACATCCACGAACACAATGTCATCATAGATACTGCTTTCCTCCTGTAGTAAGGCATCTTCCACTCGAAGGTCCCGTATGTGATCTTCAAGTCTTTGGGGACGAGAATGAAGGCTTTGTAACAGTGCGTCACCTTCTGAAAAGGAAAAGTTGACTGTTGAAGAAAAATGCTACTGTGCACTTGGGTCCCAGAACTTGAAAATGTTACAGAATTCCTTCCCCAAGGAAGTCAATGGAGCACACGCGGTCATTAGGATCTTCAAATGGGGCAGAGTTACAGCTCAGTGAAGTCAACTTGTGATGTGACATTAGCAATATTATCTTACATGGGCACTACAATGTTCTCTTCAGCACTGCTTTTTTGTTTTGTTTTTCAAGACAGGGTTTCTCTGTGTAGCCCTAGCTGTCCTGGAACTCACTCTGTAGACCAGGCTGCCCTTAAACTCATAGAAATCTGACTGCCTCTGCCTCCCAAGTGCTGGGATTAAAGGAATGATCCACCACATCCAGCCTCTGCATCACTGTTATGTTATGCTGGGAAACAACAAAACTGGAACTAACAGAAAGAGTACAACTATGCTTTATTTGTATAACAGAATGTATTATTTTTAAAAGTAAGCTTTTTTGGGGGGAGGGGGGCTTCGTTTTGGAGACAGGGTGTTGCCGTGTTGCCACATAGCCCAGGAAGGCTTTGAAGTCATAATCTTCCTACCATCTCCTAAGTGTCAGCATTACAGGCAGACACCATTGTACCTAGCTCAATAAGGAACTTTTAACATGGCAAGATGACCTTTCACAGCAAATTATAAAACAAGGTTAGCCACATTGAGTTTGCTTCTGTACTAGCCAACTTACCCTGAACAGTGTAGATAAAGCCACCTGCAACTCCCTCCACACCTTCCATGAATTCATGAGGCAGTGCCCCTTCCCCAGCCTGAAAGGAATGAAAACAGAAGTGCTCAGGCATTTCATGACTAACAGTGAATGTATTACAAATGCATAGAGAGGAACCAGGAGATGCCAAGGTGCCTGCCCTACAGCAGATACTGATGCCATGGATTTTTATGTATTTGTTTTACTTTATTTCATTATTTTTTAAAATAATTTTATTTTATGTACATTGATATTTTTCCTGCATGTATGTCTGTGTGAGGGTGTCGGATCTCCTGGAACAGGAGTTACAGACAGTTGTGAACTGCCATGTGGGTGCTGGGAATTGAACTTAGGTCCTCTGGAAGAGCAGCCAGTGCTCTTAACCGCTGGGCCATCTCTCCAGCCCTCTCTCTTTATTTTTACTTTATGTGCACAGATATTTTGTGTGCATGTAGGTCCACTCCCCACCTGCACGCAGTGCAGTGCCATAGGAAGTCAAAAGACAGTGTCAGACTCTGAGGCTGGAACCATTAAGTGGGTGCTGGGAACCCAACATAGGTCCTATGCAAGAGCAGTGTGGAGTTTGAGTAAGAATGTTCCATCCACCCTGTGCTTGAGGTGTCTCAGCAGTTAAGAAGAGCACTGGCTGCTCTTCCAAAGGACATGGGTTCAAATCCCAGCACCCACATGGCAGTTCACAGTTGTCTAACTGTCTGGCATGGTGGTGCTCGTCTTTAATCCCAACACTTGAGGCATAGGCAGATGGATCTCTGAGTTCAAGGCTAGTCTGATCTACAAAGTGAGTCCAGGACAGCCAGAGATACACAGAGAAACCATCTCAAAAAACAAAACAAAGAAAAGAATGTCCCACCCTATAGGCTCATATATTTGAATATTTAGTCCCTAGGTGGTAGGACTGTTTGGAAAAGATTAGGAGGTGTGGCCTTGTTGGAAGAGATGTGTTACTGAGGGGGGGGGGGGCTTTGAGGGTTCATCCCTCCTTACCTCGGACCCTCCAATAAATCTCTTTTATGAGATTTGCTGCCTACTGAGACTCTTTTATTGGAAGAAGCCAAGAAGCAATGAGGAGAAGAAGAGAAGAAGCAAAGAAGAAGGGCTCAGGCTCCAAAGCTCCATAGCTCAGCTGGGGTTGGGGAAACACTCCCCTGTGAGCTGCACGACTCTGCTGAGGAGGTCTCCTCTCAGAGTTGTGTGGTTCCTGGGCTCACGAGTCCCAGGGTACCTTCCCATTCAGGCAGGCCAAACACTAACAGTTTATATCTAACTCCATCACTTTAAAAAACATCAAAGAATTGTAACTTTTTTTTTCCCCACAAAAAATTCTCATGAATTTGACAATATCTTAGTGCACTTGAGAATTCAGAGGCCATGAAGAGAAAAGCTTCTTTAAATCATCATCTGGTCCCAACAAATCAGATGGAAACTGACTTCCTGCTGCTGTTGAAGTCTTAGGACTTACTATCGCCAGTCCACAGTCTTGCCTCTCAGAGGCTCTTCCATCTGGCACCTTTCACAATCCACTCCACCCACTAAATTGTTGCTTCTCTGTTGTGCTCCAATATGCCTTCCAGAGTAGGGCTGAAGCTAAACGTCGAAAGCAGTCGTCAGCACCTTCACAGTTTTTCCTGTGTAGACTGCTCTTGTCAGAAGGGACGCTGTACGGTTACTCTTTCTTCAAGCAGATCTCAGTAGAGAAGGACTCTACACAGTGCCATTTTAAGGCCATAAAGACTCACTTTTGTTTATCACTGTGAATAACATGGATTTAATTTAAAATATAGTTTGTAGTAGAATGTTGTGGATTTCAACTCTAGTTCCATAATTGTGGTATACTTTCTTTTTACACTGCAGAATGTTCAATTTGTTTTGGCTTGTTTCAAACTTAACAATACTCTAATACTCACTGTGCTCTGGTTTGAGTTCTGTTGCTGGGATAAATGCTGTCTAAAAGAAACTTTCTTGAGGAAACTGTCTATTGGCTTACACCTCCAGGTCACATCCATCATTGAGGGAAGTTGTGGCAGGAACTAAAGCACAAACTTAGAGGCAGGCCTGCTAACTATTCCATGCAGCACTCTCTTTAACCAGGAAAACTCAGTCTTGGCAAAGGAAATGCAGCAGACATCAGGGAGGAATGCTACTGACAGGCCACTCACAGACCACGCTTAGCTGGCTCTTTCATACATCCCATGACCACCTGTCCAGGGAACAGTGCCACCCACAGTGCAGTGGGCCCTCTTTATTGAGACAGTCCCCACAGACATGCCTGTGGCCACAGGTCGCATTCTTTCTCAAATGACTCTAGGCTGTACAAACTGACAGTTAAAGCTACCTGGGACTCTTGTTTATTAACTTTTCTCAAAGGTCACAACCTAGCTTTAATTTTCCTGACATCATCACTCGCTGGCAGCGACCATAATTGGTGAAATCTTTCCTCTCAGAGGAGGCTTCCACCAAGTCCCCCTTTCTTCTTCAGTTAGCTGAATGTTTAAGATGTCTCTGACCCTCCACAAGTATTTTTCCTCCAAAGCAGATCATTAGTCTTTATATTTGAACTTAGTCTTCAACTCAGAAGGAAATTTCTTTCCTTGGTATAACAAACCCAAATATTATGGAATTTTGTGGTATCCCAGATATTTCATAAATAGAAGCTGGCATGATATTAAAGGCACCTGTTATGAAAAATAATAAAAAAATAAAAGGAAAAAATTATAATTCCATTCTATAAAATTCCTCTATCTGAAACAAATAACGGGTGAAATGACAGTACATGGCCTACAAGGCTAAGGGTATAATTACATGTGACTTTGTGGGTCCATTAGTTGAATATAATTTCTTTTTTTTTTCCAGTTTCTTCTTTTTATTAACTCATGCACAACTATTTGAAGCAGTAGTCAGACAACACTTGCCACAGTAATGTCTGTCAAAGTGGCTAGCCATGAAAATTTCAATGCCACATTCATGAGAAGTGAGTGCACTCTCGATGAAGTCGATTAATTTTGCCATTTTCATCCACCTTGATAGTTATATCAGCACAGCCATCTTAACCCTCTTCCTCTTAGGCTTATTCTTCTTGGGAGTGGTGCAGGACTTCTTAGCACCACCATGAAATCTCAACACAAGATGAAGGTAGACTCCTTTTGAATGTTTTAGTCAGACAAAGTGTAGCCATCTTTCAGCTGCTTCCCAGCAAAAATCAGCCTCTGCTGATCAGGAGGAATTCCTTCCTTAACCTGGATCTTGGCCTTTACATTTTCTATAGTGTCCGAGGGTTCAACCTCGAGCATGATGGTCTTCCCATAAGGAAGATCTTCATGAAAACCTACATCTTGGCAGTGGCTCCACTGCAGATGGTGGATCAGAAAGGCATATTTTCTTTTCTTTTAAACATTGTTAAATTACATTTATTTTCTTGTAGTGTTTATATAAATGGGTGTGGCCACTGATTTTAGGTCATCAGGCTTGGATTCACATGCCTTTATCTTCTGAGACATCTTGTCAGCCCCTGACTTACTTTCTCCCTGGACTATGGGCCTGTGATGGAATCACTGTGCCTGCCTTTCAGTGGGTATACAAGAAATGCTTTCTGAATAAGTAACAAATCACATGATACTCGTTTCAAAATCAAGAATTATTTCATATGAGCAGGGCTAATATTCAAGAGATTATTGAACTTCTGTGTTTAAATGTCAAGTGTCTTCCTATTCACTAGACTAAGTACCAAGGGGGGTGACAGGGTTGTCTGCAACACCCCCACTACAACATCTCTTGCTTAATAAGTCTGTCTATACCTTTATTATGCCACATTTGAGAAATTTACCTAACTGAGGAAAATCTGACTAAGTGAGAAATACGATTCAGAAACTACAGAGGCGTTCAAAATAAAACAAAAGCAAGCACTCTCACTTTCTCTCATTTAAAGACAGCACAGTATTATCTATGTTCCCCAGGCTAGTTCTGAACATGGGCTAAAACAATCATCTAGCTTCACAAGGAGCTGGGACCACAGGCACAGGACATTGTACTCAACTCAGTATTTTGGTAGATAGTATTTTAACTAACATTTTGCTACCAAGGTATGGAAGTAATGTTTCTTTTCTTCTTTTCTTACTCTGTAGCTAGCTGCTCTCAAGTTCAGGGCAATCCTGCTGCTTCTGCCTCCTGGGTGCTGAGAACATAGGCATAAACTACCATATTAAGCTATGAACAAATGTTTCTTAAAAATGCTCACTAAAAAATCTGTTAAGAAATACAATACCGTACTTTAAAATGTAACAATCTTGAGGCAAAACTACATTATTAAGATTGAAGTTATAGGAACATGCAGCTCAAGCTGTTCATCTTCATATGTGACTCAGCAACACTCTCTGCTGTGTATGCTCGAAACCACTGCTTCAAACTGCCTGGGATAAAAATAAGTTCTAAACTTTCTGCACATATAAAACAGCTAATGTTTCTAATTGACCCAGACAAACCAAGGACACCTTACCGTGATGACCCTGAGAACACCCCCTCCGTTGTTCACTGCCACTCTGTGCAGGTTTCTGGACACAAGGCCATGGAGATCCTGGCTTTCCCACACAATTGTGCCTTCGAAGCTCTTTTGGGGGAAGATGATAGCAAATCAATTTGTTTATTCTTATCACTTAGGTTCTGGCAAAGTAGTCACATAAACCCTTAGAAACATGTCATCTTCCCACCCCCCAAAACACATCAGTTAAACTTTTAATTCACAACTTGAGCATTTCATCGTTAGCAATGGTAGCGTATCTAAAAAACAGTCACACAGAGTTCATAATGTTTGCAGATACTACCTGGCTATTCTCCTGTATTGATTTCCTAATGTTGCTACAACTTTTAGAGCTATTCTTTCTAATGTGGGTCTAACATGCCACTTAGCTGACACTTGATTTACAGCTGTTGTGTGCTGAGACACTTTATAGAAACCAAATGGCTACTGTAACAAAGGAATGTTTGGGTATAAATGTCTCTTTCTCCCAATACTTTATTTAAAATAAATTCCCAGAGGTGACATTACTGGGGAAAGGTGTGTTTATGTGTTTATTTTGATACATAATGTCAAATTACTTTTGAATAGCTATTCTTATTAACTTATAAGGTCATTAGCAAAGGATAAGAATGCCAACTTCATTGTACTTTCTCTACTATAGAATTTAGGAAAAAATAAAAAGTTCAAGTTCATATGATAGATTTTTAACATGTGACTGTGTAATATTTACCAAGCCAATGAGTTATACATTGAATATTGGAAATGAAAACAGAACAGCCATTACCTTTAAATACTATCAACATGTGGCCACAGGCTCACTAATTTAAAACAAAAAGGCATTTTGGCAGGAATTGGGGCAGATATTACTCAGAAAGGACTTCAAATTACCACAAAACTAGACACATCTTATAGCAGTTTGGGTCAGAAAAGTGGGAGGCAACAACACAACACCTTCAGAACACAAGTGTCCCACAGGCTGTAGCACCAGGCTGAGGAGAGGAGGTCTAAGGTAGGCCAGGTGCTTCTCTGTCCACCATGCTACTATGAACTCTGCCCTTTGCTTGGAAGTGGGGAAGACGGGAGGTTGTCAGTAGGGAGAGAAGAACTAGCTGCTGTGTGATCCTGGTGAGAATGAATGGCTTTGGTTGGACTCTAACTCCTCTTTCACCTAAGAGGAGATCACACTCCAATCACTGAAGAGCTTAAGAGTGAAGCTAAGTAATGACCCAGACACCTTCCACCAATCTGCCACTGGCCACTGCACAAAAACTGACCACAGAGAAGAATCTTGGCAATGCAACAGCATGAAGGGGAGAAAGATTCAGATAAAGTCACATCCCTTCAGGATGAAACATCACTTCAAAATACTCATTTTTCTATTGCTATGATCAAGTTCAATGCCCAAATTAATTACTATTCCAAGTCATGCTTTTAGAGATCTTGACGTACCAGGACAGAGGTAATGGTCATCCAAGTCACTCTTATGAGGCAACACCATAAAGGATGACTACACTGACAGAGGGTCCGTAGTGTCATCACTGAGAACCTGGTCACTGAGTGTGCTGGAAAGGTCAGACTTGTAACTTGAGTGGATCCTGTAGGACTAGATAGCCTGGTTTAGTCATGCACCCATCTCCTGACAATGGTCTTTTGCCCTTTGTTTGCTGTACTTTCTTCTTTCTAACATCAGTAAAATGGGAAAGATATGAGAACACCTAGAGTTAAAATGGATGGGACTTGGTCTAAGACCTTAGGACAAATCCTGTGATTCTGGTTTAGGTGGTTTAAGCAAATCCTAGACCCAAGATTGAAAACAAAGAAGATGGGAATGGTTGGGAGGAAGACAACTGGATCGGCTGACACATCTGGAGTTCACTAGGGACATCTGGCAGGAAAGGATGAAATGGCTAAAGTATGCTGAGTAAAATAAAGCCGCTGTCCAAGAGTCAAATAGGAGATACAGAGCCAAAAGAAAAGCATCTGTGAAAACCTTGCCTTGAACCTACAAACAGAGAAGTATGGAAACGCAATACATCATTCTCTGTCCTGTCCATTCAAATGACATTTGGCATCTGGCTTGCTCTTTGCCAGTAGCTCTTCCTGGAACCCATCTCCATTCAGTGCATAACTGGGTCATGATGTAACTGTCAACAAGGTTCATCGCCGTAGAAATCCACTGGAGCCCTTGATTCCCATGAAGCTGTGTATGAGGTGGGGCTGCAGCAAGCATGCTCCCCATCCTGATCCAGGGTGCAGCTGACAGTTACTTATCACACCTCCTCTCACACACCTTCCTATTTCCTGTTACAGGTTTTATAAGACCAGGAAACTCTTAACATCTGAAACAGCTGGACAATGGCAACTCTGAACATAAAACTATAGACTCAGGAAAAAAAAATCATGGTAAAAAGCCGAGGAAACAAATTATAAATTATCTCACAAAATAGTACAAGTCAGTATAAGCCCTTTCACATGATAATTCTTTACACATTACTTCTAACTTCTCATCCATAACAACATAGAAGCTAAAGCATAACTAAGAACTTCTTGTGGACTAGAAAAATGACTCCATTCATTTTTCATAAAAATGTGAGTATATGTGTCCATCAAACTAACAGCAATGTGGCTAGTGATTCAGGTGAATGACAAGTCTGCTTTCTACTGAAAGCGGTTTTAGGTTTCAACTGCATTATCAAGAAAAATTTACCATCAGAAAATTATTCTTTGACAAAAACAACAAACAAAGCAACAAAGATGCTCCAAATATTGGTATTTATGTTCCTTAATTTTTTTTTTTTTTAGGTTTTTTTCGAGACAATATTTCTCTGTGTAATAGCCTGGCTGTCCTGGAACTCACTCTGTAGACCAGGCTGGCCTTGAACTCACAGAGATCCACCTGCCTCTGCCTTCCAAGTGCTGGGATTAAAGGCGTGCACCACTATGCCCGGCCATTGCTACATTTTTATTTTGAAAAACTACAAACTCACAAAGATGCTAGAGTCACCATCTGAATGCCCAGCATTCCTAGCAGCTCACACTTCCACAGCTATGTCCTCTCCACACACTTCCTTGTTGTCCATGTCCTAAGCAGAGAGAGGCAGATGCACAGTGACGCAGCAATTCTCAAGAACAGTGGCACTGGGAGGAAAAGTAAAGCTTTTCAGAGACCCAGAAAAGGTTTCTTTCTCTAAGGGCAACCAAAAGTAGGGCACAGACTACAAGCCTGTGATTAGCTGAAAGCATCAGAACTTGCTTTCTTCCTTTTGATCCTACCCCAGAGACTCCTCCTCCCTCAACAAACTTCTCAGTCTCACACCCTTGTCATTTTGGACCTCCACAGTCCAGTGTTACAAGGATCGCAGACATTGCTAAGTGTCTTCTGTTGGGCAAGTGGATGACTCATGGGGAACTTTTCTGTATGGTGCAGTTACCTATAGAATACCTGCCATGTGGCAGCACATTCCACATGTGTAAAACTAGCAGTCTCCAAAAAGCCCTCTGGACTATCTAGTGCAGCATCTCTACCTCATGGGAGACATAGTCAGAGAGGGGAAGTACCTCCCACAAGATTCCTTTGATACAGAACTAACATATCTTAGTTGGGGTTACTATTGCTACAATGAACCACCACGACCAAAGTAAGTTGGGTAGGAAAGGGTTTACACTTCCACAGCACTGTTCATCATTGAATGTTATCAGGACAGGAACTCAAACAGGGCAGGAATCTGGAGGCAGGAGCTGAGGCAGAGGCCATGGAGGGGAGCTGCTTAACAGCTTGCTCCTCATGGCTTGCTCGGTCCACTTTCTTACTAAACCCAAAGCCACCAGCCCAGGGGTGGCACCCACAATGGGCTGGGCCCTCTCTCATCAATCACTAAGAAATGCCCTACAGACTTACCTACAGCCTGACCTTATAGAAGCATTTTCTCAATTGAGGCTCCTTCTTCTCTGACAACTCTAGCTTGTGTCAAACTGACATAAAACTAACCAGGATACATGTTTCCACTACTTGATTGTGATGCCAAAGGTATATAACACGCCTTTAATCCCAGCACTTGGGAGGCAGAGGCAGGTGGATCTCTGTGAGTTCAAGGCCAGCCTGGTCTACCAAGTGAGTGCAGGACAGTCATGGATACACAGAGAAACTTTTTCTCAAAAAACAAAACAAAACAAAAAACTCCTGGCTCTGCTGTTGCTTTAATAGGAATACCACCATGAGACTAGTGGCAATGGGGAGGCATCAATGGTCTAGCTTTCACATCTTAACTCAGCTTTGAAAATGCATACAAACTCAAGATTTTCAATGAACCACAAAGCTGTCCAGGGCTCTGACCCCTACTGTGGTTTCAAAGCACTAAGTTCAGAAGTGAACTCTATGAACAGGCTGGTGGGTGGGCACTGCTCATACCTGCTTGTCACAGCCTTGACTACAGTGAGGAAACACTCAGGACGCATCAGGACACCTGATAGCCAAAATAGTCCCCAGCATGTAAGATTTAAGACCGTCCAAGGGCATCTCAGAGGTGACAAGAGAGTTTTCAGACATCATCCATGGGGGTTCACTGTTATTAAAGTTTTGCTTAACTTAAAAATATTGCCTATTATCTATCCTATCTGTACTTTTTTTTTCTTCATATTTTGTACAAGGTCTTATTATGTAGCTCTGGCTGTCCTGGAACCCACTATGTAGATCAGGCTGGTCTTGAGCTCACAGAGATCTGTCTGTCTCTAGCTCCAGAGTGCCGGGATGAAAAGTGTGTGACATCGTACCTGGCATTTAAAAAAAAATTCTTTAGGTAAGTAAAACATTTAACTTATCCAAAAGATCTATTGTCCATTAAGGCACCCTTTGCCACTAAGGCAGCACAGAATTCTTGGGTTAACCATAGCAACAGGCAGTAATTTTTAAAAAGCATAGCAGCTGTGAAATTCTATTGGTGTAACTGCAAAACTGAGTGTAGGCTTTGCTGGTACTGCTGCTTCCACACTGCAGAGCTGATTCAGTGCAACAAAGCACACATGCCCTCAAACCCACACTGGTCTTCACTGTAGCCATACCTCTGGTAAGATAAACTGCTCCACAGGCTTATACCACAGTTTGTTCACTTGTATGCCACAGCTTGGAGGGCTAAATCGAGCGATGAGAAGGGCCTCCTGCAAGGTGGGTAGGGAAGAATGGGAAACAAAGAAACACTTTCCGTTATACACTATATATGAGACCGATCTCTGTTATACACTGTATACCGGACTGATCCTCGAACTGCCCAGCTCTGTTAGCAAACCCACATTGCCACCATCCATGCTCAGAGCTTTCCACAACTTTCAGGTTTTGTTTGTTAAGATCTATTTTATGTTACAAGTGCTTTTAACCACTAAGCATCTCTCCAGCCCCATCTCTCAGATTTTCTAGTGCTGTTGCTATAGTCATTAAATTGTTATTGTTATGTCGTTCATTTTACAGCTCTAGGGAGTCAGCTGACAGCCCCTTTGCATGCTAGGTAAGCACTGTACTACCAGCACCAGCCACATAGCCCTCTTGAGACACTGTCTTGCTAAGCTGCTAAGAATACTTTTGATCCTCCTGCCTCAGCTTCCCAAGCAGCTGGGATTACAGGCTTGAGCCACCAGGACTGAATTAAATTACTAAGATAACCAAAGTTGCTATTAAGATCTCAAATTCCAAATGTAATTCATAATGTTTAAAAACCTATCTTGACATGAAATGCATTAAAGGAAACAAGAAGTTTCACTAAATCAAACCAACATATTGTAATAAACCCCCATACACACCCAAGAACAAACCGAAAGTTCACAGATCTCTTTGGAAAACAAAATGTGCACGGGATTCCTCAATAAGAACTTTCAGAAGAGAACACACACAAAACAGAGGGCTGACCCTAAGGGTGTTCTACTATCCTGTGCTTCTCCATTTCTTTTAGGCCAATACTAGGGAGGGAGGAGTGCGGCTGAGTCAAGCTGCATAGCCCTGGTTGACATGGAATTAATTTTATTCACTAGACTGGCCTTGAACTTATAGAAATCCTCCTACCTCAGTCTCTTGAACATTGGCATTACAGTCCTGTGTTTGACATGTCTAACTTCAACAAAACTTAAACAAACAAACCAACCAGGCAACAAAACCTGAAAAGAGGCTTCTAGTAATAGCAAACCAATTCTATAGAATACAGTGAACTCTGGAAAAACATAAAAATGATCTCAGTCAGATGTGATGATACCCACCTACATACAGAACTTGGGTGGCTGTGACAGAAGGATTTCAAGTTTAAGGACAGCTTGGGCTGTCCAATCCCACATCAAAAAACAAAACCTAGTAAGCAACAACAACAAAGATCTGAAAGAGACTGGAATTCAAACACAGGCAAAACCTGGAACAGAATCAAAGGGTGGAAAAAGGAAACCTGGTCCATTCCATCTTTCCCTTAGTGTTCTTTGTTGAAGGTATAACTCTGTATCAACTTAAACAAAACCAAAAACAAAATAACAAAACAGAGGACACCGGTGGGATAAAAACATCACATAGAAATCTCAAGCGAGAGTTGACACACATACACACAGGTAGGGGAAGGGAAAGGGAGGAGAACAGGGGGAGGAAGGGTGAGCTTTAAATTCTTCATAAAAACTCGGCCCTAATCTGAGGCTGACTCATGAAACATACACTAAAAGCAGAACCCAGGCAGCCCAACCAAGAACAAAAAGAGCCAAGTAGGATTTCAACTGTTGTCCACTGCAAGGAACAGTTTAGAATCTCTTCCAGTCAACTTAACTGCTTGCAAAAGCAGAACATGAAAAAAGAAATGGATACTCTTTGAGGGATGTAATAGATGATTCACAGTATCTAGAGTTACCAGACATAAAAGGAAAACCTACATCAACAGAAAGTACTACCAAGACAGTAACCCAAGGGTTCAGAGTAAACAGAAAGAAGTTACAAACCTGTCCGTTCACAAACTAATAGGCTCCATATGGGGTTTCTGAGCATCTTTTATGTGGATCTATTAT
>CAJQZJ010033718.1:2709966-2733667 GCA_907164525.1 Lophiomys imhausi
TTTGGCATTGTCACCTAGATTATTCACAGGAGCTGAGTTCTAAAATGATGGCTTATGAGGGCCAGCTGTCACATTTTTAGTAATTTTGTAAATTGTTAAGTATAGACTTTATTAAATTACAGAAACAACTAAATATATTTAAAACAAGGAAACTCAAGTTCTCCACTTTTGGGGTTTCTTATTAAGGTTATTTACACTTATCTATTTGATGGAATATTCATGGTATTTATCTTTTTAAAATCCGGTACTCAATTATGTCACAGTAGTTGCTTGAAATTGGCCTTGGTGGAAATATTTAAACACAGAAATTGATAAACAATATAAATAAGGACTAGATTTCTTGTATCACTGTTTGTCTATACTGAAAGTATGAGGAAATGTTATTAGTGCAGATTAAACCATAGTATAATAGATTGTCAGCCAGTACTTTATGAATAGCACTAGAAAAATCTGAATACCTTTTCAATGTCCAAAACCTATTAGATGATTCAACAGGGAAGTCATTGACTTCACTGACTAAAATAAAGTACTGACATATCTTAGTAGAAAAAAAATTTGAACATTTAATTTATTTGTATGTGTAGGGGTGTTTTGCCTGCATGTACATCTGTGTACCACATGCATGCAGTTCCCATGGAAGTCAGAAGAGGGTAGTGGGTACCCTGGAACTGGCATTACAGACAGTTCTGAACTGCCATGTGCGTGCTGGGAATTGAACCCAGGTTTCCGAGAACAGCAAGTAGGTGCCTGCTTGAGTCATTTCTCCATAAGGTTATTTAAAAAGCCTTAAGTCTTATTCTTATATTTTTGGTTGTGAGCCTAGCCTTTAATGGCTGAGCCATCTCTCCAGCCCAAGTCTTATTCATTATCTTAAAATATTTACTTAAGAGCTATATGGTTTTGCTGATTTCAGCCATACGTTTATTACAAATCTAAGAACCTGGCAAAACAAAAGCATTTTATGAGAATTAACTGGCCAAATAGAATGTACTAATTTTACAGAGTACTGCCATGTTATTACCTATCAATTTTGTGCTACAAGTTTTTGTATCAGTAAAATTATGATACACCTATGTACATATAAGCACACTGAGATCCATTCAATAAACATTTACAGAGTACACCACAGCCTGCAGGTACCTGAGCTCAAACACATCCTCAGCTGAGCTTCTTCCTTTTCTCACCCAGTACTCAGCATGCTGACTGAGGATTTCACAACTCCTGTTCTCTCCACATTGTCTCATGAGTAACTACTAGCGTAGTGACATTCCTCAGCAATTCCTCTTGTCTGAACTAGCCAGCTTCCACACAACTGCTTGCCATGAGCTAAGCAGGTCACTGCTGGCCTCCCACAGCCACAGGCCTTTCCTCCTTTCCTCACTTTCACAGCCTTCTCTCTTTTCCTCCTTCCTAGGCTTTCCCTCTACTCTCCACTCCTCTCCAACAACCCCCAGGTTACAAATGACTGATGACTCAGGCACTATCGGCTATTTAAAAAGGATTGGATCTTCTTCTGTCTGTCTCTCTCTGTCGCCAGAAAAGGGAGTTGATCTCTTGGAGCTAGAATTCCAGGTGTTTCCAAGGCACCCGATGAAGGTGTGGGGAGAGAACTCAGGTTTCTCCGGCAGAGCAGCTCTCCAGCCCACTCTAGGCCACTTTACACAGATCTCCATTGTACCACATACTTATGCTATCACACCTTCTTCTATGTACTAACTAACCATCAAGGCCCCTAGACCCCAGCTGAACCTTTGTGTTCTAACACACACAACAGTCCTGCTTAGAACAATAAATACATTAAAGTGACAAATTACAGCCTATTACAGAGGCTTGGAATCAAACACAGTCCTCATAATATAAATAACACTGTTTGACTCCTTTGGTAAAACAGAAGACATCCCATAACCACAGAATGCAGAACATATTATATAATTAGCATTTGTAATAAAAGTATAGACAGACATGAGTGAATATGCTAACTAAATTATATATATTCATCATTTTTTGTTGTTTTTTTAGCTAACCTTACTAAATTCATATAACTACTATGCTCTAGAAAGTTATTTTGGGGCTTAAATCTGTTTTTATATAGATAATCCATTATTTTCAGAAAGCAAACCACAAGCTTTCTACACTTAAGTAACTGCTACAAAGGCAAATGAATTTCTGGTATGAATTATACTCACTAGTTTTAGTTCTGAGGTATTTATTCAACCGTTGTTGAGTATCTTACTCTTGGCCAGGCTAGGTTATAGATACTGGGAATCTATCAGTAGAAAAAACAAAGAGCCTACCTCCTAGTGGGGAAGACAAATAACGTATAAATGTATTACGCATGCCAGCTGGTGATATGTCTAATAGTAAAGTCAAGCAAGGGAAGACAGTGATAGAGAAGTGGAGTGCTATTTAATCTAAGACCAGAGACTTGAAGGAATGCTGCCATGAAGACATTTAATGAAAGACTGCTCTAAGCAAGAGCAGAGGCTCTGAAACAAAAGCTTGTATAGTGTGCTGGAGGAGGAAGAAAGAGGGTGGGGGCTGGGAAAGAAGACAGCATATGCTTTCCTCACATCTAGAACCCAGATTGTGTGTGTGTGTGTGTGTGTGTGTGTGTGTGATATGAGCACGCAAGAGAGACATGAAAGCAGAAGGGTGGACTCTTCAGGGGGAGGGACTTATCATAGGAAGGATGAGATGGTGAGGGTATTAGCAAGGTATAATGACAAACATACAAATATTATAATAGTGAAAACCACCTTTATTTTGTATGCATTAAAAAAAAACAATCCTGGGGGTGTGAGGGAAACACGGGAAATTGATTTACACAGAAGATGTAGACTATGCCAATAACTACAATAATTTAGGATTTTTATTTTATTATATTTATTTTTTAGAGACAAGAGTAATTTAGCCTAGACTGGCTTACAAACTCACTATACAGCTGAGGATGACCTTAAACTCCTGTCTATATCTGACAGAATTTTCTCATACATATACACACACACACACACACACACACACACCCCAATGGAGAGGTATGAACAGAGAGTTAATAAAATTTGACTAATCTTAAGAGGATCACCCTGATCTAGCAGCTAAATGGAAAACAGAATGTGGAATATGTCTAAGATAAAAGCAAGCAATCCATATAAAAGATCTTCTGCAACAATCCAAAAATACAGTAAAGGTAAGGAAGGCAGTGGTAAAGAGTGTGAGAATTCTGATTCTGGGTATGACCTAAAAGCTGAACCAAGAAGATGTGAATGGTTGGTGTGGGAAGTGAAAGCAAGGAAAAGATAACACCATGATTTTGGTCTGAGTCATTAGTGGCATGTTCTTATTGGACATGACAGGAAAGACTACTGGAACTCAAGCTCTGAAGTGGTTCTGAGTGAGGTCTTTCCTTGCTAGTAATAGGAGTTATTATTGCAGTCGTGGACTAAGTAAACCTATCAGGAAGAGGAATGGAAGCTGCCCTGAGGACAATAGGAAATCTATAAATGTTCACTATCAGTGACAAGAAAATTCCCAACTGCAACTTACTTCGACAGCCAACAAGAAAGTGACAGTTTAATACAACCGCAAGAGGACGTTCTCTGCTACAGCCCCAGTGTCTTCCCACCCCAGGTAGCTCAGTCCTATGACTCTCTCCCCAGCTCCTCACTGCAGCCGTAAGAGGTGGTCACATGAGAAGGGACTCATGCCCTTAATACATGACTGCAATAGTAAATCCTATTACCCAGCAAGGAGAGGCCTCAGAACCACCTACAACTGCTCAGGCCAAAATCATGATGTTTATCTTGGTTTTCCTTGGTTTCAGTTCCCACCCCAATCATTCAAATCCTACCATTCCTGATCAACTGCTGGCCCACCTACACCAACAGGAGAGGCAGTACAAAGCCCAGCTCTGGAAGGGTGGTTAGGAAAGAACGGCATGCCACATACACTGAATTACACTACTAAAAATACTACAAAGCTGAAAAAAGTGAGGTTATTAAAAAATACCCTAAAATGCCAACCCAAGAACATACTTTTTCAAGTGCCTTTTGGCTTCAAATCTTGATAAAACTTAATTCTAAGATTCAGAAGGAAATAGCCATTTCTCCCAAAAGAGCCATGTTTCTAAATCAGTCTCTCTTTTTAAAAAATATTTATTTTTATTTGAGTGCTTTGTCTACATGTATGTCTGTTCACCACATGTGTGCAGTGCCCACAGAGGCCAGAAAGGACAACAGATTCCTTGGAATTACAGTTGTGAGCCATTATGTGGGTGCTGGGAATTGAACCAACGTTCTCTGGAAGGTGGCCAATGCTCTTAACCATCAAGCCGTCTATCCAGGCCCAATATGACTTTTAAAACTAAGGGTTTTTTGTTTGGTTTTTCAATTCTTGAAGCAGGCAAGGAGTAATTCAGAAAACCTACCGTTGACTTAATGTAGGATGTTGCAGCAAATGCCTCAGCCAGGTGTTTCTTATCACATTTCGAAGTTCATGGTTATTTCGAGCTGATAACACACCGACTACCACATCATAGTGACTAAATTTCCACTGAGGAAATAAGGCTGATTGCTCTGTAAATAAGTAACATAAATTGCAAGTCAGTCACAATACCGTAACTACAGTAAACTCAGCACATTTCTTTTTTTTTTTTTTTTGGTTTTTTCGAGACAGGGTTTCCCTGTGTAACAGCCCTGGCTGTCCTGGACTTGCTTTGTAGACCAGGCTGGCCTCGAACTCACAGAGATCCGCCTGCCTCTGCCTCCCAAGTGCTGGGATTAAAGGCGTGCGCCACCACGCCCGGCTCAGCACATTTCATAAAAAGTTTATTACAAATAAAACATGTTCATAAAACATACAAATAGAAACAAAATTTTTAATTTAAAAATTTTAAATCCCACAAACTCAGCATCCAGAAATAGATACAACTAGCATATTGGCATATATGCTTTTAGTATTTCATATGTACAAGTATGTATCTACGCCAGCATAAGACAGATTTTCAAAATAAAGAAGTCTGTGGTAAGAGTTTATTTAAAAAGCAGTTATGGGAATGTTTTTGTTTGATCCCAGGTGTGACGCTTCTTCAGTTCAGACCACAGGTGTAAACTATTAACTGCCTTGCGAGCTAGCATGGGCATTACTTAGCCAGCTGAGCAGGTTTAAGAGGATTTGAGAGAGAAAAAGCCAGAGCTCTGTGGAGAGAAGGGAGGTGCTGCAAAGAAGAAAGAGCCTGTTGCTCCCCTGAACTGTTGCTGGTTCTGTCTGCTGCTGTTTCCTGGTTTGCTGGACTTCTAAACTGAGATTGGTATTGCCCCCAAAGAACCCAACGACCCTAATCAGCAGGAAGTAGCTCAAAGAGACCTATGTCCATCCCTTTTCCCTTTAACCTTCTTTCTCTCCCACCTTGTGCTGGAGGGGGTGAGGGGGTTGGAAGGAACAAGGGTTGAAAGAAAAATAGAGGTATTAAGTATAATAAAATTAAGTAGAGTATATAATAAAACAAAAATAAAAGCCACCATGGTACAGAAGTCTGTGATAGAGTCAGCTGTGAAAGGCAATAATGCATAGACAAGGAGCAGGCAGTAAGCAGGTCAATTAGACTACAGAATCCTGAATCTGTCACATATTTACTATGGGAATTTTGTTTTGTTGTTGTGTTTTGAGACAGGGTCTAACATCAGTCCAGACTGATATCCAACAGCACACAGGTGAAGACTGGCTTTAAACCTCCAATCCCACTGCTTTCATCGCCCCAGCATTGGGGTGACAGACATGTGTAACCACACCTGGGTGACTGTAAGCTATTTAATCTCTTGAGTCTCAAGTTTTCCTTAAATATAAGTGACTACAATATTTCTCATAAATATACAAACATTAAGTGAGATAATATGGATAAAGGTCCTACTTTAGGACCAATAGTACGTGATACTTATAAAGTTTGGAGGATGAAGTCAAAGAATCTCCATGTTATACATTATCACTACACACACACACACACACACACACCTATAGTCAGTTAAAACTTTTATTACAAACCAAATGTCCTAGGGCTGGAGAGATGGCTCAGCAGTTAAGAGCACTGGTTGCTCTTCCAAAGGACCCAGGTTCAAATCTCAGCACCCACGTGGCAGTTCATAGCTGTCTGTAATGGCCAGGTGCGGTGGCGCATGCCTTTAATCCCAGCACTTGGGAGAGAGTGGCAGGCAGATCTCTTTGAGTTCAAGGCCAGTCTGGTCTACAAAGAGAGTCTAGGACAATTAGGGCTGTTACACAGAGAAACACTATTTCAAGAAACCAAAAGAAAAAGAAAAAAACAAACTAAAAAAAGAAATAAGACAGAAATAAGCCTTTTTATTGCTAGTTTTTAAGTGGAAGAGGTATAAGCTTATATAGAGCTCTAATAAGGATTCCATTTTATCTTTCTCCAGTGGTAGGAACTGACTCAAAATGTTTTTATATGCTGTAGGCTCTAGGTTTTCAGTCTAAAATGCAACAGAAACATGCTGATACCTTTTCAAAGGACCAATTAAAATAATTAAGGGACAGATTCTTTTACTACAATAATTTAAAAGATATTACACATAACAATTTTACTGCTGTTAAGAATTTTCACGTAGCTAACCCTACTTTCCACATAACAGATTATAATCAATGTATTTGTAAAAAGGCATTTCATTTCTAAAAAGATATTGTATTACTCCATCACAAATCTTGTACCAAAATGAGTTCTATAAACACAGAGTTTATCTTCAACGTAAATCTGCATGCTCATGGATTAAGCTTGTCCATCGTCCTTGAACACCTAATATTAATATAGTAAGCATTACATATAGGCTGTCTCTCTCTCTTTTGATGGGCATGCTAGCCAGCACTCTACTGCTGACCTACATCCCCAGCCATATAATGGGCTTCAGTGCTCATCGCCGTGACACACAAATACTCACTGAGCAAACAAGACAACAGCATAGAGAATTCAGTACCTTGTCCTAAATATTAATTTTTTAAAAATTCAGACCAGAAGCACTTTTTCCCAGATATGCAACAATATATTAAAAATTATACCTAGTGCTAGAACTAACTCTAAATGAGTCAATTTTGGAATATAATTGAAATTTTTATACAAAATTACCAGTGATATTAATAGTAAGTGTGTTCTAGTGGCAGGAGGGAGGCGGTGTACTGACCACCCAGTGCTGACAGCGGTCCCACAGCTAAAATGAGGTACTACCTCAGGTAAGCAGTTTGTCTCCGATGTGCCTCCATTTCATAATCAAGAGAAAACTGACAGAAGAAATCTTTTCTTTTTATCTGAGACAAGGTCATGTGTTGCCTGGGCTGGTCAGAAACTGAGCTTGAATTCCTGATCCTCTGGCCTCCATCTCTCAAATGTTAGGATTACATGCATAAAACACTACACCTAGCTAAAATTTTTAAATGTTCTGCTGTCTCTATTTCAAAATGTTTTTTTTAGTAGATTAAAACTCTGTAAAAGGCCAGGCAGCGGTGGTGCACACCTTTACTCCCAGTGCTTGGAAGGCGGAGGCAGAGGGCAGGAGGATATCTGAGTTTGAGGGCCGGGTCTACGAAGTCAATTCCCGAACAGCCAAGACTACACAACAGAAACCCTGTCTTGAAAGAAACAAAACAAAAACACAAACCAACAGCAAAATCTGTGAAAGTCACATTTAACCTGTGCTTCATTCATCTGGCATCAGAAAACAAGGTTTCTGGACAAAACAAAATTTCAAAATAATTCAAATATCCCTGAGTGCCAAACAGTACCTTATTTCAGGTGTCTAGTCAAGGCAGATCATTTAGAAATAGGGCACACATGCTGGGCATGGTGGAGCACGCCTTTAATCCCAGCACTTGGGAAGCTGAGGCAGGTAGATCTGTGAGTTCCAGGCCAGCCTGGTGTCTACAAAGTGAGTCCAGGACAGCCAGAGATACACAGAGAAACCCTGTCTCGAAAAAACAAAAAAAAAAAAGAAAGAAAGAAAGAAAGAAATAGGGTGCACAGCACATAATTTAACTTCTAAATGCCCCAAAATTCTTCATGAAAATTTTCTCAAGCCTATCCCTTTCTGGGCATTAAATCTAGCTTCTGTTTAAACTATAAGCTTTTATTGAAACTGGTTCCTCTGTGAGTCATCCATATTACTGCCAAACAAGGTTTTTCGTTTTGTTTCAAACTAAATATATACAAAGATAACCACTAGCATGTGACAACCTTGAAGATGACAGCTATAAACTATCTTATCCCACACCTCAGTTTGATGTTACTTCTCCCTGCTTTTAATCCTCCATATGAGACACTTCTGTTCAAGTGCTTTACTTTGTAGGCATCTCTCTTTTTTTCTGGCAATAATTTCATAGTGTATCCTGGCCTCTTAGAGAACCTCTAGTCCCAAATACACTGGAGTCAGATTAAGAAAAACAAGTTCTTCTACCACACACGTCTGTGTAAACCCATCCAATAGACTCCTCATAAAAAATGGACAAAAGTTTCAGGTGGGTGCTCTAAAAACCTAGACAATCACTCAAGCCTGCAACTCCATTCATATACTCATCACACTGTTATATGGTTAATATATTATCTTAGAATCCTAGATTGATTCTAGTATTCAAAAACATGGTTTCGGGACAGACAACTAAGACATAAACACTAAAGGACAAGTCATAGAAAAAGGCAACAACCTGGGGGGGGGGCCGGGGGGAGCCCAGCTTCACTAAAAAGCACATTTGAATTAGAGCAACAATACAATAGATTTGTTCTACATTTGAAGTGACAAATGTCTTCTTAAATGGTAAGAATCAAATGACAGGTACTTCAAGAGAATGCTGACAGTGATCTCAAGACAATAGCTACTCTGTCTCGTTGCTGGTAGGACTATAATCTGGAAGTCTTTTACAGGGCACACATCTATAATCTCAGCACTAGGGGAGGCAGAGGCAACTGAGATGATTTTGAGGCCACCAACCTGGTCTACACAGGGAGTTCCTGGACAGTGAGAGAGAGTGAGACAGACAGACACACACACACACACACACACACACACACACACACACACACACAAAGAGAACCTGTCTCAAAAAACAAAAACAACCCCACAAAAACAAAACCTAGGACACATTCCAAATACATATTCAACACTTTAGGAAGGTAGAAACTCTGTTGACATTTCATTCCTCAAATGCTGTCCACCTTATCTTTTGAGGCAGGCCCTCTGACTTCTAATTAACTCACTGATCCATTTAGTCTGGGTAGCCAGTAAGCCCCAGGATCCTCCTGTCTCTTCTTCCTCAGTGTTGGGATTACAGCTGTGCACTACCATGCCTGGCTTTTTTTAGGCTGATACTAGAGATCTAATTCCAATCCTCAAGCTTGTTGTAAGACAAGCATTTTACCAGCTGAGCTGGCTTCCCAACCCCATAGCTTTCCTTTTTAAAATTAAAATGATTGAGAGTGCTTTGCTTGTGAAAATGCATCAGCCTCACAATCACATGCCTAAAAAGAATGTGTATGATACGTCAAAAACATTTTCTAAATACATTTTTCAAAACATGTATTACATTGAAAATAATCCAGAAGTACAGACCGTGTTTCTTTCCTTCCATTTAAAAATAATTTCAACTTTTCCTCTACAGAACTTGTTTCCCTTTATGAAAGAAATATATTTAAATTATAAGGTCCTCATGGCATGTGAACAGATAATATAGGTAGAAAATTCAAATCTTCTCAGTTTTATTTTCTTGATTCACTCATTCAAACTGAGCATTTACGTCTGCTGTGCTAAATGGCACAGGCCCACAGGGAACAAGATCTCCACAATGACAGGAATAACTCACAACCCCAAGGAAGCGCCCCAAGAGCAGTTACTATTTATTTTAGTAAGTAATCTATCCCTCGAGTCTGGCAACTTGCTGGGCTCTGCAATGACCATGGACATTAAAGGGAAGCTGACCTCGAAACTGATTGTTCAAAATAAGCCTAAGAAGTAAACACAAAAACAAAACCCTCATATGCATGCTCCTGGAGGACATCCACCACAATCAGGCAGAAACCCTGAAAATGAGGAAAACGTAAGAGCCTGTTACAGAGCTAGTGATTAAACAGGCACTGCATCACGACCGTGTGCGCTTGCAGTTTCAATGAACCATACTGGCATAGGTTTTAGCCACCTCCCTACTACCAATACTCTACACAATTCCCGTCATGTTTACAGCAACTCAGGCATTGCTCTGAGTGTTTTGTTGAACAAGTCTTTATAGATGATTGCCAGTTTAAACATGGAAACTGAAATCCTGAGCTATAGCACAGAGGATAATTTTGTAAGAACCAGCCCTAGGCAAAAGCTGGACATCAAGCTCAATTTGTCTTACAACTGCTTGCCCAGTCTGTTTCCAAACATGCTGGACCTAGGTGTCCAGCCCTACACCCAGCTCCCCAAATATGTACTTGGTGATAAGCTCCTTTTCTTTACAGCTCTGGCTTCCTTCTTTCCAGATATCTTACAAAGAGAAATCTTTTCTTGATCACATGAGCTTTCTACATTGGCCACTGTATAATTCCTGTTAAGGCACCATCCAAAGCCAGCACACAATAATCTAGTCACAGTTTATATTCCCTGGTCCAAAGGCTATCTTCCTTTCCTGTCTGTACCTCCGGTGTGCTATTACATATCACCAGACCTTCCTCCTCACCAGTTGTGCTCCCTAACTGGTTTCAGCTGTTTGAAGTCACTACATTAGAAAAGTTGTAGCCTTACTACTAACAGGACTCACTCACTTGCCTCAGGTCCTTGCTCAGCTGTCGCCTCTTCACAGGGCCCTTCCTTGATCATTGTTTGAAGCAACTCTGAGAACGCCTTCCTTTTTTCCTCATCATGCTCACCATCACTATAACATTACATTTATAGTCCTATGCTTTCAAATGGTTAATACCTGGAGGGCAGGCACTTTATTTTAATTATTTGATAACTCCAAACTACAAGAGAAGATGGCCCAGCAGCTCTCGTTTGGTGAACCAATTGTTAGCCAGGAGGACTTTTCTAATAATCAGGGACAGCAATTTTCCCTTTCAAAAAATTATTGGGCTAATGAAATGGTTCATCAGGTCAATGGACTTGCCAGGTCTGATGTTCAGAGTTTGATTTCCAGAACCTACACGGTAGAAGGAGAGAACTGACTCACAAGTTATCCTTTGACTTTTACAAGAACTTGTGGAATGCCACTGTACACACACACAAGTAAAAAAAATATATTATGTGGCTTAACAGACTGCAGACAGAGGAACAGAAAAGAGAAAGTAAATCTTAAAATGTTAATTCAAGAGAAAGATACTTAGTAAAATCACAGGTTTTAGGCTTAATGTATAGAGTCAGAAAGTAAAAATGTCCAAATGTTTTAAATATTTCAACAGCAAACTAGGAAAAAGACCTGTGCGAATTTTTCCCAATGAAAATACTTTTGTTTTTGAATGCCAAGTGGGGACAGTGGGATGAGAATCTGTCTGGATTTATAGTAAAATGTCTTACTGATTATCTGACAAAGCTCCAGTATCAACACAAAGTTAATTTTTATAACTAGTATGACCCTATATAAAACCCTGACCCTTCTTACAGTTCGCTTCCTTAATCTAGTCTAGCCTAAATGGGTAAGCATTAAAGCATTAGGAAAAATCTGTTTCAAACCCAAAATATTGCTTGCAGCCTTCCTTAAACACAAGCTCAAAGGCAAGGTTTATTGTGTTGAACCCCGAAAGACTGCTAATATTAAGGTCATATATGTTCTACAGTGGCTCTGCAAGTAGATTCCAGCAACTCCCTCATCTTTTTGAAAGAGACAGGGGGTTAAGAAACATTTAAAACACAACCCCAACAGATGTTAGGTGTCAAAGCATTTTGTATGTATGACCCTTTTCTCACCTACTTTGTAAATACACATAGAGTGGTGTACTTTCATTATACCACTTAAGTGGTTAATTCTTTTCAGTCACCCAAACAGCCTTTCCAAAAGTTGGCCGTTTGTCTAATAGGAAAGAGATCATTACTAAAATAACCTCAGTGTAATCTGGTAACAGACGAAGAGTTATGGGGATTGCTAAATACGGTATAAGACTTAGCCCTGGGATGACTGTGAAGAAAGACCTGTTTTAAAACTTTCCAAAAAGAAAACAGCTGTTTCGATATGAAGTGGATAAGAGAAATCCTAACACAGTTAAAAACTTAAACAAGCATTACCCTATCTTTAAAATAGCTCTCTAGTTCTCTTTATATAAGCTCTCAGGGAAAAAACTTAAGACACACAGGAGACACTAAGGTAGTGTTTAGGGTGGTAGGACAACACTGGTTGCCCACTGTGGGCAAAAGCACCGTAGGCTGTAAAGCGAGTGAGAACAAAGATTTCATTCCCAGGAGGGATGAAGTTAGGGAACAAATGGACGCTAAAGTTAAAGAAGAATCCCATAGTCCTAGGCTCCTTCATTAGCAAGATCCCCAAGCAGAACCGCAGGGACAACTCCACTCAGCTGTGCCCTAGTTCACATCTAGATGGGTTTCCCTGGCTCAGCTCCTGACCAGAGAACATAAAGTACGGTCAGTCCCTCCTCACTGCATAGTGAGCTGGCCCTCACTGAGCCAGCACCGTCAGCACCCGCACGCTCGCGGCGCCCCTGGGAGAGAAGACCCCAAGTTGTGACCAAGGCCCTCGACCGCGACGTGGGCCGCTGAGCACATGCCGAATAGAAACGCATAGTCCAGTTCTCCCGACGCCGATGAAAAGATCCGTATGTTCTGCCCGTCACGGGACATCCGCGTCCGCCCTGTGCCCGTCCAGCCACCCCGCAGCCTCCCACGCACGCTGCCACGCATCTTACCTGCCCCGCGGGGCCCGGAGGCGCTGGGGAGCGGCGGGGAGCGCAGCCAGAGGTGCCAGAGGTGCAGCGCGGCCCCGAGCACGCACGGGAACAGCAGCACCAGCCAGTTTCGCATTGGCCGGCCCTACCCGCACCACCTCGCGCCCCCGCCGCGCTCTCCCGCGTCCCGGCCAATAGCGAGGGAACCTAAGAGCACAGAGTGCCACGGGCAGCGTTGGCGCCCACGCCTGGCGTTGTAACCCTCAGCTCGCGCCTCGGGTCCAGATCGCGAGCAGCAGCGGCTCGGCGGTCGAGGCCCCGCCCCCGCGCGCGCACCGCCTTCCCACCCGTCAGGCCCTCCTCTGCTCTGGCCCAGCCCTTCAGTCCGCGTCTCCGCAAGCTCCTGTCTTCCGGGAGGCCGGGAGCCGTAGTCCCGCGGTGAGCCCACGAGGGAGGCGTGCCTGAGATGCCAAATCCTAGAAACTACATTTCCCATGGTGCTGTGCGCGCTCTGTTACGCGACGCCGGCGGAGGCGAAGGGCGCACGGAGCACGCGCGTCTCTCCTCCGGCCCCTTTCCTCGGAAGCACCCGGAAAACATGCGTTCTCCGTTCGTGCTCATGCTAGTGCTCCCCAGTGGTTGAGACTGGCACTGCGCACACGGAACCTACACGTCACTGCCGAAGTTTCTGTCCGACTCCCTCAGCTATGGACAGGGCTGCAGGGCGCCTGACCTCGAGGAGCCAGCCGTTGCGCAGATGGGACAGGTTTGTATGGCGCCTCAGCTCTGAACGACATATTGGTGCGCTCCCCTGCCATATCCGCTTACGGAGGGCGGCAGGGAGCCTGAGTATTGCGTCTCAGGGAGTTCCGGGATTCCCTCCAGCTAGCCACGCCGGGTGAGGAGGATGGAGAGCCCCGGGCCTCGCTAGGAATGCGAAGGCGGAGAAGAACCCGGGACCCGAAAGCTGCTGCAGCCTCTGGTCCTGGGCGCCCGCGTGCTCCGCACCAGGGTAACTGTCGGAAGGACGGGAATGAGAGCCTGGGCTACCGGATGACTTTGAAAAGTTCCCACAAGATGAGGTGACCAAATGTGTGTGAGGACTGGGTTTCCAGAAGATCCACCTCCACCCAGCATTAGGAAAAGAGCGAACCATATTGCCACTGAGTGGCGGTTTCCCCGGATAGTTGACAAGAACTACACAGCCAAGGATGACCTTGAACTCTTGATCCTTCTGTCTTCACCTCGAAAGTGCACAGATACCAAGCCTGAGCCACTACATGTGGTTTTAAGCAGGCTTTGGGATAGAACCCAGGGCTTAATCCGTACTAGGCAAGCACTCTACGGAGCTACAATCTCAGCCCGACACTATGTTAAGTGTTGACTTTTTTGTTGTTGTTTTTAGAGACAGGGTTTCTCTGTGCATCCTTGACTGTCCTGGACTCTGTAGACCAGGCTGATCTTGAACTCACAGAGATCCGCCTGCCTCTACCTCCCTAGTGCTGGGGTTAAAGGCATGCCGCCCACCACGCCCGGCAGTTACAGACAGCTGTGAACTGCCAGGTGGTTGCTGGGATTTGAACCCAGGTCCTTTGGAAGAGCAATCAGTTCTCTTAACCACTGAGATAGCTTTGGCTATTTTTTGCGATGTTTGCAGTTTATTTACTTGAAAATTTATTTGGTTTAATCATGCAAAAGCTGTATTCCACTGTTGTATGTACCTTAATAAAATAATTTAACTCACATAGTCAAATATTGTTTCCTTTAAAAGAAACGGGCTGGGGATGAAGCGCAGTGGTAGAGCACTTGCATACCAGGGGGCAGACTTGGGTTGATTGCCAACACTGTACAGAAAGGGGAGGAGATTTGCTATCCGTTACACATCCAGAATAGTTAAAACAATAGTGATCATTTAGTATCTCAGACTCTACTACTGGTCAGGAATTTGGGGGGCTAAGTTCTAGTTCAAGTTCTCAAAGTTGCAGGTGTATCCTCACCAGGGTGCAGTCATCTGAAGGAAGGCTTTATGGTGGTTAAAGAGTCTGCTTTCTACATTGCTTACTTAGATGGCAGGCACTTTAATAATGAAGACACATTCTGTCACTTCTGGGTTAGTGAGTTGGTCATACAGAGGAGCTAGCAGAATGAATAACCACAGCACCTGGAATATTCAGGTGTTCACACAGTGACTACTGGGAGGCAAAGAACATTGAGAACTGTCTTAGATGTTGGCTAGCACAGCATGCCTTGAAAACTACTGTCTCAACACTTTGGGTAACTTTAGGACCCCTACATACAAGAGTCCTGAAGACAGAAAAGAACACCTTTTTTACTTTTTAAGGGAAACAGAATTAAAAGATGAAGCATATAACTGTTTGGCAGATGTCACCAACTTCGGTGTACTCCTTTCCCAGATATGTGTATATAATGCAATAACGAAGAATAATTTCTACAAATTTCTTTTAAGATTTATTTTTTATGTGTATGCAACATCTGTGTGAGGGTGTGTATCCATAAGTACAAGTGCCCTTGGAGGCTATAACGGCATCTAATTCCCTGGAGTGGAATATAGGTGGTGACAAGCTACCTAGTGTGTGTTGGGACCTGAACTCAAGTCCTCTGCAAGAACAGTACAGGCTCTACTGAGCCATTTCTCCAGCCCCTGTAAAAATGCTTGGTAGAATTTTCTCTGTTTAAAAACTATAATGGGGGCCGGGCGGTGGTGGCGCACGCCTTTAATTCCAGCACTTGGGAGGCAGAGGCAGGCGGATCTCTGTGAGTTCGAGGCCAGCCTGGTCTACAAAGTGAGACCAGGACAGCCAGAGATACACAGAGAAACCCTGTCTCGAAAAACCAAAAAAAAAAAAAAAAAACTATAATGGGGGCTAGAGAGATGGCTCGGTGGTTAAAAAGCACTTGATGCTCTTGCAGAGGACCCAGGTTTGGTTTCCAGCATCCACATGGCAGCTCACAACCACCTTAACAGATGTTCTAGGTGATCGTTTGTCCTCCCTCTTCTGGCCTCTGAGAGCATCAGACAGACTTGCACACATTCATACATGCAGACAGAACACTCCACTAGGGCACACTGTCCCTCCCTCTTGTCCTCCCACGTGCTTTCAACCCCTACATTCAGAAACACCCATTTAAATGGTTGGTTTTGCATTTTTAGCCAATAGTTGAATTCTTCTGAGTAAATGTCTATATGCTGACTAGCAGCAGGCAACCTTTAACCCAGCAGACGCAGTTCTTCACATCTTAGTCCAAGGCCTCCTGATTCTTGTGTAGTTTCACTGTGCCACTGGGTCAGGGCTCTCCTGAAAGTGAAAGAAAGTAGAAACTCTTCAGTTCTCCACAGAAGGGAGGCTTCCAGCAAGGACGCCATGCAAGAACTGGTGAAAAGAACAGTGAAGGGAGAGAGAAGAGAGCTAGATTCCAACAAGACGGGATCCAGACTGCAGTAAGAATTTGGTTTGGGAAAACTACTAAATGGGCTTTGCGCAGAGGAGCGACGAGCCAACCTGTTCTACCAGTAGTAAATGGAGGGTTCAGGCATGCTCTGAGACAAGTGGCCATGGTGACAGCCAACTTGAAGATGCAGGAGCACCCACCAGCTGCCCTGGAGACTAGCTGCTACACGCCTTGAAGTGCACCCTGCCGTCCATGGTAGAGTGTTGTTACCGGTGTGGTGCTGCGTCCATGTCTGGGAGTTGCCTGTGCCTGGAAGTGGCTGCCTTGCTCTTCTTTCCGTTAGGCCCTCCTACCACATCCAATTTCTGCTCATATTCTGTCCTATTCATTTCATATCACTCACTTATTTTGCTTATGGATTAGTGATTACTCTCTACCTAGAACAGAAACGTTTCCCTTCTATCTTTTGTCCACTGATGCATCCCCGTATTTGGAGTAGCAACTAGTACTTTCTAGGTATTTCATAAATACTTACTGAATGACTGAGTCAAATGAATGGCTTTGGATATCTCAGTGACTTGGGTATCATCATAAAACATGAGTTGAGGTAGGTAGTAGTAGTCTTTGGAGCAGAGCTAAGTGGAGACATCAAGATTTAAGGTGGAAGGGGAGAAAAGGAGATGATAAAGGCATTGAGAAGTTTCCAGAACATGAGAGGAAAACAGATTTTGTCATGGAAGACAAGAAGTATGATGGGGTTGGAAGGTGTACAAGGCTGTGAAAACATGGAGCAGGATGAAAAGTGTCTGCTGATGCACAGTGGAAGCATTGGGGCAAAGGAGGCAGTGCCTAGAGCTGAGGAGTGGGTGAGTTTTTAGGAAGCAGAACTGCTTGATTTTCAAGAATCCTGGCCCTGAAATTCAGAAAGGGAAGAATGAGAGCAGGAGCAGCACTTGGCTGAGTCAGTGTGTGCTTAGCTGAGAGAGCCATACCCCACTTGAGTTTCTTAAATGCTGTATGTAAAGAGCTTTAGCAGGCCTGAGCATGGCAAACATGTTGACAGGTGTTGCCTTTTACCATTCTCCCCCTTGCTAAATCACTAGATTACATTCCTAAAGTAGCCACCAAGGTCTGTTCCCTTATTTGGCCTCTGACTCATCCCTGAGACTGAAAACCAAGGTACAACTATCAAAATATCAAGGTCCAGCAGTCAAAATTCATTATTTTGACTAACCTAATTAAAATACCCAATCAGAATTTACCAACATGTCCTAGCTCATTCTAACACACAACTCCCCCTTTTCCTTTTAAAATTAACACTTGCAAAGCTATTTGCTGCTGCTTCTGCTGGATTCAGATTCAGCTATCTTGTCTCTTTTTTTCCTTAATAAAGGATCTCTTTGCATTGGTTTATGATTGGAAATTGGTGTTTGGGTGTGGTCTGCACCTAATCCAGGGTCCAGAGGGGAAGACCCCGCAGTAGGAGGGTCCCTTCAGCATGGGGACTGTGGATGGCTCAGTCAGTAACTTGCCACACAAGTAGGAGGGCTTGGCTACCAGCCCAGAGCACACATAAAAAGTAGGATTCATCAGCATGCACCTGTGCTGCAAGGCAGGGTCTGGAAGATTCCCGTGGCTCATTGGACAGTTGATCTAGCTGAACTGAGAAATTCTAGGTTCAATGAGAGACTCTGCCTCAAAAAAATAAGGTAGAGGCCAACATGGTCTACAAAGTGAGTTCTAGGACAGCCAGGGCTGGCTGCTATACAGAGAAACCCTGTCTCAAAAAACAAACAAAAACCCCACCAACAAAACAAACAAGGTAGAGAGTGATAGAAAAAGACAGGTCAAGTTCTTCCAGATGCACATATACAAGGGCACTATCACCTGCACACACATGTGCACATACATATAAACATACACAGTGCTGTATGAAAGGAGCCAATAGTGGCCGGTTAGTTTATTATCCAAATCAGTGTTGCAAGGAGAAAGGGAGCCAGCCAAACAAGATAACAGATATTTTCTGCAGTCCAAGATATGTTGTTTTCTTGTCCTTACACACCTTAAGTCTCTTGTACAAGTTTTTCCACTTTGCACTGTAATGGCTGTTTTTTTTTCCCCCAACATTAGATGGCAGTAAAAAGCTTCCCACTCTTTTCCTCTTATCTGTGTGGAGAAATTGGAAGGCAACCAAGGTTGATAAAGGCCAGTCAGCTACAGGCAAAAGTCCAGAAACAGGAGAACTCAACTTAGACTTTACTTCAGGAAAACAAAAATTGTACAGCTTTTATGTAAAGTAACATTCCTACTGATTATCAAAGAGAAAAAATGTTCATAATATAAAATAGGTCAGTTGTATACTGTACTTTTACACAATCATTTTGCCTTTAAAAAGACTGAGTCTTTTGAAAGTCACTTTGAAATGACTCAACAGTTAAGAGTGCTAGCTGCTCCAGGTTCTGTTCCCAGCATCCACGTGGCCGCTCACACTCCCTTTGTAATTGTAGTTCCAGCAGATTGGACACCTACTTCTGGCCTTCATCTGTGCTGCATGCACATGAATCTTTTAAAAATACAATTTTGTCTTCATCTTTTCCTTTTTTTATTTTAAAGTGCTGTGGGTTGTACTCAGGGTCTGGTGCATACAAGGCAAGCACACTACCATACTTAGCTATTTCCACAGTCCTTGACTTTATCTTAATAAATTTATATTATTTATTTTCAAAATTTTTTAGACAGGCATGGTGGCGCACACCTTTAATCCCAGCACTTGGGAGGCAGAGGCAGGAGGATCTGTGAGTTCTAGGCCTATGTGTTAAGATCTGCTCTTAAAAAAAAAAACCGAAACCCGAAATTAATAGTAATAATAAAATAAGCTAGGGGTGGTGGCACATGCCTTTAATCCCTGTACTCAGGAGGCAGAGGCAGATGGATCTCTGAGTTCCAGGCCAGCCTGATCTACAAAGCAAGTTCCAGAACTGCCAGGGCTGTTACATAGAGAAACTCTGCCTTGAAAAACCAAAATAACAACTATAAGCCCTTACAGGAGAGAGTGGCCAGGTCCGACCCACCTCCGGACTACATTAATGGCTGTTTCCAGTCCCTCAGGCCACCAAGTTCTCCCTTACAGGAACAAAACAAAACAAGATTAAGCCACAAAACCCCACCCCATCAATCCCTGAGCTTGCTCCAAGATCAGGCTACAAAATCTCACCAATCTCAGGCCACCCTGGAAAGCTCCACCCATTCCCCCACCAAGAAACCCTAGATAAAGCCTGCCTCCTGCTTAGTTCTTTACTGCTTCTCCTCCAAGCAGAGGCAGCTTTCCTCTTGTTGATTTCCAGTAAATTTCTTATGTGAGGTTTGTTGTGCACCCAACTGCCAGGATACATTTCCCCTCAGAGCTGCAACACTTGCATTGGGGAAACTTTCCCCCTCAGAGCTGTAACACAACAACAGCAAAGCAACAACAGTAATAGTAAGTGTATTTTAGACTTTTTTTCAGAAGAGGGTGATGGGTCCCTTGGAACTGGGGTTATGGATAGTAGTGAGCTGCATTGTGGGTGATGGGAACTGACCTGGGTTCTCTGTGAGAGCAAGTACTCTTAACTGCTGAGTCACCTTTCCAGCCCCATTTTAATAATCTATATTATTAGCCGGGCGGTGGTGGCGCACGCCTTTAATCCCAGCACTTGGGAGGCAGAGGCAGGCGGATCTCTGTGAGTTCGAGGCCAGCCTGTCTACAAAGTGAGTCTAGGACAGTCAGAGCTGTTATACAGAGAAACCCTGTCTCGAAAAACCAAAAAAAAAAAACAAAAACAAAAACAAATAATCTATATTATTAAAATATACAAAATAATTTCTATTTTCCCCTTCATTTTCCAAATGAAACATTTCTTCCACGTATGCACTCTGTCCAATTTCTGAAGGCATACTTTTAAACTATTTTTATATTAATATCTCTATCCACCTTCCAACCCACTGACTGGAGCTAAGGTAGAAAGGATACTAATAGAGACAGAAGATGTAGACCTCTTTAGTTGTAAGTCCTTGGGGCAATTCGGCAGGATTCCAGCAGACCACTCAAACAGCATACACTGGAACAGGTACCAGCAACAACTGGAACACAGCCAGTCAGGAAACCGGCAGCAGTTTTGGGGAGCACCAGCAGGGATAGCTGAAGAAGCAACAGCTCTTACACCGTCGTTCAGGGCCACAATCTCTTCAGCCTAACCTGGGTGGTGATCTTCAACAGTGAAGGCAGCAGTAAGTTTTGGAAGAGCATTGTTTGGAGTATTTCAAAGCGAAGCACTGATGAAAAGCAATGCCAAGCAAAAGCCCCCCTGTTTTCTGGTGTTTCTATTTATACCCCTTCAAAATCTTTCCAGTTGGCCAACTTCACACCCTCCGCAAGAGGTACTTCCTGTTGACCAGGATCACTCGCTTGACAAAGAGTCTGTCCAGCAAAGGATGTTTTACAGCAAAAAAAAATGTTCCCTGCACTTGACAGTTTCCAGCCGGCAAAACATCACAAGCTCTTCCATCGGGATGTTTTTCATGCCCTCCTCACAAGTTTATTTTTCTGCGATGGACAAAGCACCCCCACATCCCATACTTAAGACCAAAACAAAAAAACACACTCATTCAACACAACTGTGTTTCTAAAGAAATCAAAACTTCCACCACATTTTTCCTTGTTTTTCTTTTCTATTTTTGTTGTTGTTGGTGGTGGTGGTTTTTAGACTAGGCTGGTCTCAAAGTCAGAGATCTGCCTGCCTCTGCCTTCCAAGTGCTGGGATTAAAGGTGTGTGCCACTACTGCCCAGCATACTAAATCCAATTTCAATCTTTGCTACTGATGACTATGAACGTTTAAATGTTTAAACATGACAAGAAATGTCTTATCAATCAAGACAGAGCTCAGTCAGGAAAAGTGCTTGCTGCTTAGTCATGAAGACCCACACTTCCAATCTGAAAGCTGGGCATAGAGGCAAGCATCTGTAATTTCAGAGCTTGTAGGGCAGACAGGCAGATCCTCTGAGCTTGCTAGCCCTCTGGCCTGGCTGAATCCATGTCATGAGCTCAAGGTTCAGTGATAGATTAACTGAGGAAGATACTTGGTGTTGATTTTCTTGCTTCCACACAAACTTGCACTCAACCTTACACACAGAAATACAGTGCGCGTACACACACACACAACACAGAACTAGGTGGTGCATACCTGTAATCCTAGCACTTGGGAGACTGAGGCACAAGAAACTTATTGGAGTCAAGCTTGGGCTACATAGTGAGACCCTGTCTCAAAAACCAAACTTTCAAAGATAACAAAAACAAAGAATAAATGATGTCCAAAGATTAAAATTTTTACAGATTAAGAGCCATGAAGTAAGCTGGGCAATGGTGGTGCATGCCTTTAATCCCAGCACTCGGGAGGCTGAGACAGGCGGATGCCTGAGTTTGATGTCAGCCTGGCCTAAAGAATGAGTTCCTGGACAGCCAGGGTTACAAAAGACTGACTCTGTCTCAAACAAACATTCATGAATGAAGTCTAGCACACTTCTGGAATGCCAGCCATTTGCGAGTCTAAAACAGTGGAATCAGGAGTTCAAGGTCATCCTGGGCTGCACAATAAGGCCTTGTGTAAACAATAGGGAATGGGAAGAAAAAGAACACATATTATTCATGCAACCTTGGAAAGAATCTAATGCCATAAAATTTAAGATCCAGAAACCTCTGTAAAGAAAGGAACAGAATCAAAGTGATCTGTGTAGCTCCATGAGCCCCTTGGCGTTCAAGATCCAGATCTGCATACACTCCCTTGATCAAGGAATGCCTGTTGCATCATTAGAGCTGTACAGTGAGATTCTGGAACGGTAAAGAAGCTGCTTTGAGTGGTGGAGAAAGAAACAGAAGGACAAAGGCTGCTTGTATCTCTCCCTCCCCAAGTTCATATGGACACGTTCAAAGGTGAGCTAGGTGAATGCTCCCTTAGCCTTTGGAGACACAGAAATGAAGAAAAAGAAATTCCTTTGTACCCTTGAACAAACTGATTGTGGCTGTGCATAGTGGCTCATGCCTATAATCCCAACATATAGGATGCTGAGGCAGGAGAATTGCTGTGAGTTCAAGGCCAGGCTGAGCTACAGAATAAGACTGTCTCAAAAAAAATTAAGGAAAGATTTTTAAAAATCAATTCCCTTAAAATAACTAAACTAGAAACACCTTGGAAATGTCTTTGAGCTGCTTATCAACTCCTGATTGTCACAAACTCTGACTCAAGGAGGATGTTTCTGGGAACAAAGAACACACATCTTTGCTGTGTGTAGTCACTGCCAGAAGTGAGACTCCTGCTTCTAGTCCTCTGCCTTTTTCCTGATGAGGAACTCTCTCACCCTAACTCTTTCTCCCTCTGTTCTTCCTTTCCCCACCAGCGTCTATGGAAATACCGACAGTTCTTCTATGACAGATCTCCATGACAATGGCCTTGGTCCTAAGAGGCTTCTCCAGTGGGGTCCAGCTGCACTATGACAGGGCCATGGCAGCTGTATTCTGGGGTCACAATAGCCGACTGCCAGGCTGGCATTGGCAAAGCCAGAGTGACTAATGGATCCGACAGCAAATGAGAAGTGCCCACCAGCTCTGCAACATTCCCTCAAATACCCTCACAGAGCCTGCACTCATCAGGCAACATTCCCTTAAATACCCTCACCAAGCCTGCACTCATCAGCTGTTTGGTTCTGCAAGCCTTATACATTTCACTAACTAGAGTTTGCAGTGAATTTCAGAAGTGTGATAGATATATAGGAAGAAAGGCTGAAGGGATGTGAAGATTAAGGAAGTGAAAAATAGAGTGTTGATTGCATCCTAAATATTTGCCCAACATTGTTTATAGACAGAGTCTTACTATGTATTGGACGGAGGCTGACCTGAAACTCTGTTTGTAGTCCAGGCTGGCCTCACAATCCTATCTCAGACTCCTGAATGGTGAGATCACAGGTGTGTATCACCATTCTCACCTCCTATATTCTTTCAACAAATATTAGATGTCTCTGTATGCCTGTCACCAGTAAAGTTACAGATGAGAACAAAATAAAGTTGGTTTTTCTCTTCTATTCTGGTAGGAAAGACACACAAGATAAACAAGGGAAGAGCCACCAGTTTTTCTCAGAACAGGCTGAATATTTTGAACATGCTATGGCAGCCATACGGAAGGTCATATCTTCATGGGTTCATGGCTCCCTGGCATCCAGATTGGTACATGTAGGTTTCCCACTGAAATATGTTGTTGGTAGGTTTGAAATTCTTGCTTCCTAATCCTTTGGATTCTTGCCCATGAATCCTCCTGTACCTACTCAGAAGCTGCATGGTCCTCTATTACAGCTCAGCACGTGTGTGTGTGTGTGTGTGTGTGTGTGTGTGTGTGTGTGTGTGTGTG
>CAJQZJ010033718.1:2752105-2771505 GCA_907164525.1 Lophiomys imhausi
CCCCCCCCCCTCACCCAACTACCCAGGGATCACTAAAAGTCCCTGGGCAGGACGCTCCCTCCCACTCTCGGACACGCACGGAAGGCACTGAATCCGGGAATCGGGATCCCCCCCTCCCCACCAGGAGAGACACGAAGGTAAGTTCCAATCTAATACCCAGTGGGCAGATTCAGACCCCATGAGGGAATACTCTCCAGCCTGCTGCCTCCCCCCCACCCCCAGGTCTCACACAGACAGTCTGGCTATCTGGCAAAGGCTTGCACACCCGTGGGAGCGCAGAATACCCATCAGGCTGTAGATTGCGACCCACTGCGGTTTAAGGGAACTTGGTAGACTGTGACACCACCTATCAGTTTCCAGAGTGGGCTTAAGGGGGGGGAAGGCGGTTTTTACCCACCATATGATTCAATCCTGGGCAAACCGTTAAGTCTTTTCCACTACTATTGGTATTTTTTTGCTACTACGGACACTTCCAGAGGGGAGCCAGAGCTTAAGTGTATACAGTTCCGCCACCTTGATAAGTGAAGTCTCCACCCGAGAGGCGGGGCGGAAAAGCAAACCTTACAGGAGTGGAATCGGGCAACTCGACTGCTACACTAAAGTGCCCCCTTTGGATCTAAGAATAGAAGACAACAGGAACAGACGGCTAAGACAAATGGCCAAGGGCCCCAGAAAAAGCAGGATTCAAGGCGGAATGACTCCAACAAAAGAAAGCGATGCCATTTCAGCCAACAAGGATCACATCACCACAACTGAAACACATGAAAACGATAACAATTCTACATTATGGAAAGTGATAGAGTCCCTTCAAGAAGAACTTAAATTTATGAAGGAATTCAAAGAGGCCACGATTTCACAAACGAAAACTATGGAGAACACCATTAGGGAACTTCAAAACAAGGTGGCTCAGCTTGAACAAGAAAAGGATAGGGCAATAGAAGACTTCCAGGCAAAGACAAGCAAATTGGAGCAGGAACTGTACAAAACGAATAAAACCATCCAGGAAATGAAAATGGAAATGGAAACAATAAAGAAAACACAGTCAGAGTTAAAAATGGAAATGGAGAGCCAAGGGAAGAGAACAGGAACTATGGATATCAGTACCAAAAATAGGATTCAAGAGATGGAAGACAAGATCTCAGGCATGGAAGATTCAATGGAAGAAATCAGTACAACATCCAAAGAAAATAAGAAAGCTAAAAAATCTCTCACCCACAACATCCAAGAAATCAAGGACTCAATGAAAAGAAGGAACCTAAGAATTATAGGCGTAGAGGAAAGAGAAGACTCCGACTCCAGGAAATATCTTCAACAAAATCATAGAAGAAAACTTCCCAAACCTAAAGAAAGAGATGCCAATAAAATTCCAAGAGGCTTACAGAATACCAAACAGATTAGATCAGAAAAGGAACTCCTCTCGCCACATAATAATTGAAATTCCAAATATAGAGAACAAAGAAAGAATATTAAAAGCTGTAAGAGAAAAAGGCCAAATCACATACAATGGCAGACCCATCAGAATTACACCAGACTTCCCCTCAGAAACTTTAAAAGCTAGAAGGGCCTGGGCAGATGTCCTACAAGCACTAAGAGAACATAGGTGCCCAGCCAGACTACTATACCCAGCAAAACTCTCTATCAACATAGATGGAGAAAACAAGATATCCCATGACAAAATCAAATTTAAACAATATCTACCCACAAACCCAGCCCTACAGAAGATCCTAGAAAGAAAATTCCAACCCAGAGAAGATAACTACACCCAAGAAAACAGAGGAAATAGAAACCTCCACAGCAACTAAACAAAAAGAAGCACAAGATGACCACCTATACCAAAACAATGGCAAATAACAACCCCTGGTCACTAATATCCATCAACATCAATGGACTCAACTCGCCAATAAAAGACACAGACTTACAGCCTGGATCCGTAAACAAGACCCATCTTTTTGCTGCATACAAGAAACACATCTCACTATTGAAGATAGACACTATCTCAAAGTAAAGGGCTTGGAAAAGGTCTTCCAAGCAAATGGACCCAAGGAAGCAAGCTGGAGTAGCCATCCTAATATCAAACAAAATAGACTTCCAATTGAAGTTAATTACAAAAAGACAAGAAGGGTATTACATACTCGTTAAGGGAAATACCCATCAAGAGGACATCTCAATATTGAACATTTATGCCCCAAATACAAAAGCACGTACATTTGTAAAAGAAACGCTTCTAAAACTTAAATCACACATTGATCTCAACACTTTAGTAGTGGGAGACTTCAACACCCCACTCACAACTATGGACAGATCATCAAGACAGAAGCCAAACAGAGAAATAATGAGTCTAACAGAGATAATGAACCAAATGGACCTAACAGATATCTACAGAACATTTCACCCAAACACAAAGAATACACCTTCTTCTCAGCACAACACGGAACCTTCTCCAAAATTGACCATATAGTTGGACACAAAGATAGCCTCAACAGATACAAGAAAATTGAAATAACCCTTGTATATCATCAGACCACCATGGAATAAAGCTGGACTTCAACAGCAAAAGAATCAGCAGAAAGGCTACACGCACATGGAAATTGAACAACTCATTACTAAATGACTATTGGGTCAGGGAAGAAATAAAGAAGGATATCAAAGACTTCTTAAAATCCAATGAAAATGAAGACACAACATACCCAAACCTATGGGACACAATGAAAGTGGTGCTATGAGGAAAATTCATAGCACTAAGTGCCTTCAAAAAGAAAATTGTGACAGCTCATATTAACGAATTAAGCCAAACTGGGTGAATTGGAAAAAAAAAAAGAAGCAAATACCCCCAAAAGGAGCAGAAGGCAGGAGATCATCAAACTTAGGGCTGAAATTAACAACTTAGAAACAAAAAGACCTATACAAACAATCAATGAAACCAAGAGCTGGTTCTTTGAGAAAATCAACAAAATAGACAGACCCTTAGCCAAATTAACTAAAAGACAGAGGGAAAAAACCCAAATCAACAAAATCAGAAATGAAAAGGGAGAAATAACAACAGACATTGAGGAAATCCAGAAAATATTTAGATCCTACTTTAAAAATCTATACTCTACCAAATTTGAGAACTTAAGCGAAATGGACAATTTTCTCGATAGAGTCCACCTACTGAAGCTAAATCAAGATCAGACTAACAGATTAAACAGCCCTATAACTCCTAAGGAAATAGAAACAGTCATTAAAAATCTCCCAACCAAAGAAAAAGCCCCAGGCCAGATGGCCTTAGCACAGAATTCTACTGGACCTTCAAAGAGGAGCTAACACCAATACTCTTCAAATTCTTTCACCAAATAGAATCTGAAAGAACACTGCCAAACTCATTCTATGAGGCCACAGTCACCCTGATTCCTAAACCACACAAAGACCCAACAAAGAAAGAGAACTTCAGACCAATCTCCCTCACCTAAACCACACAAAGACCCAACAAAGAAAGAGAACTTCAGACCAATCTCCCTCATGAACATAGATGCAAAAATATTTAGTAAAATACTAGCAAACCGAATTCAAGAACACATCAAAAGTATCATACACCATGATCAAGTGGGCTTCATCCCAGGAATGCAGGGATGGTTCAACATATGAAAGTCTATTAACGTAATTCACTATATAAACAAGATGAAGAAAAAAAAAAACACATGATAATCTCGATAGATACAGAAAAAGCATTTGACAAAATCCAACACCCTTTCATGCTAAAAGTTCTGGAGAGAATGGGCATACAAGGACCATACCTAGAAATAATAAAGGCAATATACAGCAAGCCAGTGGCCAACATCAAATTAAATACAGAGAAGCTTGAAGCATTTCCTCTAAACTCAGGGACAAGACAAGGATGTCCACTTTCACCATATCTCTTCAATATAGTACTTGAAATTCTTGCTAGAGCAATAAGACAACTAAAGGAGATCAAAGGGATAAACATTGGAAACGAAGAAGTCAAATTATCCCTATTTGCAGACTATATGATAGTATATATAAGCAACCCCAAAAATTCCACCAGAAAACTCTTACAGCTGATAAACAGCTTCAGCAAGGTGGCTGGATACAAAATTAATTCAAAAAAAATCAGAAGCCCTTCTTTATACAACAAAAAATGGGCTGAGAAAGAAATAAGGGAAACAAGGCCCTTCACAATAGCCAGAAACAATATAAAATACCTGGGGGTAACTCTAACCAAGCAAGTAAAGGACCTATACAACAAGAACTTCAAAAGGACCTATACAACAAGAACTTCAAGCCCTTGCAGAAAGAAATGGAAGAAGCCTTCAGAAGATGGGAAGATCTCCCATGCTCATGGATAGGTAGGATCAACATAATAAAAATGGCTATCCTACCAAAAGCAATATATAGATTCAATGCAATTCCTATCAAAATACCAACACAATTCTTTATAGACTTGGAAAGAGCTATTCTCAATTTCATATGGAACAACAAAAAGCCCAGAATAGCTAAATCAATCCTTTACAAAAAAAAGAAAAAAAAAAAAAACATCTGGAGTTATCACCATCCCAGATTTCAAGCTGTACTACAGAGCAATAGTAGTAAACACAGCATGGTATTGGTATAGAAACAGACCAGTAGATCAATGGAATCGAATTGAAGATCCAGAAATAGACCCACACACTTGGCCACCTAATTTTTGACAAAGAAGCCAAAACGGCACAATGGAAGAAGGACATTATCTTCAACAAATGGTTCAACAACTGGATGTCCACTTGTAAAAGAATGAAATTAGACCCATACTTATCACCTTCTACAAAACGTAAATCCAAGTGGATCAAAGACCTTAACATAAGGCCGGTCACCCTAAATCTACTAGAAGAAAAAGTGGGAAAAACCCTCGAACTCATTGGCACAGGTGATAACTTCCTGAACAGAACACCAACAGCTTAGGACCTGAGATCAACAATCATTAATTGGGACCTCATGAAACTGAAAAGCTTCTGTAAGGCAAAAGACACTGTCATTCGAACAAAACGGCAGCCTACAGACTGGGAGAAAATCTTCACCAACCCCACATCTGACAGAGGGCTAATATCCAAAATCTACAAGGAACTCAAGAAATTAAATGCCAAGAAACCAAATATTCCAATCAAAAAATGGGAGACAGAGCTAAATAGAGAATTCACAAAGGAGGAATCTCTAATGGCTGAGAGATACTTGAAAAATGCTTAACATCCTTAATCATCAGAGAAATGCAACTCAAGACGACTCTTAGATTCCATCTCACACCTGTCAGAATGGCTAAGATCAAAAACTCAAATGACAGCACATGCTGGCGAGGGTGTGGAGAAAGGGGAACACTACTCCCTTGCTGGTGGGAGTGCAGGCTTGTGCAACCACTATGGAGGTCAGTCTGGCAATATCTTAGAAAACTTGGAATAGCTGTGCCTCAGTACCCAGCCATACCATTTCTGGGTATACACCCAAATGTCTCCTCACGGAATCATAAGGAAGTTTCCTCATCTATGTTAATAGCAGCCTTATTTGTAATAGCTAGAAACTGGAAACAACCCAGATGTCCCTCAACCGAAGAATGGGTTAAAAAACTGTGGTACATCTACACAATGGAATATTATTCAGCTATCAGGAACAATGAAATTATGCAATTTGCAGCCAAATGGATGGAACTAGAGAAACTCATCCTGAGTGAGCTAACCCAGACTCAGAAGGATGAATATGGCATCTATTCACTTATAGTAGGATTTTAGCTATATAGTAGAGGATATCGATACTACAACCAATGCACCAAAAGGAACATGGACATAGACTTTTTATTTTTTATTCTTTTATTTTCATTTTTTTCTTTTATTCTTTTTTATCTGTTTGTCGGCTTATTTGTTTGTTTGGTTTTTTAGTTGTCTCTCCCTGGCAATGAGACACTTTTCACCGGTGATACTGCCTCGTAGACCCCCATTGTATGAGGAGGCTCCTGGCCCTCATATGACCTATGAACTGGGGTGAGGGACTGTTATATAGGGACACCCCACTCCAGAGAAGCAGAATGGAAGGATCAGGGGATAAAGAAAAAAATGAAATGTGAAGTTTCGGCCTTTGGCTACTAATTGTCATAAACTGTTTAGGATAATTAAGAAATGCAAACTAATAGTCATGCAGGCCTGTCATTTTGTTAGGTGCTATGACAGTCTAGTATAGTTATTTTCTAAGCTAATCAGAAATCAAGTTGCTAAGAGACAAGCAACATCTGCTTACCCTAATATAAGAGATAGATAGGGCCTCTTCAAAAACCTCAAGAGATCTGCAGAATATGGCATTCAAAGATGTTCGCTTAACTTTAGATTTTTTTGATATCGAGACATATCAACTCCTGACAGCACCCCCATTCTACTCCAAGTAGAAGATGAGCATCGAAGAATCTCCAGTGGAAGATGATTGAATTAGCGGCAAGCCTATCTCTTGGCAGGAAAAACCCTTTGCTCCAACTGTAGATAGAATGCTGTCCAAAAAGGACAAAACTTGGAAGCAGGTAAGTCGACAACCTAGCTCTGCCAAGACAGGGTAGGCAAGTCCTTCATAATTCCCGCTCTACAATCAATGTCTGTCAGAGAAACGGGGCCAAACGACTGAAGATCGATGCTGTAATGTATGGAGAGAAAATGGGAACTGTCCAGGCAGCCACTGGTATGTCATTTCTTAGTTTGGGAAGCTGCAGGCCCTGCACTTCCTATATAATTAGACATATTTATCCCTCTCAGGTCTCTGAGGTGGTTAAAGAATAGATAGCTAGAGTCTCATAATTAAATTTTGAGTTGTTTAGGAATCAAGAGAGTGCCCTGGATCTAAGAAGATGTTTTTTAAAATTGTGATGCAAGTTAGTATGAAAACTGAGTTAGATATAGAACTTTAAAGTCATGGAGATGGTTAGATAGTAGAACATTAAAGTCAGGTGCCAAATACATATGGACTGGACAATGGGACTGTATGCTAAGCCATATAACTCTTATAATTGTGGCCTAATTACCTCTGTTGTTGTGAATGGTATTTATTATTATAAGAGAAAGAACCATTTATTGGACTGAAAGGGGGAGCTGTTGGGGGGAAAAAGATATACCTTAAATTTAAAAAAAATAAAAAGGATGGGGATGGGTGGGTTGAGGTAGAAGAGGGTAGGAGGATGGGACTGGAGGTGGGAGTAGGGAGGGGATTGCAATAGAGATGTAACTTGAAGAAAAAAATAAATTAAAAAAAGAATGCTTAAGAAGTACCTCAAAAAGTGTTTATCAGCATTAATAACTAGGAAAATGCAAACTAAAACACCTGAGATTTTATCTCACTCCAGTCAGAATGACTAATATGAACAAAACAGCTGACAACAAATGCTGGCAAAGATGTGAGGAAAAAGGAACGTTCATTTAGTATTAGTGGAAATGCACACTGGTGCAACCATTCTGGACAATTGTCAGAAAGCTAAAGATAAACCTACCATATGACCAAGGAACTCCTTGGCACATGACCAAGTAACTAACATCCTACTCCACAGATATCTGCTAATTAATGTTCACTGCTGCCCTATCCATAACAGACAGGAAAGAGAAACAACCTACATGTTCTTCAACAGATGAATGGGTAATGAAAATGTAGCACATATACACTTTGGAATACTACTCAGCTATAAAGAAAAATGAAATGTGGGGGTAAATGGATGGACCTAGGAAAGATTTCATTGAGTAATGTAATCCTAGAGAGAAAGCTATTATCTCTGTCTTCTGCAGTTCACACTTCAAGTCTTCACATACAAAGACCAATACAGAATTTCAGGTACTAAAAATATGGAGAACATGAGATCTAGTGGTACCCAGTCCTAGTTAATACATCCCCAATTCAAATCCTGCATTTACGGCCCAGGGAACAATGTGGAAGAGGGAGCAGAAAGACCATAAGTGCATAGGAACCTGAAGTCTGCTGTGATATTGTGTCTCCTGAAAATTTCAGAGGCTACACTCCCCAATTGGCTATTCAATACCTAGTGGTCATCCCTGAGAGCATATACATACAGATAACATTATGAGGCTGAGCAGGCTATATTTACATACTTAGCTATGTGTGTATGTATGTGTGTATGTGTATGTATACTAGACATATAAACAATTAAAGATAAAGAAGCAATGAATTTGAAAGAGAGCAACAGGGATGCATGACAGAGAATGGAGGAAGAAAGGAAAGGGGGAAATGATGTAATTATATTTCCAAAATGTAAAAGAAATATTACAAAAGTAAAACAACGCTGCTGGCACAGCTCTGACGTTAGTTAAATGGGTGGAGCAGGGTAGAGAGTCTCTGACTATCTCTGTGGATACAGAAATCTTCTCCACAAATATCAATAGAAATAGGGAGAGGAGGGGTAAGGAGAGCCAGACCTAAGCTCCTTGGTGCAGAGGGGTACTCCAGTACTTAATAAGTATCACACTCATCTAAGCTGCTCAGTGCTTATAATGTATATAATTATAATTTATTAATTATATACATTAATATTGTAACATGAGAACTATAAAAGCTAGAAAGTACTACACAGTGATTATCTAAAGTGTACACTGTTTTATATACATCAACACTCTGCCAAACAAACAGCTACAAAAGCTAATAAGCACCATATACTTAACAGTCCAGTGATGATTTATATTAATACTCTGCCAATACACAAATGTGAGGGTTATAAAAGGAAAGCTGCAGACTATCTTATTACCAATACACACGTTTCACTAAATAATAATTCTTTCAGTTTAAAATAACCTAGTGAAGATATATAGGTTTGGAGAAAATACTTACAATTCACATAATCATATACAAAATACACACAAAAAATTTTTTACAACTCAGTAATATAAATACAACAGAACCAATTTTTAAAGCGTTAATAGACACTTTTAATAGAAATAGGTATTTCTCTTAGAAGATATCAAAGTGACAACAAGCATATGAAAAGGTGATTGTAGTGTTATTTGTCAAAATGAAATTTTAAAAAGTTAATGAAGCACTGCTATAGAATAAATGAGGAACCTCCAAAACCATGCTAACTGTACAACTGTATGTGCTAGATAAGAATTTGCTGTTCAAATCCCATCTACTAGGCCAATGAGATGGCTCAGCAGGAAAAGGTGTCTGCTGTCAAACCCCATGACCAAAATCCAATCCCTAGGACCTAAATGGTAGAAGGAGAGAATAGCGGCCCCTAGCTGTCCTCTGAGTGTCACAAGCACTCTGTGGCTTATGCGTACCCACAAACAAACAAATGTACACATGCACACAAAATCGATACAAAAGTAATAAAAAAAGCGAATAATTCAGATCCTAACAATCTAATTTTCACCAACCCCACATCTGACAGATGGCTAATATCCATAATTTACAAAGAATGCAAGAAACTAAATGCCAAGAAACCAAATAATCCAATCAAAAAATGGGGAACAGAGCTAAACAGAGAATTCACAGAGGAGGAATCCCTAATGGCTGAGAGACACTTGAAGAAATGCTCAACATCCTTAATCATCAGAGAAATGCAACTCAAGAAGACTCTGAGATTTCATCTCACAGAGTCAAATCAAAAATCTAATTTCTTTTAACATTAATGTGCCCGATACAGTAAAAAGCAGGTAACTATATAACTTAAATTCACTTAAAGCATATAATAGAACTATTGTCTCTAGTGGTTTAAGTTTCAATACATATTTCATTACTTCTTTTCTTAAAAAATGTTTTATATGCATTATATAAATACTCAGAATGAACATGCAGTAAACTGTGAAGGAAACACTACACATTAATATTTTGCAAAAAAGGAAACATAAATACACTAAACATAAGTATAAAACAAAAAATGACTATATGCTATATATAGATCCAATAATATGAATGTTCAGAACAAGCAAACTTCATGAATATAGGAGATTAGTGGTTGCATAGGGCTAGAGGCATGGGAAGGAATGTAGTGACTTTTGATACAATTACTTTGGAGTGCTGAAATTGTTTTAAAATGTGTTAATGCTAAAAATTATGGTGTATAATTCTGTAAACTTATTAAAACTGTAATACTTAGGTAAAATAAAAATTTAACTAACCTGAAAAATGGATCCTTTCTTATTGATCTGCCTCCATGTTTTTTCTCATAGTGTTGTAAGAGGAAAATCCACAGTGCACACTGCAGGTAGGGCTAAGAAAAGAATATACAACAGCTTATGAATAAATCACCTTTTCCCCCCAACTACATAGTTCAAGCTCTTTACCATAATCAGAAGAGGAAATGTATATTAAAAATATAATTAAAAATAACGTCCCACTTTGGAAGGGTCAGGGGTTATAGAAAAAAAATGCAATGTGAAGTTTCGGCCTTTGGCTACTAATTGTTATAAACTGTTTAGGATAATTAGGAAATGCAAACTAATAATCATGCAAGCCTGTCATTTTGTTAGGTACTATGACAGTCTACTATAGTTATTTTCTAAGCTAATCAGAAATCAAGTTGCTAAGAGACAAGCAACATTTGCTTATCTAAATATAAGAGATAGATAGGGCCTCTTCAAAACCTCAAGAGATCTGCAGAATATGGCATTCAAAGATGTTTTCTTAACTTTAGATTCTTTTTATATTGAGACATCAACTCCTGACAGCACCCCCATTCTACTCCAAGTGGAAGATGAGCATCGAAGAATCTTCAGTGGGAGATGGTTGAATTAGTGGCAAGCCTATCTCTTGGCAGGAAAAACCCTTTGCTCCAACTGTAGACAGAATGCTGTCCAAAAAGGACAAAACTTGGAAGTAGGTAAGTCGACAACCTAGCTCTGCCAAGACAGGGTAGGTAAGTCTTTCATAATTCCTGCTCTACAATCAATGTCTGTCAGAGAAACGGGGCCAAACGACTGAAGATCGATGCTGTAATGTATGGAGAGAAAATGGGAACTGTCCAGGCAGCCACTGATATGTCATTTCTTAGTTTGGGAAGCTGCAGGCCCTGCACTTCCAATAAAATCAGATATATTTATCCCTCTCAGGTCTCTGAGGTGGTTGAAGAATAGATAGCTAGAGTCTCATAATTAAATTTTGAGTTGTTTAGGAATCAAGAGAGTGCCCTGGATCTAAGAAGATTTTTTTTAAATTGTGATGCAAGTTAGTATGAAAACTGAGTTAGATATAGAACTTTAAAGTCATGGAGATGGTTAGATAGTAGAACATTAAAGTCAGGTGCCAAATACATATGGACTGGACATTGGGAATGTATGCTAAGCCTTATAACTTGTGGCCTAATTACCTCTGTTGTTTTGTATTGTATTTATTATTATAAGAGAAAGAGCCATTTGTTGGACTGAAAGGGGGAGCTGTTGGGGGGAAAAAGATATACCTTAAAGTTAAAAATAGGGGGGGATGGGTGGGTTGAGGCGGAAGAGGGTGGGAGGATGGGACTGGAGGGGGTAGTGGGGAGGGGATTGCGACTGAGATGTAACTTGAAGAAATAAAAAATAAAGAGAAAAAAATAACTTGTCTTATTTGATTACTTAGTGCTGGAATATGAACTCCACATACACAAGGTTACATTACTCCTGTAACTGTACCCCAGTTATATTAATGTCATTTTCCATAAAAATCATTCTCTATTTATTTTCTGCCCCTATAAATTCATTTACTATCAGTTATACAAAATATAATCAGGCATAAAGCTTAGCTAGGAATGGGGCCACGGGTTTGTATCTCAGCACAAGGAAGTTTAGGCAGAAGGATTCTAGGACCGAGGCCAGCCTGAGCTATCTAAGATCTTGTCTCACAAACAACAAAAGGATTTTCTCTTCCTCTGAGGAAACAAGTTTTATTAAAATAGAATTAGTAGCATGGAAAAATCAAGTATATTGAAGTGGGACTAATTGAAAATTGAAAGTTATTACTACAAAAATACATATTCACTAGCTTGACTTATAGGCTTGTTCTTTACACAACCAGACAAAAACTAAACAAAATCAAAGCACAGACAACCAAATCATCTTTTCTAACTCACTATGGAGTCCAAGGATGACCTCATGCTCTGATCGCCCTGCCTCTGCCACTAAGTGCTGGGATTACAGGAGTGCATCACCACACCTGACTGTTCTTGTGCACACTAGACAAGCATTCTTAATAACCGAGTCATGTTCTCAGCCCATAAACAGTTTTCTGAGGTTTTTTTATATATATTTATATGTTATGTGTATGAGGTGGTTTTTGTTGTTGTTTTTTGTTTGTTTTATTTTTTAAATGTATGCATACCACATAAATGCCTGGTGCCCTGTGAAAGCCCAAAGAGAAGGTCAGATTCCCAGGAACAGGAGTTACAGTGGGTGCTGGTAATTGAGCGTGGGTCCTCTGGAAGAGCAGCCAGTGCTCTTAACCACTGAGTTATCCCTCCAACCCCACTAATACTCTTATGAGGTCAAGTGAACACACAAAAATAGCTTTGGTTATTTCTTACCATAATTACAGCAACTAAAAGCCTATCCCATGGGTTGTAGGTATTCTCATTTTTTGGCATATTCTTCCCAGAACCCTAAGACAAAACATTTTTATTATGTATTTGCACAAATATTTAGATTTCAAATGTTTAATACATTTTAGTCATAAACATGTGATCTCTATCAATAAGTTTTTCCTATTGATAAGCTGTATTATACCTAATTTAAAATCTTGTTGCAAAATATTTCTAGAGGAAAGTATAATCAAACAAATGAAACCAAAGCGGGAAAAAAAGAATTATCCAGCAATCATAAAGCATGAACTTACCACTTAATTAACATAGTATTTTTATTAATTATTTGAGAGTTTCATATAATGTAGTTCTATCATAATCACCCCTACTCCTCCCAAGTACTTATTTTTCACCTAATAAAATGGAAATGTCTTGAATCACCTAGACTCAAAATTAATCTGATTTCTTTCCTTAATATTTTCCTGGGTTGGGGTTGTGGTACATCTCTTACACTTAATTTTCTCTCATCACTTTATAATATATTACTTAGTCCTTGAGAACTCCTAAAAATAAAAGTGACTGTAACAAGATCATATGTCTAATTATGCGCACCAAAGTGAGCATCAGAAACCATGTAGTGAATGTAGTTTTTCTCCTGACAACCTCAAGTCATACTTGAAAAGATCTGTTATTTTAAATCCCTTTATTGATTACATAATCAAGCAGTTAGCAGTTAATCTTATATTTGTTACTATTTTCAGTACAAGAATCAAGATACCAAAGATTAAGGAATGTATATTTAGACTTTAAATTTCTGAAACATCTACTAGACATACCTTTACGAAAGAAATCAGACAACCCAGGAGTGGGTAGACTGGAATGGCTATGCAGAAGGTGTAATGAAAAACAGCCGTAACTGCATATTCCAGAAAGAAAGTTATTTCAGTGACAGCAACACAAGCTAGCGCTGTCTAAAGAAGAAACAAGAGAAAAGAGGTGACAAGATTTTAAAATCTCACATAAATTTATTTGCAAATTGTGCCTCAGCATTAACTTCTGATCCTCACCCAAACCCTGAAGCCAGAGATGATAGTAAGCCAGGAAGCATCAATATGTTGCCTCAGCTGGTAGCTGTAAGACGGTGAGAAGCAGCCCTTGGAGTAGATGAGGTGGAAGATCACGGCACCCACAGGAGGACATTCTAGTTCTCTCCACACGCGCTCTACTTGCGTAAGACACATTACACCCTCCGCACCATCACCAGAGCATGCTTGACTTCTACATAGGCTGATTTGAAAAACTGAAATAATATACAAATGTGACTTACCACAGAATAGATAAACGACCAAAATCCCTTGGTATTTAAAATGTTCTTAAAGGTGAAAGAAGCAGTATAAGTGAAGAGAACAACTGACGGCACATAACCAAGAAGGCAGAACACCTGTAAATGACAAATGTGTGTTTCTACAAAAGCACGAACAGTGTGTGACAATATAACATATCACAGTCATACTAAAATATAAACTATTTTTATTTCTCAAATTTCATTCTTCAACAGATCATTTCAAAAACTGTCATTGTGGTTATTTGAACACTTACAATCCACAATTCTATTAAGCCAATAAAAATAAAGCTTCTAATTTACTGTTTTATACAACCCTGAGTAATTTAAGCTAAACATTATTTATAATTTGTTATACCAAGTAAAATGCTCTTCATTATTTTAATATTAAAATCAGCTATAGCTAGTTACAATTATCTACCTCTCAAATACTAGCAACCATTCTTTAAAAAATTCTAGATGTACTTATTTTAACACATGAAGTGCTTTGCCTTGTTTTCTGTGTAAGTACTGTGTGCATGACTAGTGTCCACGGAGGCCAGAAGAAAGCATCAGATCCCTCTGAATTGGAGTCAGGGGTGATTGTGAGCCACCAAGTTGTCGTTGGGAACTGACCCCAATTCTGCTGCAGTAATTGAGCAAAGTTCTTTTAATTGCTGAGGCAGCTCTCTAGTACTTGGCAACCATTTTAACACATCACACTCAATATAACTTTGTTTTAGTTCAGTTAGGTTTTTTGTTTTATTTTGAGATAGAGTCTCACAATGTAGTCCTGGCTAGCCTGGAACTCACCCTGTAGACTAGGCTAGCCTCGAACTCAGAGATATCTGTCTGCCTTTGCCTTCCAAGTGCTAGCATTAAAGGGAACACTACCACATCTAGCTTTAACATAACTTCTAATATTATTTTTTCAGGGCAGAAGTTCTCTCTAGCAGAATGATGTTTCCATCCACATCCTCTTATGTGGCCCTGTGTTAATTTGCTTTTCTTCTGCTAAAAAACATCTAACAAAAGAGACTCTTGATTAGACATTTCCACAGGTCACAAATGTCAGTCACGCATTTCTTTGACATTTTCAAGCAAGTTTAAGATTTAGGAGAAGGAAGCCAGGAGTGGTGGCACACGTCTTTAATCCCAGCACTCAGGAGGCAGAGGCAGATGGATCTCAATTGAGTTCAAGGCCAGCCTGGTCTACGGAAGCAAGTCCAGGACAGCCAGGAAGACACAGAGAAACTCTGTCTCAAAAAAGAAAGAAAGAAGAAAGAAAAACAAGATTTAGGAGAAGGAGTTTCTTTCCCAGGGCTCAAGAGGTAGCTCGTAGGTGAAGAACTAGGGTTCAGATTCCAGTACCCTAGTAACAAGCCAGGCAAACCGCACATGCTGTTACCTCCAGCTCTAAGGGATCCAACATCCTCTATGGCCTCGGCCTACACTGTCTTACATACATACACACGTGCATATACATACCCACAGCCATGCACACATTAATTAAACCAAACCTTTTTCAAAAACTAATTCCTTTCTTGCAATGACTAGGTGTAAGAACAGGGAATAATGACTTTATTTAGATGTCTGATGCAAGCAAGCATTTTGTCTACTTGAAAGACCACAACAGTGTCAAGGATTTATTTTTAAATGACAATTTGCTTATATTTTTATAAAAATGAATATAAACTTTAACAAAAATTTAATTAAATGTACCATATACAGTAAAAGCCATTTGCTTCATTTTGTTTTAAAAAGCTAATACACGTTATTCAACTAATAGCTATCATATATTTATATGTAAACAGATTTTAAGAAATATTTAACTAGGTGGTCGTGGTACATCTACACAATGAAATATCACTCAGCTATCAGAAACAATGAAATCATGTAATTTGCAGCCAAATGGATGGAACTAGAGAAGCTCATCCTGAGTGAGCTAACCCAGACCCAGAAGGATGCACATGGCATCTATTCACTTATAGTGGGATTTTAGCTATATAGTGCAGGATACCTCTACTACAACCAATACACCAAAGTGAACATGGACATAGACTTTTTTTGTTTTGTTTTGTTGTTTTTTAGTTTTCTCTTCCTGGCAATGAGACACTTTTCACTGGTGGTACTGCCTTGTAGGCCTCCAGAGTATGAGGAGGCTCTTGGCCCTCATATGACTGCTGAACTGGGGCGAGGGACTGTTATGTAGGGACACTCCACTCCAGAAGAGTGGGATGGAAGGGTTAGGGGGTAGAGGGTGGGAGAGCAGGGCTGGGAAAGGGGGGGAAAGAGGACAATATGATGGAGATGTAACCTGAAGCAACAAATAAATTTATTTTAAAAAAGAAATATTTAACTACAAATACCATGAGCACAACTGATGTTAACTTACCACAGCAAGAAATTTTACAGGATAAAAATATAGCCCACGATGAAATGCAAATAAACTTCCCAGCATCAAAGTCAGAACCACAAAAAACAAGGGAATATCCACAATAGCTTGTCCAATCCAATAGGCTGATGGTAAAAGACCTGAAAGTTTAAGTTGGGTATAAGCTTTGATCTAAAACAAAACAAAACAAAAACATTAAAATCTTAAACATTTTACAAATAAAAAGCAAGTAAATTATTGTAGCATTTTTTCATTTTAATCAATAAAACAAAACAAAAAGTAACTTTCCATGCATCCATTCTAGCACTTAGTTTCATTTATGAGATTTCACAATTTGAACAAAATTTTTATGAATCAGAGTATAATAAGATAAAAGGGAACACAGATGGTGATATGCTATCAATAAATAGCCAAACCTGTTCATATGAAACGATGCAGAAATAAATGAAGATATGTTTAAATAGAAAAGGATTCTCATGATCAAAATCTACCTTTAATAAGAACATGTAAACTGCCTAATATCCTCAAGATATGCACAGAACTTCAGCTTATGTGTAAAACTTTATGCAAAGAAAATACATTTGAAAACACTTTAAATACTTTTAAAATAAACTGCATAGTACATAAATGCATGGTTTTCATACTGGCATTTTCATGCATATTAATACTTAAATAGTCAATTTTCCTACTCATGCTCTCATTTATTTTTTTGTAAAATCTTTTCCAAGTCCTGATACCTAACAATACTATTCATTTGATTTGTACCACTTGTAAAACTATCTACTCATAATAACTAAGAGTATTATATCAAAAACAGACCATACAGTGAGAAGTAGGAAACAAGAAACAAAAGATTAGCTAAGAGGAGGAAGTGGGGCACTAGCGCTCAGAGGTTAAGTTCACTGGCTGCTCTTCCAGAGGTCCAAGGTCTGATTCTCAACACCCATATGATAACTCACAACCATCTGTAACTCTAGTCTCAGAGAATCTGATGCCCTCTTTGCACCTGTGAGGACTACAGGCATGTAGTGCACAGGTACACATACATGCAAACAATATTATTCATAAAACACATATATGCAAACATTCACAGAAATTGTATTTGTAATAACAAGACCAAGACATAGTGCAGATGTTCTTAACAAGTGCTGGTTATACAAACTATGACACACCCAAACCATGAAACAGTTCTTGGTAATAAAAGGAAATAGACTATGGAGACTCCTGACACAAATGCCAGGAATTTCAAGAAAGGACTAGGGAGATACAATAGTAAAAAAAAAATGAAGTTGATCCTCCAAAAATGCATACTGTAAAATTTCATTTAATACTCTTGAAATACAAAAATCATAAAAAAACAGAGAACTAGTTAATGGTGTAAGAAAGCAGGGTAAGCAAACCATGAGCAAGCCAGCAAGCAGCTTTCCTCCATGATTTCTGCTTCAGTTCCAACCTTTATGTTCCTTTGCTTTGCTTAATTTAGTGAGGTACTGTTATAAGCCAAATAACCCCTTTCCCCTGAGCTGCTTTGGGTCATAGTGTTTTATCATAGCAGCAGAAACCTAACAACTAAGATACTCTCCAAATTGCATTTTCTTAAAGTTTTATATGAGGCAATTTATTTTTATATAATGCCTTCTTACTAGTAGCAATCAATAGCTCTAACTTTTTTAAAAGATAATTTTTTAAGATATTTACTTATTCATGTGTATATGTGTATGCATGAGTTTATGGCACCACATGCATGCAGGAGACAATGGAGGGCAGAAGAGGGTACACAATTCCCACCACATGCATGCAGGGGACAATGGAGGGCAGAAGAGGGTACACAATTCCCTGGATCTAGAGTCACAGGCAGTTCTGAGCTGCCATGTGGATACTCAGAACTGAACCAGGGTCCTCTGCAAAGAAAGCAAGTGCTCCTAATTGCTGAAGCATTCTCCAGACCCTATTTTTTATTTTTATTTTTTAGCTAACTTAAAAAAAAACAATTTTTTTACATTTATTTATGTGTGTCCATGTGTGCACAGCACATGTATATATCAGAGGGCAATTTGGGGGAATCTGCTCTTTCTTTCCATCATGTAGGTTCCAAGGATTGAACTCAGGTCCTCAGGCTTGACAAAATCTGATACCTGTAGTTTTGATCTGACCAATTACCTTATGATTCTCTGCATTTTCCATGGCAAAGTAAGGTGGCATTGCAGTAACAATGATTCCAAGCAAAGCTGCTTGAAAATATAGTTCAACTTTCAAAACTATGTCAGTAATTTCCTGAAAGACAAATGCAAAATAGAAAATGAATCTAAGTATCACTTTAGAATACCTTAGAGCATCCTAAAAGAACATTTAAATCTCTAAAAAGACATTATTATATCTACCACAAGGGTAGATCCATAGATGAACAACAGGTTTATTAACAGGAAGTGTTGGACTATCTACCAATTCTGCTACTAATTAATATGTGAGATGCACAATTAGCATATCCACCAGTGGCCAGATACAATGATAAGAAATGCCTAAGGATTATATTTAGCACTTTTAATTGGCTGTGTGGATACTTTCATGACTGCATCAAACAGGATCTTGATCCCTCCTCTCTTTTTCCTTTGGGAAAAGCTATATCCAAGCTTGTCTTCCAAAGGAATCAAGAACTTCTCCCAGACAAGGGTGACTTTACCACAGATAGCTCCATGTCCCTTGCTACCTTAAGAATCAGCTAACTTTCTCAGGCAATCTAGTAAGTAGTTGAAATCCAAATACAGATTACCTGAGACTAAGGTTGCTGTTGGTATTATCCCCTACCCTCAACAACTCCATTTCTCTACTCTTGTTCAGCCTGGCCTTCATGCTGGAGACCAAACCCAGTGTCTTGTACCTGCTAGAAAAGCATTCTAGGATTAAATCCTGGCCTCATCTCTACCCTTTTTGTGTAAGATGGTAGACTTATGAAACAGAGAAGGTGCTCAGCATTAGAAAAGGATCCACATGTCTAATAAGCACCCTGGCCTTGGTCACTTTTTCATCAGAAGATACAGGAATAGTACATCACTGTCTTACTGTCCTTCAACTTCAACATTTTGCTACTTAGGGTAAAAATGGAAGTCTAGGTGACTTTGTAAGATCTTTTAATATCTCAGCAACTAGATTACACACACACACACACACACACACACACACACACACACACACACACA
>CAJQZJ010033718.1:2771515-2854725 GCA_907164525.1 Lophiomys imhausi
ACACACACACACACACACACACACACACACACACACACACACACACACAGAAATACTAAACAATGTTCTGTTTTTGGTTTACAATTAATATATCACTGTTTCAAAAACATATCAGCATTGAATAGAGCCACTCTGGTCTTCAAGGAAACTAATCCTGGAGACTCCTAAAGTCCCCACATCAACTTCAAACATTAAGAGATTTCCATAGATTAATTCATCTTTGTGTTATGTTTGCTTACTTGAATGAACGGAGTACTCCAGATCTGGATAGCTTCAGTCACATTTAAGTGATAAAGATAGTAGTTACTAATGATGTTCATCATTACTGGTAAAGAATAAACCATGGTACTGTTGAAAACAGCAGTAAAACCATAGTCCTACAATTTAAAAAGAAGGGCTATTACATGTTTCACATAAATACACTAAGGACCAAACTTTTCTTGCTAACTAACCTTATTAGATCAATTAAATCCTTTTATTAATTAAATCTTAATAGACAGTGTGAAAACTGCTTCAACACATGATAAGAAAAATAATGATGACTAAAGATAACCTGGTTTAAAATATACTAAGAAAAAAAATAAAGTGAAAATAAAATAAAAAATTTTTACTAGTCACTTACCAGAGCATAAAAGCTACCACAAACAAACAATTTATTTCTAAAAACAGACTCTAATTCATGACTAATGGTATAAGTTCAATTATTTTAGAGTAACCATTTAAGTACTTTATAACTTTTAAGTGAGTACTCACATGTAACAACACTCTTACCTTTTCTGAATGCACCACATTTAAAGCTGCACTATGGGGAGCAGCAGACACATAGTCACTGTCATTAAACATTGTCACCACTATGTTCTGGTGTGCAAAAAAGTTAATAAGATCATTGATATCTGAATCTGGTATTAGAAAATAAGAATAACAAAAATCAGTTTAAGTAAGAAATTGTCAAAGACTTTTAATAACATTAGGACACAGTACTCTTTCAAGGAGATCTTTTCTCTTCAGCCTATATATTGTTAAGAGCATTGGCTCTGTAGCCACTTGGCCAAGATCCAAATCCAAGCTGTACCACCTACACTTTATGTCCTTCAAGCAAGTTTCAATGATGTTCAAGATCTTAGTTTCCCTCTGTCAAGGAGAGCATGACTGAATACATACGCAAGGCTTTGAACAGAACCCAGCACACAGTAATTGTGTAAATTTTACTTGCTGCCTACAGAAATATTAATAACAGTAAAAATTTATCATGAAATTTGGCTAAAAAGTGAAAATAATCTATTTGGTAATTTTATTTGTGCCAAAGTAGCCAAACACAAAAATTGGTCTTCTACCTACATTTCTTAAATGTCCCAAAACCAAAAAGACTTAAATCTTGTTCATTTTTAAATGTATCCACCATGCCTGATGAGTTGAGCCATCCTGTTCTACTATCATAAAAGCCAGGAACCAAAGCAGAGCACATGTAACTCACAGAGGAAACACAATTCTCACAAAACCAAACACTCTCAATTACTGAACAGAATGACAGAATAGACTGAGGGCCAATCTTAGATATCATAAATAATGGCGCTATTAAGCTTAGTGACTCAAATGTTTCTCCAAATCAAGGACCTTAACTGATCTCCTAACTTTACCAAAGTGGCTATGTGCTCAAGAAAAAAGCTACACTACAAGTGAAGTAACCATGTAACTTATGTTCTCAGAGAAGGGTAAGAAAGTATATAGTACATGTATGTGTATGTACTATATATACATATTTGTTATATATACATATATATGTTCATACATGTACAAATACATATATGCATACATATTAAACACACATATAGGCTTCATTTTGAACCAGCACTGGGAGTACCAATCCAAAAGCAAGAAACAGTACTACAGGAAAAAATGGAAGACACAAACACTGAAAATACTAGAATTTCTATAGAAGAGTAAAAATGAAATCAAAACAGAAAGATAATATACATATATAATTTTAAAATATATATATATAAAAGCCCAAAAGGATAGTATTTAGTTACATAAAATACATATTATAAGTGAAAAAAGATTGTTAAATGAAAAAAGCAAATTCTGAACTATTTTCTAATTAGAGAAATTTTTCTATACTAAATGCATCTTTCCCAGAAAAGATTAAGGTTATGTATCACACTTAGCACCATATTTTAACAGAAATGACTTTGAAAATGACATTGTTTTTACAAGTCTTTAGACTACAAGCTACTTATGTTAACAGATGTTATACAAAAGCTGATCATGAATAAATGAAATTCTTTTTTATTTTTAATTTTTTTAATTTTTTATTTCTTCAAGTTACATCTCAATCGCAATCCCCTCCCTTCTCCCCACTCCAATCCCATCCTCCCACTCTCTTCCGCCTCAACCCACCCATCCCCTTCCTTTTTTTTTTTTTAAGTTTAAGGTATATCTTTTTCCCCCCAACAGCTCCCCCTTTCAGTCCAACAATTGGCTCTTTCTCTTATAATAATAAATACAATACAAAACAACAGAGGTAATTAGGCCACAGTTATGAGGGTTATACGGCTTTACTAAGTTTTAACATTTTAAAAACTTAAAATTAACTCAAGACCATAAAATTATGAAAAAAAACTTGGACTGTTATGTAGGGACATTCCACTCCAGAGGAGTGGGATAGAAGGGTTAGGGGGTAGAGGGTAGGAGGGCAGGACTGGGAGGGGTGGAAAGAGGACACTATGATGGAGATGTAACCTGAAACAATAAATAAATTTTACAAAAAAGGAAACTGAAAAAAAACTTTGTTAATTATATAGTAAGAATAAGAATAGTAAATACAAATTATCAACTGCACACTTAAGCTATTCAGCAGTAGATTTTGTTATTTTGTTGTTTTGTTTTGTTTTTTCAAGACAGGGCTTCTCTGTGTAGTCCTGGCGGTCTTGGAATTCTCTCTGTAGACCAGCCTGGCCTTGAATTCACAGAGACCCACCTGCCTCTGCCCCCTGAGTGCTAGGATTAAAGGTGTGCACCACCACTGCCTGGCTAGATGTAGATTTTTTTTTATAACTAATTCTTCAAATAGCTCTTGATCAATTCTTAGCATCTCAGTCAGTACATGTGAATACTGTAGACTATAACTTTTACTAAGGAAGCTCTTACAGCCTCTCAAGTTTATTAAGCTCATCACGGATCCAAGATAAAGCATGCTAGGCAGAAGTTATTACTGTTTATAAAAAGAATTTAATAACTATAAGCAGTATAAATTTGAAACTTTTTAAACTGCCGATTACAAATAAGCTAAAACTTTATATCTAATATCATTCAGTATCAATAAGGTAAACATTTAATTTAGAATTTAAAATTATGATCATGCTTGCTTTATCTTTAAAAATATGTCTAAAAGCCTAACCTCTGAACTCTATCTCTCCCTAACCCCCATCCCCAACCAACACACATGCACAGACCTTCACACACTCTCACCAGTAGAATTCTGAAGCAACAGGCTTGTCTTGTATTTATGAGGTTTATCTCCAGGTTTTAGGAAATACAAGTCTGGAACGAGTTTGATGGGGACCACAGCATTTTTAAAAGAATGATGTACCAAAAGCATAAAAATTTGAACTGCAAAAAAAATTAAAAGCAGAAACAACCTGAAAGAAAAAAATACTATAGCTTAATATATACTAACATATAAATCAATTAAATGTTTTCCTTCATATTAGTATAGATTCAATACTCAGACAATTACAAACAAAACAAGTAGAACCAGAAAAAAACAAAGAAAAATAAAACCTTCCTAAAAATCTATTACCAAAAATGACCTGATAATAATATTGGACAGAAAGCTAAATGGAATACCAAATATAAAGATTATTAAATTGGAAGGAGCAAAAAAAGTTATAAAAGTGTATTTAGCCTAGGTTTACTCTTAAATTACAGGATATATAAACATATATTTGTTAAAGAAGTAGGTATTGTCATAAATGTTTTTGTCTCTATATTCCTGAAGGAACTCTTTCTGGCTCAAACTCTATTCTAGCCAATTACTTTTCGTACATTTTGATGAAAATACTAAAGTACAGGGAAGAAAATTAAAATACAGTGAAAAGTCTACACTTGAAAATTTTCATCCTTATCACTATTTAATTACATTAACTGCTACTGCTCCACTGAGATATTGCCAATCTATGTTATATAAAATGTATATTATGCCTATGCACACGTATTACCATATTATAGCACCATTAATACATAGTACTACAAAAGGGCATTGTGGTATTATAGACAGATAGCTGTTCGACCTATAAAGTATTTACATATTATATAATGTGGCTCAGTAACTAAAGTGTGATCTTAGAACATCACACTTAGTTTAGTAATTTATAATTTCCACTTGAACCACATATATTTTTAAAGGCCATCCTTGCTGATCATGGTAATGTACTCATATAGCCCCAGTCCTTGGAGGCTGAAGCAGGAGGATTGACAGTTTGAGTCCAGCCTGTGTTAGAAACCCTATCTTAAAAAACAAATAAACAAAGCTGCATTTAAATCAAGATCTGTAAGTTAGCAGATGCCTTAAGAAAAAAGTCATAGCAGTGGCGCACACCTTTAATCCCAGCACTCGGGAGGCAGACGCAGGTGGATCTTTGTGAGTTCGAGGCCAGCTTGGTCTACAAATCGAGTCCAGGACAGCCAAGTTCTATTACACAGAGAAACCCTGCCTTGGGGAAAGAAAAAAAGAAAAAAGAAAAAGTCCTGAGTGAAGAGTATATGGAAACCTCAGATTAATGTTAAAATTTTACACTACAAAACCAGAAAAAAAATTTCCATGGTGCTCATACATGCTAACCATTCTTTGAGAGATTATAAGAATAGTTCTTAATCTATTTGACCATATAATATTTTTTGTTTTAAACTCAAAGTTGGTGCCCCATCAAATTTACATAATAATGAATCCCTAATTCTTAATCTGGTGATATCTGAAGACAGGAAGTCCAGAAAACAATCCAAGTTCGATGCGACCCTTATGGCAGGGTTGGCACCCTTGTCAAAATGGCACCAACAAGTGCATGCTAGTGTGCTACTTTGCAAACACAGAAAGAACCCACTAAAGCATGCAACTATGAGATGGGAGGAGAGAAAAGAGCCTTTACCACGCTGACACTTGGATCACCGACGTCCAACCTCCAAAAATACACAGTTCATAGTATTTTATTACAGCAATCTGAATACACCACTTTTATTGTTTTCCAGATAATAGTATTACAGCAATCTAAATAAGTCACTTTTATTGTTTTCCAGATAATGTTTTACCAAAATGATGTTAAACTACATAAATTAAAACATGCTAATTTAAATAAGTACTTTTTCAGGATAACTGATATAGAAACAAATCAGATACTTGACTAGCATTTGTTTCATACTAAATAAACTTGGTCAAAACCTCAAATAACTTCAGAATATCTTATACTTGTAATGAATGTTCTTCTTTTTAAATTTCATTCCTACAATCATTTCATCTCTAACAAGATAGACATTCAGTACATGAAAGTAGAAAATTTAATTTTCCAAAAGTCATTCTTAGACAGGGGAGAAAAGATATTAACTTAGAGAGGGTAAAATTGTGTAGACAATTCTTTTAATCCTATATCTCTACTAGCTATATAGTATATATATATTGCTTATGTTTCAGCTTTCTTCATCTAATAAATAGGGATAAAAATTAACTTTCTTGTTATTTAGAAACTAAAAACAATTATAAAAATTAATGGACAGAAAAAGTATGAAAAAAATGAAAATAAAAATTTAAATATAACATAACTCAAAAATTAGACATCACAAATACATATGGACTGGACATTGGGAATGTATGCTAAGCCATATAAATCTTATAATTGTGGCCTATTTATTTCTGTTGTTTTGTATTGTATTTATAGTTATAAGAAAAAGAACCATTTTTTGGGCTGAAAAGGAGAGCTGTTGGGGGGAAAAATAAATACCTTAAACTAAAAAAAAAAAAAAGAAGGGAAGAGGATGGGGGGGTTGAGGGGGAGGAGGGTGGAAGGGTGGGACTGGAGGGGGGAGTAGGGAGGGGATTGTGATTGAGATGGAACTTGAAGAAATAAAAAATAAATTATTAAAAAAAAAATTAGACATCAGATAGTATTACCTGTCACTTCATCTATTAAAGATGAGACAATAATTACCAATTTAGACAAAAAGGGTAGAGCTGGATATGGCAGCACACATCTTTAATCCCAGCACTTAGGAGGCAGAGGCGGGTAGATTTCTGTGAGGTGGAGGCCAGCCTGAGCTGCATAGTGAGTTCCATGCCAGCCAGTATTACACAGTGAGACTCTGTTTAAATAAACAAACAAATAATAATGAATAAAAAAAGAATCAAGTACCATGGATATGTGATAAAATTACTGTAACCGTGAAGTTGTCATTTTAATCTTTCAGAATGACAAAACTGTATACATATCATTATTTAAAAGTTTGGATGGCAAATCCAATTTGCAACCTCAAAAAGACAAGTTTTTAGGAGCAAAGCAATAATTATACTTACACTGAGCGCACTGATTTGGTTTGTCGCTTCAATGTGAGCAAGTGAAACTTCGCTATTGTAGCCACTTGCTGTTTCCAAAGGCTCATGGTGCTCACTAGAGAAGCTTTGGTTTCAGAAAGAATAAGTAAACTCTGTTCCATTTCATCGAAAGATTTTGAATCCATTTCTTCCTCCAGTGGCTGCTGTGTAAATACACTATAATCTATTTGCCAATAAAAGTAAACAAGAAAACATTTTGGAATATGTTTGGAATAGAAAGATTAAAAACTAAGGCCTGTCACCTTTACAGAACATATCTGGAAGTGATGTAGAACAAAAATGGAACTCTTACACACTTTGGAAACATCTGCTAAAGTTGAACACATGCTAAGCTTCGACCATAAAATTCTCACATTTTCATCTTGCACTGTTTAGCTCCAGGTTTGCTCTTTGCCACACCACCCAAGACGCTTTTGGCCAGGTCACCACAGTCCCCTCACTACCAAGCCCCTCACCACACTGTTTACAAACTATCTTCTTTCCCCATTTCACTCTGTATGATATTTGACAAGTAAGTGTCCACTTTCTTTTCTACCAAAGACAACTTTTTCTACAACTTTGCTTCTCTGTTCTTTTGTGAAGAAAAATTCTAATTGTTGGCCCTTCTTTTGCTCCTCAGCTGCTCACCATCAGGGTTGCCCCTTGTCGAGTATCTATTCTCCCTATCCAACTGTTCTAACCTATTTCCATACAACAGTATCTTTGTGACTTCAAATTTTCTATCTCTGCCCTTCACATCTTCACTTAGATTCAGAAGCATCTCAAACAGTGAAGGCAAAATGCATTCTATCTTTCTATAACACTACTGCTCTACTCTCAGGAAGTAGCAATCCTACATCTAGTTCTCAAAGCAAAAACTCAAAAATGATTTTTTGTGACAGAATATTTTTATTTATAAACACTTATACTTATTAATACTTAACAAATCTATATAAAATATCAAAATCCTATAACCTAAAACTTATGATCTAAAATCTACAATCTATCTAAGAATACCCTAATACCTAAGGACTCTCTAATACCTATCTAAAAACAATTAACTAACACTATTTTAACTTTTTTTAAAGGATATTAATTTCCTTAGCATAGGTCTGTGCAGATGACTTGGTTTACAGAAGTCCCAGAAGGCAGTCCTTTTCAAAGCTTAGTGTTCATTGGGCCTTACTTTGCCAATTTGCAAAGCCAGTTTATTTTCACCACCAAATTATAGCCAGTTTATAAAGTCAGTCTATTCCAACTGCCAAACTGAGGCTGGTTTTTTTCATCAGCTGAAACTCGCCTCTAAGGTCTCCTTGGCCTGGCCAAACCTCACAGTAGAAGACCTTTCAAACTCGGCTTGCCTCGCTCACTTTTCTGGCGTTCTGGGGCCCCAAGACAGATGCCTTTAAAGAGCTCTCTCTCTCAGTAAGTTTTATGCCTTGATCCCTCCCTAACAATCCTCTGTAGCAGAATTTTTGATCACACTGAGAACCCCAATACTGTTTCTAATTGTGGGATAGCTCAGCCTTTAATCCTAGAGCTTTCCATTTACTGTAAACAAGTACTTGTGATGTGGCTCTGCCCTAGCACACACCTTTAATCCAAGAGCTTTCTGTGCACAGGATTAAATAAAGTTAACCCTAGTTCAAGAGGTGGAGCAAGAACCAGCTGACAGAGAAAGGAGGGATGACCTGAAAGCTATTTAAGACAGAGTAGAGAAGATGCTTTTTTTTTTTTTAATTTTGGACTTTTTCCTGTATGGTTTTCAGCTCTATAGGAAGATCAGCTGGATGCTTTCTCTGCCTAGCCCTTTGAGCTAGCTAGTTTTCATCCTAGCATCTGGTTCCTGAGTCTTCATTGGTAAAATAGAATGACTTGGATATTTTAGTTTTTTAAAACAACTTTTTGGCACCCAACAAGACTTTTTAATCCCTGTCAGCTGGTCTCTTGTTCCACCTCTTGACCTAGGGTTAACTTTATTTAATCCTGTGCACAGAAAGCTCTTGGATTAAAGGTGTGTGCTAGGGCAGATCCACACCATAACCATCTGTTTACAGTAAATAGACCATCTGTTTACAGTAAACAGAAAGCTCTAGGATTAAAGGCTGAGCCATCCCAAAACTAAAAACAGTCTTGGGGTTCTCAATGTAATCAAATATTCTGCAGCAATCCTCAACAAATCATTATTGCTAAGAGCAATAAAATTTTTTTACAGATCTTACTGCCACCCTAATTCAAGCTAAACTTACATACAAGTTTCCTGATTGATCTGTTCTTCTTCTACACTACACTTATTATTCAATAACTAGAAACTTTTTTTCCAGTGCTGTTCAGGAAACCCAGAATCTCACAGATGCCAGACAAGTGCTCTATCATGGAGCTACCTCCCCAAACAAGAATGTGTTTACTAAAAATGCAACTCAGGAATTATCAAGTTATTCCTTTGCTTTAAACTCTTTGGCATTGCACTCAAAGATTAAAGGAAGCTCTTCCCAGATGTTCAAAAGCAAAATATGATCTGTCCCTTAGACTAATCTCTGACATCAATGTATATTACTTTCTTCATGGTTTCTGTCATAGTGACCTGCCTTTTAGTCCTTCAAAGACATCTAATTAACATCTCAACACCTGAGAAGTAAATTTTCTTTATCTGATACATTTTATCCTAAGATGTGTGTATGCCTAGATTTTTCTGGTAATTCAAATCTCAGTTCAAACATCTTTTCAATAAAGTCCTCCCTGACAATAAAACCTTCCAAGAATATATCATTTCCTTCATAATTTCTATCAGTATTAACAAATACTTCAATTACTGATTTGCTTCTGCCCTTGGTTCCAGAAATCAACAGAAAATTCATATTCTTGCATAATTCATTTGCATATATAATTATTTGTATTATCCAGTTCATTGGCTGATGTTTTTAGTTCTGTTTTTACCTGCTTGGTCAATCTCTGCTTCAACTTCTAGCTTTAAGAATACATCTTCCAATGTTGTCATTGAAACACCATAAGAAATAATACCCAGATTTGAATGAATGTCTAGGGCAGAAAACAAACCTAAAAGGAAAGGGGGGGAAAAAGCCTGACTGGTATAGAGCTCTCATAAAATGGTGACCCGTACTCACATGCAAATAACCCCCACCCACAGACACAAGCACATAATCTAAAATAAAGCCAATATAAATTGACCTACAATACCATTCAAAATAATACAAATTAGTCAAAAAATATCATTCAAAAATGGGTATGAACAAGGCACAGTTGTTCATGTCTGTGATCTCAACACTCTAGAGGCTGAGGCAGGAAGACTGTCATGATATTAAGACTACCTAGCACTACATGGGGAGTTCCAAGCCAGCCAAGCCAGCCTGAACCATACTGTAAGATCCGATCTCAAAAAAAAAGTTAGAATATTATTAAATTTACATAGCCAGCATAGTGATACTCAAAATTTTGGTCTTAGGATACTTTTAATATTACAAAATCCAAAGAATGCCAAGGGAATTTTATTTATGGAAAAAATATTCATTAGAACTTCAGTATGTTGTAAATTAAAATTAATAAATATTTTACAGCACTTATATAAATAAAATAATAAGCTGGGTGTGGTGGCACACACCTTTAATCCCAGCACTTGGGAGGCAGAGGCAGGTGGATCTCTGTGAGTTTGAGGCCATCCTGGTCTACAAAGGGAGTCGAGGACAGCCAGAGCTCTATTACAAGAAAAACCCGGTCTCTAAAAACAAAAACTAAATAAATAAATAAAATAATGATAATTCTAAATTAATTACTTTATAATTTATTCTGAAATTAAAAATTATTTGAAAACACATACAAAGTCTCCCTATACACATATACACCAGAAACAGACAACAATAAAAACAGAACCACATACATACACACCTGTTCCTCATAAACCTACCAACAAACAATTCTGCCTGTTTTGAAACAGGGCTCCCAGTAGAACTGGCTGGGCCAGGCTGGAACTTACTATAAAGACTAGAGCAGCCACTTACCTACACCGATCCTCTGGTTGCCTCTGCTTCCCATTGCACTGATTGCAGACAAGCACCACCACACCCACTCTTTTTTTTTTTAAGACCTACTCTTAATTTCTTTTTTTTTTCTTAACAACAAAAACATAATCTTCATTATTTGTATTCAGTATTTAAATTAACAAATTATAGTTGCATACTATTTGTAAAGAAAACAAAAACAAAATTTATACCGATTAGTATACAGTATTTCAGGTTGAAAGACAAGTTGAAGCAGAAAAAATATAAGCTTTGGCCAGGTGGGACTATTACATAGAGAAATAATCAAAAAATGGCAATCAGAGAAAGATCTATTGCCAAAACAAAAGCCCTATTCAACCAAGAAACTGAAAAAAAAATACCTGAAAATTTGTCCATGTCTTTGAAAGGCAAGCTGTACACAAGCTGTTGGTCATTCTGCTGCAGTAAAGTAGCTGCGGGTATGTGCTGCCTAACCAGCGAAGAAACTGATTCTGTGGCACAGTATTTGTCTATATACATGCTAGAGAAAGCCAAAATCATAAATTTATGATTATTCAATATATAACCAAAAGTAAATTCTGAATTTTTAAAATTTTATCACTAAACATAGTTAAGGCACAATATAACACGCCTTAAAAACATTAAAGCTGGCCCTGCCCATCACCAGCTGCAGCACTCGGGACACTAGGTCCTGTACTTCACCTGGGCAGCATAGTAGAGTTGACCTTGGATGTGGGGGTTGAGAGTAAGCCAGCCCCCAAGGGAGTGTGGGCTGTGGTACTGCCTCTTGTCTGCTGTGAGGTGGAAAGGGCAAGAGAGAGACCCTTTCCCCTCCATTTTGAACCTTGGCAGAGGCAGTGGGGAGAGCTGGCTCCTACAGGGTTGTGAGAGCAGGAGGGTTGGCCTTGCCCTCCACCTATTGCAGGACTCCTATTGAGAGGGGATTACAAGTGATCAGGCCAAGGTGGGAGAGTGCAGGAGAGCTTTCCCTGCCTCTTCTCTGTTGGGCGCTGGTGCAGATTAGGAAGAGATGGCCTCCTCACTTCCCTCATCCCTGTACATCTGTGACAGGCAGGAGAGCTGGCCCTGGTATCATGAAATGGGAGAACTGGCCCTGGTTTGGGGGGTTGCTGGTGAGTCGGCTGTGAGGGCATGTGAATGGGAAAGCTCGCGGAATAAGCAGCTCAGATACATCTCAGATCCAGATCCAGGGCTTTGGATTGATCCAGCCCAACATCTACCCCATCAATGAAATACTGGAGTGCATGAAGGGGCTGGTCCTATAAACCAAAAACTTCAAGATCTCCATGACACAGGGCAACAACAGGGTATCAGAGAGGAATCCCAGTGAGGTCCCACTATTGATAAAGTAGCCAGAGGCTTCATTCCAGACTGAGTCATTGAAATGAACATTTGCAAGCAAAGCAATGTGGACAAAAGGGAATATTGTGTGGCACACTACAGCTCCCATGAGAATTTTTTTCTCTGTTGTAGGGAGGTTGCAAGGGTGGAGGGAGAACTGGTTGAGTAGGATTGGGGTGCATGATGTGAAATTCACAAAGAACCAATAAAAAGTTAAAACAAAACAAAGCCTGTAACAGTAGGCCAAGCATAAATACAAACAGAATAAAGTCACGGAAAAACAAGTGTTACCTCAGGCGGTAGCCTATTCCCCATTTACTTTTTAGGAAAATTGAAGAACCAACACATTTCAGCATTCCTTGAGATATGACAGCTTTCCTATCTACAAAGTAGAATTCACATTTCAATTTCTAAGACAATAATAGCATACATCCAAGTATTATATCATTAATCATCACAATAACTTTATAAGGAAGACACTAAAATACCATCACTTATTTTTTTCAGATGAGAATATTGAGAGAAGACAAATACACATTGTTTAGACATGTCTCACACAGCTACCAATATAACAAAGCCAGGGATTGTACTCAGGCAGCCTGACTCCACAGTCCACACTCCAAATAGATCAGACTCTCTTAAAGGAACTTATAATACAGTAGTTTTCATGATTCCTTTATAACCAAATGTTCAGAAAAGGAAACATAATAACAAAAATAAAAATGTCAGTTCATTGAATTCTTTTTGATATAGATACCATTGAAGAGATTAGTGACATCCATTTATCATAATACACAATCAGCTGGAAAATGAAGCTACAGTATTTCAAACTCGGACTTTTGTCCTAGGTGTTAAAAACCAATTCTAACATATAATATATATGCTATATTTAGTAACAAATACATACACACACATACAAAAAACTGCACAGGAAATGGCTAACCGGCCAGTAAAAGCTGTCTTAGAATGACCTGCTTACAAAGCTGGTCCTTGGCTAGCTAGCATGTGGGTATCTGGATGTGGGAATGTTCCTGTCAGTGTCAAAACAGACAAGGAAACTCACTATGTCTAAATGCTGCCCATGAAAACACAGAGCATGCGCTGAATGCTTCCTTTCCTTTGGGGATTGCACTGGGTCAAGAAGAATTGCGCTATGACCAGTACCCACAGGGATCACGGACACTGAGTCTCCAATAACTAACAGACAATATTTCATATATATGGCTATATTAAATCATGGGGAAATTAAGGGCCTGTGGGAAGCACGTGCCTGGCCTCATATAATTTAGCCTTTGTTCACTTCGTTTCATAGCCTTTCACTATAATAAATAGTGTATAATGAATATGACAGTGTGGTTCTTTTGAGAAATCTTTCAGTTCTTTTGAGAAATCCTGAAACAGGATAACCTGGGAAACACTGGAAAAGAAATACATAACTTTTAATTTTTAAAAAGCTTTTTGTTTAGAATGTACAGCATTAGATAATTCTCTCTTTGTTCCCAAAGACTTAGCATTTCCATATTTATCTCCCTTCAGGATTGTGACCTTATCATTTAAAAGTAAAGCAAAAACCTCACCGGCAAGAATGTCAGCTTCATCCATGAAATGAGTACTGAACACTGTCACTCTGTTAGCTTTTCTGTATTTTAAAAGATTCCAAACAATGTGACGAGAGCAGGGATCCATTCCTGCTGTTGGTTCATCTAACAGTAGTATCTGAGTGAACAGGGGAATAAAAAAAGCAAGAAAACCGAAAATATTTAAAATGTATGTGGCTACTGGAAAATTTATTTCAAGTTAATATTCACACCCAAAAATCTGTTTTCACTCTTATTTAAAGTTTGTATGAAGTATCTTTTCCTTGGTTACTTATATGTAAGTCATTGGTATGACGATCAGACATGGCAAAATATTATATATTATATAATGACTATATATAATTAAATATGTATACAGTGCAATTGATTTTTAGGGAAGAATGTGCTATAGCATTACAAGAGAAGCCTTCTTGTGGGGGGGACACTTTTTCTTTCTATTTTTTTGAGGAGCAGTTTTTATTAAGACAGACTATTATGTAACCTAGACTGGCCTTGAACTCATGGTCTTCTTGACTCAGCTTCTTGAGTGCTGGATTACAGGCATGTGCCACCTAATCTGGTTTCAAGTTGTTTTTAGTTTAGGAAACATGATAGTGGGCGCTAGCAGGGAGTCCAGTTAATAAAAGTCAGAATCCATCCTGATCCCATGCTACAGTAGAAAGGAGGAACACAACAAGGCAGTGGTTTCCACAGGCTCTCTACTGCAAGCACACGTGAGGTTTTTAGTAATGTGCAAGGTGAAGTTGCTTCTGTCTCTACAGGCCAGAGAATAGCATGAAAGAAAGACATGCAAAACCAGTACATCGGATAGTGACTAACTCAATTATTCCTTTAAATTTTGTCTTGTTTTAACTTATATTTATTATTTTTATAAGTTTCTCATAAAATAATAAATAAATTTTATGTTATTTTTAATAAATTTATTATAAAATAAATAAAATTTATTTACTTACTCATATTTACTCATATGACTATTTTGCATGCATGTATATCTGTGCACTGTATGCATGCCTGGTGACCCAGAGGCCACAAAAGTGTATTAGATCCCTCTGGAGCTAGAATTACAAACAACTTTAAACTCCTGTTTGGGTGCTGGGAATTAAACATAAGTCCCCTGGAAGAGCAGCAAGTGCTCTTAACCACTGAGCCACACCACTAGCCCCATAACCTTTTTTATCTAATATAATTTAAAATTATCTCATCAATGAAATTAACGTATTTACCTTTGGATTCCCAAGAACTGCAATTCCTAAGGACAGTTTTCTTTTTTGGCCACCACTTAATTTTTTTGCTTGATTATCTTTGATAGCTTGCATATCCAAATCCAGCAAAACCTTTTGCACCTGAAAAAGTAAAGTGTGAACAATGTTATTTTTAACAATCAAATCATTTTCATAGTCATCAAAACTAGTTTTTACATATTTTAAGTTTTGAAGTACTATTTTAAGCATCATTTAAGCAGTATAATTTTAAAATTAACTTTAACACCAACTTTTAAAATGTTAAATTAGGATGTGCTTAATATTTACAAATGTAATTTTGAAAATAATAAGTAACAAGGTTCTTGGGGAAAGACTGCTTCAACTCTGTGCCTTTCTGGGAAGGAAAAGAAGAGTATGAAGGCTGTGTGTAATGAGGGATATGGTGAGCACAGGAAGAGGGGAGGGGCAGATGAGCGGAAGGGAGGGAAGGGACATACCTCCGGATGAAGAGAGAATTATGTACATGTGCTAACCTATATACTCTAAAGCCATCTAATTCTTCATATTTTCTGTTTATTGGCCTAGGCAGGTTTTATTTGTTTAGATTTTGAAGCATATTTACTGTACAATTATTGCAAAGTGTATTAATTTATAGGAAATACAGTGATGGTTTATACATAAACAACATACCTCTTGAATTATATTGTTGGCTGGTATTCCTTTGATTGAAGCCAAAATTGATAAATTTTCTTCTACTGTCAAAACGTCAAAGTTTATATCTAACTGTGGACAAATACCAATCATTTTTCTTGCTTCAAACATTTCATCTATTTCAGAGATTCTGTGTCCATATATAGAAGCAAACCCTAAAAACAAAATATTCAAATTTACATTAAAGACATTGAGTGTTAAAAATGTATGTTTTGATGTACCTAATAACTTACTCATTTTTGTTATAATGCATATGCAAGTCCAAACTAATACAAATTTGGAAGAAATAACATATTCTCATTTCAATAGCATTGGTATGTTTTCAATTATATTTCAAACTCGTTTCCCTTCATTTCCAAACCATATTATAGAGAGAAAACAGCAAAACAGCAATAAACCATCAGCTTAACATGAAACGTATATGTAACTACAGTGACACCGTTTATATTTATAGTTCAGCAACATTTTCTTTCACCTCAAGATACTACGAGATAATGAATAAGACCTACAAACTGTATACAAGTTAGTTGTATGGTCTTGAACATAATGCCTTGAATTCCAGCTTTCTAATCTCAACTGAATCAACAGAATGACAATTTGCTTCACTTAAGAACTGTGAGGTCAGTACCATAACGCCTGGAGAACTCTAATGAAAGTCACATGTCTAAAGGGTAAGACATTATGACTAATGCCAGAGAATATCACAAGCGAAAACAAAGAATAAATCCAACTAACTTTGAAAGTTAAGTCTTATTTACAAAGTTGAAATACAAATTCAATATAATCTGGCTCCTATATGATAAAATTTATTTCATTGATAGTATTCAGTAATTGCAGAAACATGGAGTTTCCACACAGTTTACATCTACAAAATAATCCCAGATCAAGATTATACCTTTGGGGTACTGCTCTTAAAGTTTTATTGTATAAGACAGTGTGAGTAGTTATCATTCTTTCCTTTAGCCTCGTATTGAGATATTTGTGTTTTTTCTAATGGCAATGTAATTTCCAATTAGATACTGATTTATTCTTCCATGAAAATAAGGAATAAAGATATGCACGTATATAAATATGTGATGGAAATGGGTATATATAATAAATGAAAAGTGAACCTAGATGAAGTTTTAAAATGACTTTTTAACTTTATTAAGTATCATAAAATCAATTACTTTAAAAAATAAGTGTATGGCCGGGCGGTGGTGGCGCACGCCTTTAATCCCAGCACTCGGGAGGCAGAGGCAGGTGGATCTCTGTGAGTTCGAGGGCAGCCTGGTCTACAAAGCGAGTCCAGGACAGCCAGGGCTACACAGAGAAACCCTGTCTCGAAAAAAAACCAAAAAAAAAAAAAATAAGTGTATGTAATAAAGAAAAAAGTCTCTTCATAGATAAATTAATTATTCCAAACCACTGACATAAATCATCTGGTACACGTGCAAAGAGGACAAATAATTGCTGCATACTGTGACTCTTTGGTTAATAACACTAAAAAAAATCAGAGATTTGTTTTTTCTTAAGTGAGAAAATTCTTACCATCAGAAGGTGGGCACAATCCACAAAGAATATTCATCAATGTACTTTTTCCTGTTCCACTATGGCCCAGTAATGCAGTAATTTGACCTTCATATATGTCAAATGACAAATCTAGTTCAGGAAAAAAAAAAGAAGGTTCAAATATGTTTTTTTTTTAATTTTTGTTCAGCTATATAAGGCAATTCATAATTCCAAGCAATCTTTTTTTTTGGCTTCCCATGTTCTCAGACATATTTATTCATACCTGACACATTTTATAAGTGGGCTCATTCTACCTTCATGTATCATTAGTTCCTCTATTTCTTTTTTTTTAATATTTATCTAATACTTCAGGTTACATCTCCATCACAGTGTCCTCTTTCCATCCCTCTCAGTCCCGCCCTTAAGACAAGTTTCAACACATAAAGTTACCTTACCAACACAGTTTAAGCAGGTTAAGTAGTCTGCACATAGTCAGTGGTATGAATAGTAGGATATGTAAATAAAGTGTTATTGATTTGTTCCCTAAGATTTAAGGTGTATATAAAATATTTGAAGGTTTTCTGTGTACTGAATTTTAAGAATTCTCAAGGAGGGGCTGGAGAGATGGCTCAGTGGTTAAAAGCACTGCCTACTCTTCCAAAAGACTTGGGTTCAAATCCCAGCACCCACATGGCAGTTCACAGCTGTCTGTAATTGCTGGGTGTGGTGGCACATGCCTTTAATTCCAGTCCTCAGCAGGCAGATCTCCTCTATTGAGTTCAAAGTTAGCCTGGTCTACAAAGTGAGGACAGCCAAGACTACACAGAGAAAACCTGTCTTGAAAAAAAAATTGTCAAGGAAATTAATATAAAATTAATATACAATATAAAAATTTATCTCACAAAGACATTTGAAGATATGTTAAATATAGTGGAAACAAAAAGAACAAAACAAGGGGTTGACACCAAAAGAACACATGGGCTAAGAGAATACTTAAAGGTTCAATTTGTAAATTTTTTTATTTTCATTTTATGTGTACAGATGTTTTGCCTGCATGTGTGTCAGATCCCTTGGAATTACAGTTACACACAACTGTGCCATGCAGGTGCTGGAAACTGAACCTGGGTCCTCTGGAAACACAGACAGCGCTCTTAACTAAGCCATCTCTTCAGCCCCTAAAGGCTCCATTTAACGAACATTTAGAACTAGATGGCTATATGAACAAGTGAAGGAGGACAGAAATGAACATCTAAAATGATAAGGCAGAACTGATATGTAGGGACACTCCACTCCAGAGGAGTAGGACAGAAGGGAGAGGGGGCAGAGGGTAGGTAGGGGGGTGGGACTGGGAGGAGTGGAAAGAGGGCACTGAGATGGAGATATAACTTGAAGTAATAAATAAACATTTAAAAAAAGAAAGAAAAAGATCATAGAAAAAAAGTAAAATAAAACCATATGAGCACACCATTGTACCCTACCAGAATGTCAGTATATGATATAGTTTACTGATCCTAGAACATACTGAAAAATTGCTAAATGTACCCCAATTCTCAGGACAATCATCACAAAAAAGAGAATAAAAAGAGATAAATATGTATACATGTACACAATAATAAAATGTAAAAGACTAGAATATAAATTAGTTCAAATTGTTGAGTACTTTTATGTCAACAGATACTATTTTTCTGGCTTCATAACTTCCATGTTATAAGTTTTATTATTGACATTAGTCACATAAAGTATCTATAATGGCAAGACAGACAATATTAAGAGGTAAGTCTAAGTTTCACAAAAACAAACTGGTTCTCCATTTGTACTATGACACTGTGAATTAAATTCTGGGTGAGCCACTTACTTCTCAAAGCCTCCACATTCTCAGTTTTCTTCCTATAGGCCTTCTGGATACCACTTATTCTGAAAAACACAGATTTATATTAAAGGTATATATAAAATTTATAATTATATGTGTATGATATCATTATGCCAGCTGTCTTACTTGTTTTATGATGTACCTTTTAAATTTTGAACTAGCTATACATCTCTACCAATACAAGACACTATCCACACTATTAAGACAGGGTTGCACACACAGTCAGGTGACAGTTATTTAAATTTTGGGTGAAAAATTAGATGGGGGAACTAGAGGGATATTTTCAAAGCACATGTCCAAAACAAGAATAAATCTGCATACAAAAAATAGAGCAGGAAAGAGAAAGCTGAAATATTTAATAGAAAAATAATAAAGCACCTTCCCACTAAAACAATCAAATAAATTTGACATAAAGGACACAATTATCTAAAGAAGCTACAAAAGTACACTACTGCTCTCCATTCTACCCATCAAGCACTCACGTTGAGGCTAAGACAACTTCTAAGTGAAACACTTGTTTCAAGGAATTTACAGGTTATTTTCATCTTTCATTAATTAAATGATTTTTACATTAGTAAAGGAAATATTAACTAGATGTCCTTTCATGTTAGCACTACCAAACTACCTCCATTGTGCATTTTCTCATCTCATATCTTTTATGGCAGCATAATATAGGATTTAAGTGTCACAATTCCCACCAGAAGTTCTACCTATACTTAAAAATTAAACATACCTTATAGCTTCTTTCCCTATAAATTCTGAAGAAACAGGTTCAACAATTTCACTAAGACTAATATTCCCATTAATGTTGCCTTCTGATAACTCCTTATAATTCCTTTTGTTTTTTGACCAATACGATGGTTTTAGAAAGTACAAAGATGATCTCCTTAAACCAAATTCGCCTAAAAAAAATTAAAAACTGAATTATAAGAAATTATTTTTGAAAGCATGTTTAAAACATACTAAATAACCTTACTTTACCTAACCTTAATTTTAAAAGTCATATTCGATGGGCATAGTAGCACACACCTTGAATCCTACCACTTAGGAAGCAGAGGCAGGCAGAATTCTAAGAGTTCAGGCCAGCAGAAACTACACAGCAAGATCTAGGCCAGCAAACATTATAGAGTAAGACCTTGTCTCAATGAAAATTAGTAAAAATTAATTAAATGAAGTCATATTAATTAGTAGTTACCATATTAGAAAAGCCTGGAACATAGAAAAATAAACTACAACAAATAAAAGAGGCCCATTGCCAGGCAGTGGTGGGGCATATCTTTAATCCCAGCACTTGGGAAGCAGAGGCAGGAGGATCTCTGAGTCTACACATGAATTTCAAGACAGTCAGGTCTACACAGAGAAACCCTGTCTGGCAAAACAAAACAAAAACAAAGAGGCCAAGAATTTTGGGAGATAGGAAGAGCTGGAGGGAGGAAAGTGAAGGGAGACATGATGGAATAGTATTTTAATTCTTAAAAAATAAATAAACTGGGCATGGTGGTGCACAAACTCTGTGAATTTGAAGCCAGCCTGATCTACAAAGAGAGTCCAGGTCAGCCAGGGCTATTACATAGAAAAACCTTGTCTCTAAAAATAAACAAACAACAAAATTAAATTTTAAAAAGATGAAGGAAAGTGTTTGGAGTTACAAGGTTGCTTTATAGTTTTGGATTTTAGAGGGTAAAATGAGATAGTTTAACTTGGGAGGCAGAGGCAGGCACATAGGATTTACAAGGATTTAAGTTTAAAAGCTGCTTGGAAAAGGCAGGTTGAAATTCAAAGTGAATGTCCTTTGTGATCTCAAAACATATACACTTAAAGTTATATTTACTTCCAAAATTTCAAAAGAAATTTTTAAATCTCAATTGAAAGATAATACTTTTCCTATTGGCAAAAAAGCCCAATTTGCTCTAGGAAAGATATTACCTGCCAAAAAAAGGAACACTTCAGAGTTAGGATTCGGGCAGGGTTCTGTTCTTATCTTTCCAGAAGATTAAAAGCATCCAACAAAGGAATTCAGAGACCACTGGTCCACTGAAACTTCTGAAGAAAAGGGACCAGACACCAAAGAAGACAAGAAAAGTAGCTCAGATAATCCAGTCTCACAGACTGCTTCAATAGCTGTTTCTTCAAAATTCTATATCCAGAACAACTTCAAACAGCTACCTAAAATGGTCCAGCCTCACAGACTGTTCCAGTCAGGACTTCAGTAAAGCCCTGAACTTTCCCACCCAAAGTTCAGCTTCTGAATACAAACTTCTCAGGACATTTAAATTGCTGAGCACAAAAAGACTGGACAACAAATGTTACTATTAACTTGCTTAACCATTTTTCCATTCCTATTTGGGCCCTAAACAGGTTTCCTATGTCCCACATCAGCAGGAAGCAATTTTAAGAGAGCAATGCCCCATTCCCAGAAGGTGGGATGGGTGATTTTTTTTTTTTTGGTCATTTGATGGGTTATAGATGTTTATTGTCATTTAGGGGGATTGGCTACAAGTTGTTAAATGGTCTTGTTAAACAAGGATTAGTTTTTCATCTTAGCCATTCTGACAGGTGTGAGATGGAATCTCAGAGTTGACTTGAGTTGTATTTCTCTGATGATTAAATATGTTGAGCATTTCTTCAAATGTCTCACTGCCATTAGAGATTCCTCCTTTGTGAATTCTCAGTTTTGCTGTTTCCCATTTTTTGATTGGATTATTTGGTTTCTTGGTGTTTAATTTCTTGAGTTCTTTATAAATTATGGATATTAGCCCTCTGTCGGAAGTGGGGTTGGTAAATATCTTTTCCCATCTGTAGGTTGCCATTTTGTTCTAATGACAGTGTCCTTTGCAGTACAGAAGCTTTCAGATCCATGAGGTCCCATTTATTGATTGTTGGTCTTAGAGCCTGAGCTATTTATTGGTGTTCTGTTCAGAAAGTTGTTACCGGTGCCAACAAGTTTGAGGCTTTCCCCCACTTTTTCTTCTATTAGATTTAGTGTGTCAGGCTTTATTTTAAGGTCTTTGATCCACTTGTACTTAAGTTTTGTGCAAGATGATAAGTTTGGCTCTAATTTCTTTCATTCGTTTACATGTCAACATCCAGTTAGACCACCACCATTTGTTGAAGATGCTGTCCTTTTTCCATTGTATGGTTTTGGCTCCTTTGTCAAAAATTAAGTGACCATAGGTGTATGGGTTCATTTCTGTGTCTTCAATTTGCCACTGCTCTGTTTCTATATCAATACCATGTTGTTTTTATTACTATTGCTCTGTAGTATAGCTTGAAATCTGGGATGGTGATACCTCCAGATCAAAAACTCAAATGACAGCACATGCTGGGGAGGTTGTGAAGAAAGGGGAACACTCCTCCATTGCTGGTGGGATGCAAACTTGTACAACCACTATGGAAATCAGTCTGGTGATATCTTAAAAAACTTGGAATAGCCCTACCTCAAGACCCAGCCATATCACTTCCAGGTATGCACCCAAATGATTCCTCACCAAACCACAAGGACATAGTCTCATCTATGTTCACAGCAGCCTTATTTGTAATAGCTAGAAACTGTAAACAACCCAGATGTCCCTTAACTGACCAATGGATAAAAAAAAAATGTGGTGCATTTACACAATGGAATACTACTCAGCTCTCAGAAACAAGGAAATCATGTAATTTGCTGCCAAATGGAACTAGAGAAGCTTATCCTGAGTAACCCAGACTCAGAAAGATGCACATGGCATTTACTCACTTATAATTGGATTTTAGCCATATGGTACAGGATAACTATCCTACAACCAACACACCAAAAGGATCAGTTACTTATTAATGGGACAATTTTCCCTAGGGGTGCTACCATGTAGGCCTCCAGTGCAAGAGGAAGCTCTTAGCCCTCATATGACTATTGAACTGAGCGAGGCTGATATGTAGGGACACTCCACATGGAGGAGGATAGGTGGGAGAGGGTGGAGAGGGTGGGAGGGTGGAACCGGGAGGGGTGGAAAGAGGACACTATGATGAAGATGTAACTTGATGTAATAAATAAACATTTAAAGAAAAGAAAAAAAAACAAGAATTAGGATGTTAGACTCAGGGATTTCCTCTCTTTTCTTTTTTCTATCCTTCTTTCTTATGTAGGGGGAAAATCTTGAAAAGAAAAAAAAGGATATAGACATGATATAGGAATTATAAAGAAAAAGGGATAGATTATTGAATCTACTCTTATTTCTTTGTATATTGATACAAAATTAAGGCTATATTTGGCTACATTGGTATAGATCTTTGGATATTGATACAAAATTAAGGTTAACTCTTTTTAAGGTATTGTACTTATGCAATTCTTAAAAATGCAATGTGAAGCTCTAGGCCTTTTGGTAGCAACTATCACAAACTGTTTAGGATAATTAAGAAATACAAACTAATAGTCATTCAAGCTTGTGGTTTTGTTAGGTACTAGTTTAGTTTATCACAGATGGTTCCTAAGTTAATCAGATATTAAGTTGCTAAGAGTCAAGCAATGTTTGCTTATTCCAATATATGGAGAGAGATAGATGGTCTTCAAAAACCTCAAGAGATCTGTAGAATATGGCATTTAAAGATGTTTTCTTAAGATTTTTTGATATTGAGACATGTCAGCTCCTGACAGCACCTCCCACTTCATTCTACTTCAAGTAAATGATGAGCATCGAAGAATCTCCATTTGGAAATGGTACATTAGTGGCAAGACAGCCATTGGGTAAGAAAAGGGCCTTGTTTCAACTGTAGACAGAATGCTGTCCAAAAAGGAAAAAAAAAAACTTAAAAGCAGCCTAGCTCTGCCAAGACAGGGTAGGCAAGCCCTTCATACTTCCTGCTTTACAATTAGTGACTGTCAGAGATACTGGACCAAAAAGCTGGAGATAGATGCTCCAACATTGAGAAACTGAGGACTGTCCAGGCAGTCATCTGCCATTTCTTAGTTCTGGAAGCTGCTTGCTCTGCACTTCCTGTTTATTCAAGTATATTTATCCTTCTGAGGTCTCTGATGTAGTTGAAGACAAGATGGTAATAGTCTCACAATTAAGTTTTAAGTTGTTTAGGAATTAAAAGGATGTTCTAGGTCTAAGAAGATGTTTTTAAGTTGGTAATGCAAGTTAGGATGGAAAGTGAGTCCATGGAGATAGAAAGATAATAGAATATTCTTATTAGTTGCCAAATACATATGAACTGGACATTGGAAATGTCTGTTATACTTTATAGTTTTCATAATTGTTTCCTAATTGTTAAGAGATATAACTATATTTGAAAAAAATGAAATAGTTTAAAAAGATTAATATATTAAGAATTGAGTTGTGAAGTTCAGCTAGGCTTTCAAAATAAACATCTCTCTTGTTACACAATCTCTTTATGTTCACTAGTGGTTATTGAATACGAAATATAATATATATTTTGAACATATATATAATTTAAGAGCAAATTAAACCATCAATATGACATAAAATATTTTGGCTAAGAGAAAAAAAATTAAATTGATCCTATATGAGCAAATTTACTTTAGAATCTTCACAGTAGTCAACTACATACCTGGAATGACTTGATCAAGATATACAGCCAGGAGGACATAGAATACACTATCAAGAGCTAGCATGATAATAGTAATAATTAGAGGATATGGGCCTTCAGTTAAATTAGAAAATAAGGCACCTTCATTAAAATCTTCTAAATGCATGACCTGGGAAAAACAAAAACAATACCACCAACTTTATTCCATAAAAATGACTAGAACAAAGCTAACACTACTAAATATAATTCATTATATCCAGAGTAACATTGACAAAACTATTAAAGAATTACTAACATGTTCTAATAAGGAAAAAAGTAAGACCACAAAAAAGTTTATCTAAATGATTCATTTAATCATGATTTCTATCCCATGCAGATTTTTGGTTTGTTTGTTTGCTTGCTTGTTTTGTTTTTTGAGATAGGATCTCTCTATGTAGACCAGACTGACCTTGAACTCAGAGACATCTGCTAGCCTCTGCCTCCTAATTAAAGAAGGGATTTAAAGCCCAGCTGGGATTAAAAGTGCACACCACCATTCTCTTCTTTTTTTCCCCAGTCTGTGTTTCTTTTCTTTTCTTTTTTCTTTTTTACTTCTCATTGATGTATGCAGTTTTTTTAATTTATTTTTTATTTCAAGTCACATCTCAATCGCAATCCCCTCCCTACTCCCTCCTCCAGTCCCACCCTCTTCTCCCTCAACCTACCCATCCCCTTCCTTTTTTTTTTAAGTTTAAGGTATATTTTCCCCCCAATAGCTCCCCCTTTCAGTCCAACAAATTGCTCTTTCCCTTATAACAATAAATACAATGCAGCAGAAATAATTAGGTCACAATTATGAGAGTTATATGGCTTAGCTTACATTCCCAATGTCCAGTCCATATGTATTTGGCACCTGACTTTAACATTCTACTATCTAACCTTCTCCATTAGTTTAAAGTTCTATATCTAACTCATCCTAACTTGCATCACAATTTTTAAAACATCTTCTTAGATCCAAAACACCCTCTTAATTCCCAGTCTGTGTTTCTTAAGCTTATATACAACACTCCCTGAGTCATTTAATTCTAATTCAATGATAATAAAAGGAAATAGAAGTAAAGTGTAATGTTAATGGCACCTAAGAAAAAGGACCAAATAAATATTATAGGATAAAATTATGTTCAGCATGTCTACAATACTGAAAAGGAGAAGGAGTTTTGATAAATGCAATTACTAAATTATCCACAGTGTATAGATGAGCAAGAGAAACGTTTTGGAGACTAAGGCCTTGTTTAGGTACAAGTCCTTCCCCTGTGTGAATGCACTCATCTAACCACCCTCAATTTAAGAAATCCCATCTCTGAACTGAAGGAGAGCAATTAAATGACATTTAAGGATCCTGTCACTCCCAACAAAAATGTATGATCCCAGTTTCACTTTTTGAAGAAAAGAGGTACTCACTATAGTCTCATAGTGTGTAAGTGACTCTTAAGTCATTAAATCTTGCTTAATATGACTTTTATAATCTATTGCATGCTACCTCATAAAGTATCTATATAACATCAAACACAAATCACACCTAGTAAGAAATCACATTTTTTCTTTGTACAATATCTGAGTTTATGTTCTATTCTATAAATAGCTCCTTTTAAGATTTTTTCCACTTGATTCTGACAACACATGCAAGAAAAAATAAAAACCAAATTTATAAATCAAAATTTTCTTAATTTTACATTTTATTTTAAATTGTATGTGTACAGGTGTTTTGTCTGCATATGTGTCTGGTTACCATGTGTGTGCCTGGTGTCCATGGAAGCACAAAGGGACATCAGATCCTCAGAACTAGAGTTAGAGTCACTTGAAAGCCACCATGTGGGTGCTGGCAACTGAACTTTGGCTCTATAAATGTTACATTTATAGAGCAATGAAGATTATTTCGAACTTAAATCAGTAACTTCTAATAAACTGAGTTATTACACTGAAACAGTGTTATGAGATACACTAAAGCAAAAACCGAGAAATTTGTAAAAAAGATATTTAACTGAAAACTTAAAACTGGAGAAACTCTAAGTGAAAGGATATATAAAATGTACTCCTTTTTTTCTAGTGTATTTTTCTCATGATATTTAACAGTTTTCTTACATTTATATCTCATAAAATAACAGTGTTGCTTGTTTACAAACAAAAGGTGGTATTATTGGTACAAACAAGATGCTGCATCAAACTGCAAGAAGAGAAACTACTCGGTGAAGGAGAGATGAATGTCACCTTACCTGTGCGATGGCAATCAGAAAGGTACACTGGCACAAAGGACTGAAGAGCCACACTAGCGATTTGGGGAAACTTTCTATAAGGACTATCAAAAGGCCAACAAATCCAAATGCCACGGTGACAAAAAACTCAACTACTCCCACATGTTTAGATTTTTTAAAAAGAGGTGTCAGCATTAATGCAAAAAACACCTAAAAAGCATAAAATTTTAGGTTAATGTACAACTCTTATACACTGACACAAAAGGAAAATTAACTTTTTGTGAAAAAAAAGTTGCATTCATGAGAAACTAAAGCTACTAAAATACAGTTTCTGTTATGGGAAGATGCTTTGTTTTCATATAAATAGAGATACATACTTAAAGCTTGAAAGTGACAAATGTTAAACATTTTATCTGAACGATGGAGGAACATAAACACGTTTATACAACAGCGTCCATAGGTGTCACGCATTAGTTAGGTAACTCCAGGAACCCACTGGCTTTTATCCCTCATCTTCCCAACGTCTTCTGAGACTCCAGACACATACTGCTGTACCCAGACTCTATGTAGGTGCAGGAAATCTAAACTCAAGTCCCTGCCTTTGTAAAGCAATCACTTCACCTTCTGAGTCATCCCCCAGATCCCAGTAAGCTTTTAAAAAAAGAACCTATGTTTTAGACTGAGGGTTGAAAATGATGTATTAAGTCATTATGCTGGAAATACAAGTTATTCATAATTTATTATTTTAAAGAATGGAAATGACAGCACAGTTATTTAACAATATACATGTAAGCACATAAACCAATCATTATGACAACTGGGGTCACTTAAAACAAAGGTCGGTCATTATATTCAGCATTCAGTCAATACACCAAATGAATATTAAGACCACTAAAGAACTACATTAAAAAAAACAAGCAAAACCTTTAAAACTAATTATCATACAGTATAAACTAACTAGAAAAGATCAGTGCTTCATGAAAGAAGAAAATACAGTAGTGTGCAATCTTTCACACGACTGTATGAAGACAATAATAGAAGAACTACATGTAAAATATAATACATCAAAACAAGTTATATTCAAACATTAGACTAAATTGTAATTTTTCTAAAAAGTGTGGTACTACAATACTATATCATACACTATTTAGTTATTTATCTCTGGCTTCGTAAAAATATCTTTAATGGAAAACTGACCAAGTTAACCAAAGAAAAAGATCTTAACTACATTACCAAGGTACTTTGACAGTTTGGTTCAAATACTCACAGATGCTAATCCATATAGGAAGAACAGTAACAAAACCACAAGGCTGCTACTCTTAGGAAATAAAGAAGAAGCTGTTGCAATGACTGCCATAAGAAGGGACATGAGGAAAATCAAACTTGTATACAGAAGAACCCAGGAAAGCCTGCATGAAAGCACAGACATTCAGTCAAACGAACAGGCTTCAGTAGTGAAAAAAAAGTCACTTTAAACTTCAAGTTTGTTTTAGCCATTTTATTCTTTAAATCAATTCATTTGCATATGTTCACGTACAGAAGACTAATACTGTTAGGTAATCGGGAATAAAATACTAGTCAGGTCACAGGTAGATGTGACCAATATAGAGATAAAATGCTACCTCTCAGAGTCAAAAGCTTTCAAATTTAATAGCAACTCATGATTAACTTATACCTAATACTCTCAAAAGCCTGAGAGCACCAGCATCTCTAATTGTCTTCAGCCATAAGAGTTTACTAAGTCAATGTAATTATTTTCTTTATGAAATGACCTATACTTAAATCCCTGATGCCTTTGGTTATCATAAACTCAAAAGTCCTTACCAATTAATGGCAATGTTTACCATACATATACTATGTGAACTGTCGATACATAAGATCAACTAGAGTCACTATTTTAACTCAAGATTTCCTTTCTAATCAAAACTCGATGGAATTATTATTAGTATTTAATTTCTCATTTTATTTTCCCATTAGCATTGAAATAAATCATTTTTTAAAAATTTAAATTAACATTAAACATTTAATTGATACATATTAATGACTTAGAGCTAAATTCATCTAGTAATCTCAATACAAAAATAATAATTCAATGTATCTTAAAAGCCATTTCTAGAACATAAAAAAAAAAGGTAGGTGTGGTGATGGAGGCCTTTAATCCCACCACTCAGGAGACAGAGGAAGGAAGTGCCAAGAAAGCCAGAGTTACTTGTGGGGAAAAAAAAATGGGTCACTGGAGAGATCGCTCAGTGGTTAAGACAGCTTATTGCTCTTGCAGATAGCCTGGGGTTTGATTCCTAGCTCCGACATGGCAGCTAAGAACCATCTGTAATTCCAGTTCCAGGGAATCCCAAGCCCTCCTCTGGCTTCTGTATATACTGTATGCGCATGGTGCTCAGGCATGCATGCAGGCAAAATACCCACACATAGGAAATAAAAACAAATTTTAAAAAGCAAAGAAAATGTTAAGATATAATACCACTACATAAAGTTTTATAATTGCTACAATAGGCCAAATAAAAATTTGTAAAATGCATTTTTGTATTTACAAACCTTTTTTGTAAATGGAAAAATAAAAAAGGTAAAATCACACATTTTCTATTAAAACTACAAACCTTCCTCCTAAATGAGTTAAAGAGAAACCAGTTTTTGTTTAAAACAGCATCTGGCAATGTAGCCTATGCTGGTCTCATAATTAGACCCTCCTGACTTGATTTCCTGAGTGTGTGGTGGAGGCCTTTAATCCCACCACTCAGGAGACAGAGGAAGGCAGGTTCCTCTGAGTTCAAGGCCAGCCTGTTCTACCTAGGAAGTGCCAAGAAAGCGAAAGTTACTTGTGGGGAAAAAAAAAATGGGTTTTCCCCTTATAGGCAGGCTCAAGCCAGTCAGTTTATAAAAATAGACTTATTGCAAAGTAGAAAGAGGACGGGAAAGTGCTTAGTTATAAATATTCATGCCTCTATAAAACTATCACTTTATAAAAATGCTGATATATTAATGATCACCTATGGGAACTTTTTTTCTCCACTTGTGTCTCTATAAATTACCTATATGCTCCTCATTTTAATTTACTGAAGTTTTTAAGTAAGGAAAAGAATCCAGAAACTACATGTGTAGACCTTGATCTTTTTTAACTAAACTTTCGGTATTATGTATATACTCTGATATCAGGAAAGGATATTAATAGTCAACTTCTAGTTTTTAGAGAGTTTATATCTTCAATGCAATAATACAATGATTATGGAGGAATTTTAATCCAGCAACATGGCTGCTCTGGCAAGACATCACATCCAAAAACCTAAGTCTGTATGATTCAGCTGGAAAAAAGACACGGCCTTAGAACAAACCTTTAATCCCTCTGGCTGGAATACATACCCTTAATTCCTCTGGCTGGAATTTAGTACACATCTTTAATCCCAAACAATGAAGTCTAATTGAGGGACAGGAAAGTGACAAATCAGAGAAAGATTTGACAGAATGAGTCAGAGATAGGATATGTCCAACTCTCACAAGAACATACAGGAAAGAGAAGCTACTTAAGAGCAGTGTGGAGAGAAAGAGTTTGTGAAGACAGTACAGTAGAGTTTGGTGCAGTTCAGTTGAGTGCAGTTGAGTTTGTGGAGTTCAGAGGCAGTTTTCCCAAGCAGAGCGAAGCCAGTTTGAATCAATCAGCTTAGAGAGGAGTTCTGAGTCAGAACAGCTGAGTTGAACCAGGCATTCAGAGTTCAGAAAGAACTAGAAAGGGTGAGCTTATCCAGCAGGAAGTCTCTGAGGCTGAAAATATTCTAGGCCTAAGGTTAGCAGGCAGAGGCTGGAAGCTGAAATCTTCAAGGTCTGGACTTGCAGAAGATTAGATTGTATGGCAGCTAGAAGCTTTTTGGCCAAGACCTAGGAATAGTTAGATAGAAATGCTCTGGGCTCAGCCCAAGCCTTGTATTTGTAAAGCTTGAGTATGACTCTCATCTCATCCCATCATCTGAGGAAATAAAAACATTTACATGTCCTCCCCTGTAACCAAGCTTTTTAAATTATTCAATACTTATTTATTAATAACAATAATCACTTATAACAAATACAAACACTTAACTACTAATCCTACAAATTCTTACAACCCCTATAAATTCCTACAACCCCTTTGACCTAACCACTAAACCTATTGATAACTTTTACAACTATTTTCCTAACCTTTTAGAAGGATACAGTCTCTGGTGCGGGTCCTCAGTCGCCAGGAACACAGTCTCTGGGGTAGACCCTTTAACGCACTTATCAGTCTTTTTTCTGGAATGTCTCAGATGTAGATTCATCGGGGTAAATTGGCTATCGCGGTCTCACCTTAAATAAGCCTTGAGGTTTTCTTCTCTCTGGGAGACCTCAGCCGTTTGTAGGCCAACTTATTTCCTTCGTATCAGCAACTCTGCTGCTCTGCCTCAGTCTTTAAAGCTGGCCACAGTTCTGTTCAGGCCACTGTTCGGACAGGTCAAACCCCTCTAGGCAAAAGCTGAGCCACAGGGTTTAGTCCTTGGCCTTTTGCTGTCTTGCTGAGGCTTTCTCTGTTCACCAGCTTCTTTCTGCCTCAGGGAGATCTGGCCATCAGTCCACCAGCACTTTCTCCATCAGGATACAAACTACTCATTGTCCTTTCTAGTGTGAGGACTTGCTATCATTGGAGCTCTCTAGCATGGGGCCTCCTTAGCTCCATCCACTGGTCTTTAAATAGGATCTCTCCTTGTTCCACCTGTTTCAGCTTAATTTGGGCTCTGACCACTTAGCAGCCGAAAACAATGCCAGGCCAAATACTTTGTTTCTTAGTCCATTAGGTCTTTCCTGTTTTCACCTGGCTTCCTGTTTCCTGTTTTTAGTCCACAAGCTGATAAGCTAATTGGTCACAGCCAAGTTGATCTTCATGCCCCGAATTAAGAGACTGTATCAGAAACCTCTAGATATTTACTAAATCTTTCAATTTATTTTAATCTAACTCCCTACATTCCCATTTTCTGTTTAAAGTAAAAATTGTACACAGTTTAACTATTACAACAGAAACAATTATCAATCCCATAAACTTAACGGTCTAAATGTCCTTGTGAAGATCCATTGGTGTGAGGATCCTTCATAAATGCAGTCCTGATCATCTGTCTTTCAGCAAATATCCATTTCTGCATCAAGGTTTTCCAGTCTGCCAGTCTGATGAACCACCTGTCCTTCTTCAGCTGGTGTGCTGAGCTGTCCCCATGCAGTGGGATCAGCTTTCTATGTTGTCTGTGTTGCTGTCTTTCATGCAGAAAGAGTCAGAAGAGATGCACTCTTCCTTCCTGAAGTGGTGGTGCCTTTCATGGGGAAGCTTCTCTTATTCAGATTGGATCATTACCAATTTTGACAAAACCCGTAGTCTTTCATCACCTGTGGAAATATAAACAAAACTTCTTCCCCAACACATTCCCTAACTTCTTTTCTGATGCTAAAACATATTTAAAGTATGCAGGCTGATCTAATTCAGCAGGTTTTTTTCTACAATCCAGTGTCTTTCACCAGGTGGTGTTCCTACCTCACTGGCATTTAAAAAATTTAAAGTTAATAAAACATCATTCAGTCTATTTCTGAGTTCTTATTCCCTCTTTCTGTTTATTAAGCATCTCCTTTAAGGTACAATTAGATCTTTCTGTAACTACTTGACCTGTTGTATTGTATGGTATACCTGTAGTATGTTTTAGGGAGTTGGTGACATATGCCATTAACCCCTGCATTCAGGAGGCAGAGGCCTCTGAGTTTAAGGCCAACTTGGTCTACAAATGGAATTCCAGGATTGCTGGGACTACACAGAGAAAAAAACAAACATACAAAAAAAAGTCTCACCTGTAGTATGTTTTATGTTATAATATGTAAAGATATTTCATTTTACTGGAAACATATGCAAGGTCATTATCAGTCTCAATTGATAAAGGCATCCCCATAATAGCCATCACTTCTAACAAGTGTGCAATCACAGAATCAGCCTTTTCAGAACTCAATGCAGAAGTCCATTGAAATTCTAAATATGTATCAATGGTAATATGTACAAACTTTAGTTTCACAAATTCTGCAAAATGAAACACATACATCTGTCAGATTTAATTTCTTTGGGTATCCTTAGGGTTACTTCCAGCAGGTAATGGAACTTGATTATACAAAGAGCAATTAGGATATCTTTTTTACAATTTCTTTGGCTTGTTGCCAAGTAATGAAAACGTTTCTCTTTAAACCTTTGCTATTAAGAGAATGTTTTTAAAGAAATTCTGAGGTTTCTAGCACATTTCCTATTAATAATCAGTTGATCTCTTCATATCCTTGTGCCAATGGACCAGGCAACCCTGTATGAGATCAAATATGGGTGATATATAATGGATATATATTCTGTTTCAAATTGTCTGTTGCAGTTGTAAAAATAATGATGTTAATTTTGAATTATCAGGAATAAGTTCAGTAGTTTCTACATGTAACAAAATCTTTTCTGAATATTATGAATCAGTAATTATATTGATAGGTTCAGAAAAACTAATGAAATCATAAGAATTTCATATAGCTCTGATTTTTTAACCAAAACATATGGGCTCTGAATTACTTTACTTATATTTCCTGACTTATAATCTGCCATTCCTGATTTATTTGCATTGGTATAAAATGTAGGAGCTTCAGAAACTGATGTTCCTTTTACTCTGAGGGGGAGAATCCAATTACTTCTTTTTATGAACTAAAGTGGCTTGCTTTTGGAAAACTTATTAATTTCTCCCTAATAATTGCTACAAGCTCTTTGCCAGTCTTCATTAATTATCCATAATGATGTAATTTCAGCATTGGTATAGGCACTATAATCTCAGCTGGATCTATTCCTGCTAATTGACAAAGTCTTATTCTTCCTTTGACAATCAATTCAGAAACCTTTTCAACGTAAGTTTTTAGTTTACTCTGTTTATGTGCTAAGAAGATCCATTCTAAAATATTCTCTCCTCTCTGCATGATGAGTCCAATAGGGGCATGAGAAGGCAAGATAACTAGAACATAGTCAAGTTTGGGATCTAGACAGTCCACATGTGCATTCTTTTGGGTTATTTTGTTGTTTTTTTGTTTTGTTTTTGGGTTTTCAAGAGAGGGTTTCTCTGTGTAGCCCGGCTATCCTGAAATTCACTTTGTAGACCAGGCTGGCCTCAAACTCACAAAGATCCGCCTGCCTCTGCCTCCCAAATGCTGGGATTAAAGGTGTGCGCCACTGTGTCTTGCCTCCATCCTGAAATTTTTGCTATACCTGAGTCAATTCTTTCTCTGCTTCAGCTGGTAACTATCTAGGACTGCTTAAATTAGAATCATGTTGTAAAGCTTGAACAAATTACTCAACTCTTAAGTAATTAATCCAATAGTAGGCCATAACTAGTTATCTATCTCCCAATAGTTTTTGAAAGTCATTAATAGTTTGTAACTGATCTCTTCTGATCTGTACCTTTTGTGGGCGAATCTTTTGTTAACTTAACTTAAATCTTAGATAGTTGATACAATCTCCTCTCTGTATTTTTTCAGGAACAATATGTAAACCCCAACCAAGTAAAATAATTTTTGCTTCACTAAACATTCTGTTTAATATATTTGCATCAGAGTCAGCCAACAAGATATCATCCATATAATGGTCAATCATGAACTGAGGGAATTGTTTACAAATTATTTCTAGTGGTGTTATACAAAATATTGCCATAGAGTTGGAATATTTAACATTATTTAAGGAAAACCTTTCCATTGGAATCTTTTCACAGGTTGAGCATTGGTAAGTAGATACTGTAAAAGCAAATTTTTCTCTATCTTGCTCTTATAGGGTAATAATAAAGAAGCAGTCTATAAAGTCAATTATTTTTTATAGGCCATCCTTTTGATAACAGAAAAGGTAAGGGGATTTCAGTCTGTAATGTACCCATAGGTTGGATCACCTTATTTACAGTCCTTGGGTCAGTCAAATATCCTCCAATTTCCAGATTTCTTTTTAATGACAAATACAGGAGAATTCCAAGGACTTGCATACTGTTCTATATGGTGAGCTTCTAGCTACTCTTGTACCAGCTGCTCAAGTACCTGTAAATTTTCTTTATTCAAGGGCCAATGCTTTACACACAGAGACTTGTCAGTTAACTGTTTTAAAGATAGGGCTGTTGGTTTCCTGATCTCTCCAGAATTTAGTGGAGCTGCTCTCCCCTTGATAGATGGGCTACCGGTGGCTAAGTCCAGAGCAGTGTTGCCTTCTTAACATACATTAGGTCTCCAATACCAAGTTTGGAGGAGCTATTCTATTGCTGACAGGAAATGCCTGGCTCCTGTTGTTTGCTGCTGGGGTAAGAGCTAACCCCCTTAGGGAGTTTCTCATCAGCAAAGGATTACCTCGAATATCTCTTGTTGATTTGCATTCATTAATCCAATACCTACCGTTACCATACCTTCTACAAATCCTGGAAGGCTGAGGTATTCTAGTCTCTAGGAATGCCTTGTCTATGATCCCCTTTCAAATAACATTGTCTCCCATAGTTAAAGCAAGAAACATCTTGATAAGATTATTGGGAATAGCTTGTCCAATTACATAGCAACTAGGGTCAATATCAACTGTAGTTCTAACTGATCCATCCATGGGTACTGATCAAGTTTTTAAAGGTCTAAGAACTTTTTTACACTCTGCACTTGCATTTTCAAAAGCTAACATTTCAATTAATACCTGTCTCGCATCTGGATCTGATATTGCCCTGTCTACAGCAGACAGTAATCTATGCATGAAATAAGTAAAAGTCTCCCTAGGGCTTTGCATAATCTTTGTGAATGACACAGATCTTTTTCTGTTGAGGCCTGCTTTAGCTCTTTAAATAACTGCAGCCATTTTTGCCTTCAGTCTCCATTAGTTATAAGATGAAATTACTCATACTTGGTTACATTGTTCCCTTGATACTCTAAAGAATCCCCAACTACAGCTCCACTTGGGATCAATCAAATTAAAGGTCATTTAGAAATGCTTTCTCTGGCAAGTCAAAAATGATATGGTACTGCTATCCCCTTGCTTCCTACCTGGTTGTTACCTGGATACGGTTTTTCTTATAAAAAGCCTGCCTTGGAAGCAGATCAACATCACAGTTAGGTTCTGAGACCTCTGTGACCATGGTTATGGTAACCATGACCAGTCTTGGGGTGTGTGTTCAATAAACTATCAATATCTGAGTGAGAGTGGTTGGTGTGGCTTTTCTTAGACTATAACATTTGGAAGTTCTACCAAGATTGAACTCTAAGGTTCCACCAAGATTGAACTATAACATTTGGACGTTCCACTGAGATTAGACTCTAACGTTTGGAGGTTCCACCGAGATTAGACTCTAACGTTTGGAGGTTCCACCGAGATTGAACTATAACATTTTCCTTGTTCCTCTACCTTATCCCAGGCTCTTAAATCTACTAAAGTACATTGTATAATAATAGTCATCAAATTACATCTGCTTTAATAAATCAGCAGTGACTTTCACCTAACAATTGATCTTTCACAATATTAACACCCTTACACCTACTACAATTTTTGCATAATTGCAGCTCTTTCTTAATTGTAATTAAGAACCGGCTTCTAGTATAGTTACTGCAAAATCTTTCCAGTCTTGGGGGATAATCCCATTTGGGGAAGCCCAGGTATTTAACATCTGTCTCATAAAGGGTTGGTGCATTTCATGAGTGCATTCTGTAAGTCACATAAGGGAGGGGTTACTTTTCCTTAATTTCATTAAGAGGTGGCATGGTAGGTTCAATGTGCTGTCTTTCTTGATCCTTAATTTCATTAGGTACCATAGGTTCACAATTAAGCACTTTCTATTCTCTTACTTCCTTTATCTCATCTCTCAAGTTTTTGCATTATCATATCTAATTTTTCTTCTTATACAACCATTTTTTCTACAATTTTTGAGAGAAATAATATAAAGAATGCAATTGAAAGGGTTTACTCCAGTGGTCAGTAAGTACTGCAATGGCTTTTTCAAGTATCGCTTTTATCACCTCAACTCCTACTCTTGGTCTTAAGGGATCTGAAATGGAGTTCTCATTAATGCAGAAAAATTCTGTCTACATAATTAAATTTGTCTTTTGGGGTGGCTTACTGTGATTTGCTATCTCAGAGGCTCCTGCATTGTTCCTTGTTCTGGGTTCAAGGTTCCCACAGGCCCAGACTCATCCAAGTCTCTCAAGGCATTCAGTTGAACTTGAAGAACTGATGCTTCCTCTGGAGATTATCCCAAGTGAATTTCTCCTCTGTGGCTTTCTGTCAGATGTCGCTTGTTCTCGGTGATGTTTCTGTCAGATGTCCTGTGCTTTCTGCAATGTTAGTGGGCTTTCTCCTTCTTTAATAACATTAGGTTTTTCTTCCAACATCATTGGGAGCCAGATGCAAAGTTAGTTTTTATTTTCTCAGATGATGGGATGAGATGACAGCCATACCCAAGCTTTACAAATACAAGGCTTGGGCTGAGCCCAGAGCATTTCTATCTAACTATTCCTAGGTCTTGGCCAAAAAGCTTCTAGCCGCCATACAATCTAATCTTCTGCAAGCCCAGACCTTGAAGATTTCAGCTTCCAGTCTCTGTCTGCTAACCTAGGCCTAGAATATTTTCAGCCTCTGAGACTTACTGCTGGATAAGCTCACCATTTCTATTTCCTACTAAACTCTGGCTGCCTGGTTCAACTCAGCTGTTCTGACTCAAAACTCCTCTCCAAGTTTTGATTCACTCTGGCTTCTCTCAGCTTCTGACTGAATTTATCTGTTTGGAAAAACTGCCTCTGAACTCCACAAACTCAACTGCACTCAACTGAATTGCACCGAACTACAACAAACTGTACTGTGCTCCCAAACTCTATTGTACTGTCTCCATAAACTCTCTGTCCACACTACTCTTAAGTAGCTTCTCTTACCTGTCTGTTCTTGTGAGAGTTGGGCATATCCTATTTCTGACTCATTCTGCAAAATATTTCTCTGATTTGTCACTTTGTCTGCTCCTCAAATAGGGAAACTTCATTGTTTGAGATTAAAGATGTGTACTAAATTCCAGCCTGAGGGGGTTGTGCCTATATTCCAGCCATTAGGATTAAGAGTGTATATCTCAATCAGAGGGTTAATAAACATGTGTACTAAGGTCATTTATATACTCCAGCCAGATCACATAGACCTAGGTCTTTGTATGTGAGCCCTTAGCCAGAACAGCCATGTTGGTGGATTAAAATTCCTCTACAGAAGATATACATGTTGCATGCCTCAAGTGTTCAAACAGAATGGGAAATAACATTTAAATGCATTGTCATCACAAACTTTCCACATTGCTCTTCCCTTATGATAAAACAAGCAACTAATTGACTAGCCTAAACCGTAAGAAAAATGGAAATATTATAAGGAATCAGGATCAGCACTATATCAAATTGGTAAATAAAGTATACTGCTGATATAAGTATATATGTAATATAAGTGTTAATTATACTAAATAATAAACTGTTGAACATACCAAAAGGCAGTGTCATGAAGTCCCATTATCTTTAAAAATTCCTTTAACTTTTTTTCTTTTTCTGCTACAACGTGAATTGCCAAAAAGTATCCAAAAGGTGAAAATGCTATGACTAGATATATTAAAATGACTCCTCGGGAAAAGGTATCTATTTCTACAACAGCAGTTTCTCCCATGATAACAGCTTTAGTTGACTCCAGCTCCTTCCATAGTGAAACATTGGTCTTCAACTATAATCAGAAAATGTAAATACATTTAGTTGTGACATAGCTCCTAATAAACTGTGATTAATTAATAAGTAACCTCATGCAAATAAAATACTCAAAAAGCCACACTCTTGAAATAGAGTAAGAGACCATAATATCATGATATATAGTAGAATTATGATTTTAATTCATTCAGGGATTTAAAAGTTTGAAGACTGTGAATGAATAAACTGAAAATAAATATGAATAAATTGGATTAATTCATCCAATAAAATAAAACTATACAATTGTATTACCTCATTAAGCAGATAAAAGATATTATAAAAATATGCTTCAATTATGAAAATGGAGCCAGTTTTCTGAAACCTTTCATTCCTGGTGGATAAATGGTGTGCACCCTAGTGAGAATTAATGCCAAAAGGAAGTTCTTTCTTTAAACTTCAACTGGGGCTGGAGAGATGGCTCAGCAGTAAGAACACTGGCTGCTCTTCCGAAGGACCTGGGTTCAACTCCCAGAACCCACATGGCCGCTCACAGCTGTCTGTAACTCCTGTTCCAGGTGATCTGACATCCTCATACAGACACACATCCAGGGGAAAAAAAAACCCAATGTATGCAAAATAACAATAAATAAAACATTTTTAAAAAGAAGAAAAGATTATGCTGCTTCAAAGCTGAAGCTCAAAGGAATGATTAATAGCCACCATTCCTATAGGTGTATTTTAAAAGATTCTCTTAAAGAGCATGTTTCTGAGGCTGGAGAGCTGGCTCAGTGGTTAAAGGCACCAACTGCTCTTCCAGAGTACCCAAGGTCCAATCCCAGCACTCACATGGCAACCCACAACTCTCTATAACTCCAAGATCTGACACTCTAGACAGACAAAACACCAATGCACATAAAACAAAGGTAAGGGGCTGGAGAGATGGCTCAGCGGTTAAGAGCACTGCCTAGTGCTCTTCCAAAGATTCTCAGTTCAATTCCCAGCAACCACATGGTGGCTCACAACCATCCACAATGTGATCTGGTGCCCTCTTCTGGAATGCAGGTGTACATGCAGATAGAGCACACATATGCATAAAAATAAATAAAATATTTAAAAAAAAAAAAACAAAGGTAAATAATTTTTTAAAAGCATGTTTTCTTACTGTTTTAAAATTGATACATGCAGAACATATTTACAGAATTACATAATAAAAATGTTTACCAATTGATATTTACAATATTCAAATGAATGGCTAAACTACAACTCTGTACTACCCACAGTCTAGGCTTATAATGGCTAATGTTTGACTAAAATATTATTAAATTCTGTAGTATCATCATAGTGACATACTTAATATTTCAACCTTTATCTTAAACACAATATAATCGAATTAGCAAAGTGTCATAAACCCTTAACACATTAATAGCATGCAAGTCGCAAGAATTTATAAGATAATTGTACATACATCATTTTATTTGGTTCTTCCAAGAGTTCTGCCACAACACAAAGTATTGCTGTTGCAGTCAATGAACTACCTAGCAGTTTAACAACTAGGGGCAAAAGGAATCTAGATTTAAATTCTACTTCTATCACAATTCATACATATTCTGAATATATAGTGTGGTTCAGAAGATTGTTCATATGTGTTTTTTGTTTGTTTTCAAGACAGGGTTTCTCTGTGTAGCCCTGGCTGTCCTAGAACTCACTCTGTAGACCAGGCTGGCCTTGTACTAAGATATCTGCCTGTCTCTGCCTTCAGAGTGCTGGGATTAAAGGCATGCACCACCACCTCCCAGCCATATGCATTTTTTAAAATTAAAGTATTTTATAGCAAATTTAAACTTGAAACACCAAATAGGAAAAATCCCACAGATCCTAGGGAATATGGAGAAATGTGGTATGTAATTCTAATAATTCTAATCCTAAGGCACAAAATTTAAGGCTGATTTTTCTAAAATGCTAAATGTTGAATCAGGTCATATCTTTAGAACATAATTTAAGAATATATACACCGTCTTAGGGGAAGAATTGTACTAAAGCACAGACTGAGGAATCAAAAGACCATAATTTGATCTTCTGCCAGTAATCCAGAGTTCTGAAGTTACCTGATATTACTTTATTTCAGTTTCTGTCTCAGGAGGTTGTAAAACATTAATGAATTTATACTGGAGCATAACTTTAAAAATATTGTTTAATAAATAAGACATAAATGTTTATTAAATAGAAAATAAAATCTAGCACTACCATTAAGATAATAAAAGTAGCCATCTTCTTTAACTTATGTGCATTCAAGGGGAAAGGTCTAAAAGCTCAGATCCTTCACAATGCAGGAATATTTCAGAAACATTACCTATAATCAATAAATATATAATATTGATATATAGTATGGTAAGTCATATTCATAAAACTTTCTAATAAAATAGGCTTCAAAATATTAACTTAGAAAATACAATTTATTTTTTTCTCAGATGATTCTAAGTTACGTATTATATATTGTTAAGTAAGTTAACCAAATTCAGCTTTAAACAATTAAGGAATAATTATTAAAATATGGTTTGATTTCCTTCCTTTGTTACATTTACCTGTATAATGGCAGCATTTATTGATGCCTGTAAAACTGTAAACCCTGAAGACCAGTACTGAGCAGCATCACATGACTTTGAACAACCAGCTATAGGGAGAAAAATATGAGATGTAATATTCTGTACAATATTGAAAGTGCTTTCTTCTGAACATAAACATGGCAGGTTAGGAAAGTACCGCAATCAGTCATTCTCTACAGGACCAAAGAAAGCATGCCACTCCCCTTCAAGGACAAATATCTATTAAGATGCCTATTGATTTAAATGCTTAGACAAAATTACACGTTAGGGGCTGGCACGAAGGGTTGGTGAGTAAATGTGCCTGCCACACAAGCCTGATAACCCAAGTTCTATCTGTGACAGTCACAAAAAGCCAGATATGCTTTGTATGTGTAACCCAAGCATTCCTATGGTGAGATGATAGGAGAACTACTCAGAAGGCCATGGGCCAGGTAGCCTGGAGTATGAAGCAGTAGAAACAATAGAAGAAACCCTGCTCAACAAGACAGAAGATCCTCTGACCTCCAATACAGATGCAGAATTTATATAGTCATGCACATGTCACATAACACAAACATACCACACACAAAACAAAGCAAAAACTGTACAAGATAGGATACTGGATGGTAAATGAATATAGATGCAAATTCATTATAAACATAATTATTTAAGTCACTTTTCTGGGGCTGGAGCCATGGCTCAATGGTTAAGAATACAGGTTGCTACTATGGAAATCAATGTGGCTGTTCCTCAGGAAGATGGGAATCGATCTACTTCAAGTTCCAGTTATACTACTATTGAGCATACACCCAAAGGATGCTTCATCCTACCACAGAGACACTTGTCCAAACATGTGCATTGCTGCTCTCTTTGTAACAGCCAGAAATTGGAAATAACCTAGATACTCTTCAACAGAAGAATGGATAAAGAAAATGTGGTACATTTATACAACCAAGTACTACTCAGTGATTAAAAAGAAAAAGACATCATAAAATTTTGCAGACAAATGGATGGAATTAGAAAAAAAAAATCATCCTGAATAAGGTATCCCATATCCAGAAAGACAAATATGGTATATATTTACTTATATGTGGATTATTGGTGAAGTCAATGACAACCAAGCTATAACCAATAAGGCCATAGAAGGTAGGTATAAATTAAGCAACTAGGGGGAACTGATAGACCTCATTAGGACAAGGAAACAGAATTAATATTCATGAATATATTGATAAGGAGGTATGGAATGGGAGATCAAGTGCAGGTGGGAAAGAAAGGGGAGGACAGGGAGAGAGTATGAAAGAGAGAGAGAGAAAATTAAGGGACACCTGAGGGGTAGTATAGAAATCTAATACAGTAGAAACGTCAAAAAAAATATAAACATATATGAAAGTGATCTAAATGAAAACACCAAATAATGGGAAAGACAGAGACCTAAATGGCTATCTCTTGTCACCAAATGAAGTTTCCAATACCAGGTCTGGGTTACATCTAATTGAGCTGTCTACCAAAAGGACCCCACAGGAATCTCCAAACAACTCCGGCTGTTACCAATACTATAGGTTTCTCTCCACAAACTGACAGCAAGACACCACTGCTGAAGAAAACACATACGCAACTCACTGAACATGGAGATGTTGAGATGGTGCCTACATAGAGCGTTGACCCCTACGTCCCAGCATCTTTGTTACAGAAAGATACTCTATATGCTATCAAAAACAAAAACAAAAACACAAACCCTTTAACTACAATGATGAACTATCCACAAGATATGCTAGGAAAATGGCGGCACAAAGTTTGTAGGAGTAACCGACCAATAACTGATCTGACTTAAAGCCTACTCCATTAGATGGAACCCAAAACCAACACTGCGTCGGTGACCAAGAGACATATAGACCAGGGACCTGGGGCAAAACCAAATAACATAGATCTATAAACAAACAAACAAACAAATAAGCAAACAATGCAGTAATAAAATGACTACTGATGATATTCTGCTACACTCATCGATCTGGTGCCTTATTCAACCATCATCAGAGAAGCTTCCTCCTGTACTAGATGGAAACAGATACTGAGACCCACACCCAGACATTACACAGAGAGTAAGAGACTTTAGAATACTCAGCCCTAAGTGAGATGTCTACATCAGGTCCTCTGAGCTTCTGTTATGGCTTCCAGTTTAGTGTTTTTATGGGAGTCTACAAATGAAGTTCAATTCCCAGCAGGTGGTTCACAACCACCTGAAAATCCTGCTCCAGGGGACACAAAACCCTTTCTTGATCTGTGTAGATACAAGGCATGCAATGATGCACATATATACAAACAGGAAAAATACTCATGAATATAAAATAAAAACAAATCACTTTTATCTTTTAAGGTAAATAATTCTACAGTGCACATTTCAAAGCATCTGACACACGAGCAGGTCCAAGTTCATAAGAGAAAAAAGAATTTTCCACACAAGCTTTTGGAATAAAGGAAAAACCTTCCATACTTAATAGTGACTTAAATATTGTACAATAAACAGTTAATACTATCTTTTCATGGGTTTAAACAACTAAAGGCAGTTTTCTATGTTTCAAATGTAAACTTAAGAAATTTTATTGGTAGGGGACTTTTGAGATTTTAAAAATTTATATCATACCATGGTGAAAATGGTTATATAAAGAAATAACATATTTAGAAAGTCATACAGTGAAAGATACAATTTTCTCTTTTAATTGTAAATGACATTTACATAAGTATATTAAATTAAAATGTTACAGCTATTTTATATAGCATACACATAATGTAGATAGATATGAGGATATACATGCATACCCAATTTTTATTTCTGGATACAGGGTCTCACCATGTAGCTTAGCTGGCCTGGACTTCACTATGCAGACCAGTTAGGCTTTGAACACACAGAAAGCTGCCTGAGAGTAAAGATGATTGCCACCACACCCAACCTTCCATCTAAGGTTTTTAATTCTGCACATGATAGTTTTCCTAACTATAAATACAACTGAAAATGACATTACTGAACACCATCTTATTTTGACTATAAAGAAATGTAGTTAACATTGAATTCAATGGTTAAAGTTATTTACCTCTTGAATCCATATAAATAGAAGACACTGAAATCATATCAGGAAAAAAACGAAGTTCATAGGACATGATGTCTTTGAAAACCACACCTACAAAGTTGCTGGTCTTAGAAAGACTGGATGCTAGCATTTCTTTTTCATTTGCATATTCTTCAGTAATTATAACTATAAAACATTAGAACAATGTAACAAATTCACAAATTGCAATAGCTTACTGTAATACAGTAGATCTATTCTATAATTATATTTGATGAATGGAATATATATATTATCAGTACTTTTTTGTCTTATTGACTAAATTCTTAGAAAATGAAGATAACTGCAAAGCAAATAAAATGATAAACAGTACTATTTTATAGATAGTAAGTTGTGATCTGATTACATAAATTATGTTATTATAATACATAATTTATATCTGACACAGTATAATATGAAACAATATGTAGACTATTTTATCAAAATATGCTATTTGAAAACTTAATGCATCGTAATACATTCTATATTCTAATACTGAATAGTCTTGATATCATATTTACTCTTATTTCTTGGGAGGGTCTTGGTACTGAAATAAACCTTGGTCCTTGAGCATGCTATCTACATCTTTTAAAGTCTATAAGGTTTCAGATATAAATGAAATTGCAAAAATAATGATGCAATTCAATTACTGTTTCAAGTAAAGTAACTCCTAATGATTGAAGTTTTATTTTTAAATATTTGTTTCTATGAAGAAAATTGTTCCAGGCATATCCAGCTTTTTGACACTGTGATACAACATGATCATCTACAAGGTTCATGCTCAAGAATCATGCAATCAAGTTACAAAAAAAATCTAATGTTTTAAGTAAACTTTGTGTTGAGCTGTATTCATAGCTATCATCTACCTCAGCCACATGCAGCCATGAGCCCATGGCTGATCATCCCCAGATGTATGTTAGCAATTATGTCAAAACTCTGACAAATCTTTTCTAAACAAAAACCATCATTTATACCTAATATTGCTTATTCCTCTTCGGAAGCTAAATGGAGAAAACCTTGTAACCATTCTTTCACATTAGTTAGATGATTTTTAAAAATATTTTCTACTGCAGTTTTGTTTACATTAAATTGACTTCAGTACAGAAGCATCAGAATTTGTGGTCAAGGAGATTGGCATTTAACTTTATTATTCATTTACTGTGTAAGTTTAGATTAGTGATCCAAATTTTAAAGTTCTCATATATGACACCTAGCTAATCACACTGGATTGCTATAACTCCAGCTCCAAGTAATCCTCTATGAGCACCTGCACACACATGCACATACACTCACAAAAACACATATAACATATGCATAAATAAAAAATAAAAATTTTAAAAAGACTATAATACCATCAGGAAGATGATCAGTAGATACTCTCTGCATAATGCTGCTTGTAATATTAGTCACCGGAGTATATCCAAGAATAAGGTTAGAAAGGCTAGATTTGTCCATAGGGCTAAGTTCTATATCAGATACTTCTTCATATTTCTTATTTGGATGCATCATGCTAATTAATATTAGCCAAAACAAAAAAAATAGAGGAAAAAGAATTTCCTACAATAAAACAACAACAATAACAAAGTGATTACAAAGTACAGGGATCGTGGCAAAAATCAAGATTTCTATGTAAATAATATAGGTAATAGTAAGGGGAAAAACAAATATTGTTGCCTTCTCATATATAAAGTAAAGCAATCCTATCCTAAAAGAATTACTATGTTGAGCCTCCCACCAAATTCAAACATGGTCAATCATTTTCAATAAGCATTCAATTTACTGAAATGCTTTAATAGTCAACTTACATAATAAAGTAACATAAAAAAAAAGTTTAAATGTCTTAAGAGTCCTGATTTAAGATCTACTATAATTGCTGGGTGGTGGTGGTGCATGCCTTTAATCCCAGCACTGGGGATGCAGAGGCCAGCCTGGTCTACAAAGTGGAGAGCCAGGACAGCCAGGAGTGTTAAAAGGAGAAGCTCTTTCTCAAAAAAACAACAAACAAACAAAAAAAAGACCCATTATATTTATTCATAAAATCTTAAAGCAGTTTGTAAAACAAATCCCTACAAGGATTATCATTAAAATGAAATGCCTTTGGAAAAAGAAAAACAAGTAAATAAGTAAATGAAAAACTCTTTGGTTCCTAATTTAAAACACTACCTTACTCATACTAAAATTATACTACTAAAATTACACTTAATTAGTTTTATGGCCTGCTTTACTAGGAATAAGCTACTATTTTATCTTGTTCTTTAACTGTTTTTGCTAGTTTCAGAAGATATCCCATACTTGAAATTATTGCCAGTTGGTTAGTTAGACTTTGCACTTTCTTTAACCAAAAGTACTCCATTTTAGGGTAAAACTCTTGTGAAATAATTTTAGTATTCTTTGACAACTTAATTCAGAGACCATAAAGTGGGCAATGGGTATAAAATTATGTAATATTGTTCCAAAAAGTTACCTGTGGGATGTTACTTCATCAATGGGGAGAAAATGCATGCCTATAGTTCAAAATTACATGCCGATGTTAGAAGTTAACTGAATTGAGGAATAACTGATACATGTAGGAGTTTTATTCATTCCCTTTTTTCTATCATGAACAATACAACGCTTTTATTTTATAAAGAAACTGAAGGAAATAAAATTATAATAAAAAATGTACTCAGCAAAATTATCGCTAAAAATAGAACACATCAAAGCAAAACAAACCATAAGAAGACACAATAATGAATATTTTTAACTTACCTGAACACTACTTTTTTTAGTCCTGCATTTAACTAGGTAATTTTTCAGTAGAAGTGTTCTTGTCTGTCTCCAAACTCCCACATCCCTAATTGCAGTAGCCATGGTTTCTAGGTCAGATTATTAAAGGGAAAACAAATAAATGTTGAACTATACAGTAAAGCACATGTGATATTTAATGGCAACAACACAGAGATTTTTTTTCATGCCCAGGTAAAATGAAGTTAAGCATGCTTCAAGCTCTCTCTCCTACTTGTACAAGATGAATGAAAGAACATTCTGACTACTCTATAAAGTGTATAACAACAAGTGAAACAGGGCAACATCAAAAACTGAAACAGACCCTAAACTACCAGTGAGCTTATCACTTTTTCCTCCTTTGTTAATCCCTCAAACTGAGCACATAAGAAGTGGGAACCAAGCCTTAAGAAGTTAACTTACAATTCTGGCTTGAGGAAAAGTTATTTATTCTTAATACTCAAGGAGATGTAGAAGTAAGTTTGTTTTTATTCTTTCCTGTTCTTTTCTGTGTCCCTATCCTGAATAATCCCCTTGGTGGCAGTAGCACACTGTAGTAATGAAAGCCTGATGTAGCAAAACTCAGAAGAAGAGAAACTTCCTCTCCATTTGGTGAAGCTGTAGTCCAAACAAGCTGGGCCAATTCCTGGTCTTTTCTTGTCCACTGTTCTTTTTACATTACTCTCCTACCACTGGGCCCTGGAAGGCAATTATTGCTGAGGAAGTTAAGTGACACAGTGAAACTTCTCACTAAAGGACCCAAAAAGAAGCCAGAGAGAAAGCGAAAAAAATACGGAGACCAAATAAGTAGAGGAGCTCCAGAATACACAGGCAAAAGATAATTTTTATGCATCTATGATTAATTCCCAAACTAGGAATATATGGATCTCATCCTATGAATGTTAAAGACTAGAGGAACCAAACTAGCAGATATATCCCTACTCAGATACAGACTGGTCAACAGGTAGCATACACAGGAAAGATCCAAACTGCAAACCTTTGGAAAACTCAAATGAAGATGCAAACTATAATGAGAATTAGTTTTCTTTGGTGAAAGGACTCTTACGAGGCATGCAGATCAGCCTGGCACCTGGCAGCACATGCACGTTTTCGAAGTGAGGGAAACTGAAAAGAGTTTATAGCTTGGCATTGCTTGAACACTAGAAAGATCTGAGTCGAAAGTCGAAATGGGCGGAACCCAGTTAAAGTAGATGGTGCCTGGTGAAGGGGTGTGGCTGCAAAGCTGCAGAAGCTGTAGGGGCCTCCAGTTATCTTGAGACTGTAAGAGCCTGCAAGACCAAGAAAGACTGCTAGACCATGCCCTATATAAGCCAGAGGGCTTCAAGTGAAGGGGTCCCCATGAGAGGAGAGAGAGATGGAGCCGCTGGGCACACCCAAGCTGTGTGAAAGCCTTCCCTCAAGAGAAAAAAGAGACATAGGTGTGAAGATGTACACCAGTGGCTTTCACTGAGGTCTTGCTGACAGAAAAAGCCTCAGAAAGGGGCTCTGGTCACGAGCCAGCCCAAGAAGGCCATGAAAAGCCAGAGATGGACAATGGCAGGGGTAGCAGAGTGGCTTAAAGTATGCAAACAAGGCACCAGGAGACAAGCAGAGTTCAGAAGATGCAACAAGTATCTCAAAAACAGGCAAGAGGGTAACATAACACATGTCCCGTGAGGCTGTGGCAAGACTTTAGGTAAAAGACTAGGCCAGACTAGGCTTTGTCCAGCACAGCGTCTGCACTTGTGTATGACTGAAGCTGGCCCCAAGTCAAATGGATGAGGCAAGCTGGCCACACAAACTGGCAGACAACAGGTAGGCCCAGAGGAAGCTGAGTCAAGCTGAAGATAAGACTGTCATGGCTGCCAGAACCAGACTGTGACTGTTGTTTGACGTGTGCCAACAGACAGAAGGCTGACCAGGTTGCCCACATGGACCTGTGCTAGAGAATCCTAGTATCCTTTCAAAAGGGAAGTAGGACTGTTTAGATGTTCTTAGGTATTAGGTTATAGGTATCATAGGTTCTAGATAGTAGGTGTTTATAGGTTATAAATATTATAGGTGTTTAATATGTATTAATAAATATAGGTTAATAAAAATTTTTGGTTACAGCACATAGCTCATAGAAGGTGGGAAGAAACTTACAGCCTAAACCTAAACACCTCCACAGCCTACCAAAAGAAATTATCAACATCTATAAAATTAAGAAAAGAACTGATGCCTCAATCCCAAATTACTTGACAAATGGCCAATATATCCCACTGTCAAAATGACAGTATTGCATGAATTTTACCAGGAACCATAAAAGCACAGCATCTGTCTTCAAACTGTGATGGTGCTGAGAGACCGAAAATTCAAACAAGTCCAGCTTAGTAAGAAAAAAAAAAAGTGTGTTAAAGGTTATTTATGGAGGGGTAGATGATCCTCAGTGGGCCAGCGGCACCATCTCCACCTAAAAAGTCCTTATTTTACACAGCTATAATTGTATAGCAAAATTGATTAAATAAATAAATAATTTAAAGCCTAGACTAAGAATCAACATTAAAGTGTCAAAACAGGAACAGTCATTAGAGCCTAGATGGCAAAAAACAAAGATAAAACCAGTCTCTGGGAAAGTTACATATTTGCATGAACTCCATCCATGCTCTTATGGCAGATTTTACTGGTCTCAGAAAACTCTCAGCCATGGGAAAGAACATGTCATTTAGCTTCAGTCTGGCACACAGAACAGCAAATGGTGTTTGATGAAAGATAAGAATTAGTCTGGCTAAGATATGAAGGACTAAAGTTCTTATACACACATTGTGGAATTATCTGACAAAAACTTCAAAGTAGCTAGTGATCTTCTTGGAGACATAGAGAAATCAATTTGAAACTAGGCTGGAAGCTCCTCCCTCACAGCTAGCACTCACAGTGCTGGAGTAAAACTGTCAATAAAATCACTCAACTGCAGACCCTGCATGCAACACTAACAAGTAGCCAAACAAGGGTTTCTACAGTGTATCTGGTGCAGAGTGGCAAGCCTGTTCCAGAGGTAACCAGTCACTTTCTAGGGGATATGAAGCCCATGCCAGAGGGAATTCACACCTGATACTGTAAGCCCATCAAAAGCCAGTGCCCAGGGAAATCTTGGGCCCCACTGGGAAAACTACTACAGTTGTTTTGCTAAATGGACAGGATGTGAGTCTCAAACTGCCTTCTAAATAACTATGTTTGTGCTTATAGAATAGTGTTGACTATGGGCGGGGCGCACATTCTCCCTGAGGAGCTATAAACAGTTAGTGGGGGGGGCTAATATTCTTTGGTGCTATGGCCATTGGTAAGTTTTCCTTACTAAAGCAAATAAGCCCCCATCCACCCACCCAAGCTTATGCAGGCAACCCTACTTAAATGCACTAGGTTAAAAAAATAAAAAGGTTTTGTTTTTGTTTCTTTAACACAAAAATAAAAGAGGGTTCTTGTTAGGGAAAAGTAACAAGGAAAGTTCCATGAGGGCAAAGAACTAGGAGAAGATAATGAGCAGAATATGACTAAAGCATATCATACATATGTTTGAAATTGTGAAAGATTTTAAAAAACAACAACAAATGAACAAACCAAGGTCTTGTTGAACCTTCCAAAACAACTGTTGCTGCCTTGTTTTATATAAACCTACCTAATGGAGGTCACTGATGTGAGCACGCTCCAAAACAAGGACAATCTGTTCCAGGTTCTGACCGCCTCCACTTCAAATAAAAAAACAGACAACTTTTTAGAAGTAATTTGTCTTCTCTGGAGTAAACGTTTATTATTAAACATTAACTTAAATGGGCATCCTTTTTATGTGCAGAGAAAAGCGATTAGACTAGACCTTTTTAATTAACAATGAAATTACAACTTCTACTTTGAGTTTCTACTTTGTCACTGACATATAATTACTTACATGGGGAAAAACATATTGTAAAAATATAAAAGAAATTAGAAACAGCACAACAAAAGCAATTGAGAGTACACTGATAAAAATCTCTAGGCCAAAAAAAGAAAAAGAAAATAAGAAGAAACATATCCAAAAGTAATTTCCTATAAAATAAACAGAAACATCAACAAACTCAGCATGACCAATTCCAAATTGTCTACCAAAACACAACTTACTAAATATCACTGAATTATTAATTCAAATTGAGTATTTAACATTCCATTTTTAGATACCAAATCCTCCACAGAATAGTTGGATTCATATTTTTATTTCTTTAAACTGTCGCCTGAATACAAATTCAAGTTTCTTGTCTGAAGTTCACAAACCTAATTATCCATTTCATATCTAGTGAGAACTTTTTAAAACAAAACTACATCCAAGCTGGGTATGCGGAGTATGTCTTTAATGCCAGCAGAGATAGGCAGGTCTCTGTGAGTTGGAGGCCAGTCTGGTATACACAGTGAGTTCAAAGTCAGCCAGTGCGCTACATAGAGATCATATCGGTCTTTAAAAAAATAAAATAGACAAGCAAACAAAATCCCTAAATCCTCTCCACAAAACACCATTTCCATTTCCTCCTCTAAAACCACCCCTTGAGTAGCATTCCTTACATTTTTTATAGCAGTATGGAATTTTTTAATCAGGAGATTTAGAGACTGAAAAGTCATGGGAACTGACCTTAAAGACAACATTTATGAAAATGTAACTTTTCTGCTGTTAAGCTTTCTCCTCAGGGCTGGAGAGATGGTTCAGTGGTTAGGAGTACTGCCTGCTCTTCCAAAGGACCTGGGTTCAAATCCCAGCACCCACATGGCAGTTTGAAACTGTCTGTAATGGCCAGGCATGATGGTGCACACCTTTAATCCCAGCACTCAGGAGGCAGAGGCGGGAAGATCTCTGTGAGTTCAAGGTCAACTTGGTCTACAAAGTGAGTTCCAGGATAACCAAGGCTACACAGAGGAACCCTGTCTCAAAAAAAGAAAAAGAAGAAGAAGAAAAAAAAGCTTTCTCCTAATGGGAAATTCTTATTATTCTCAAACTTGATTTTTCTCCCTATAATTAAACAAACTAGCATGAATTTTGAGCTCTGTTATTTCACAGCTATGAGATGTTAGGACAGTAATTTAATTTTTTTTTTTGGTCTCTATTTGTAGCTTGTAAAACAATTACAGTACCTATTTGGGGTTCTTAAAATGACTAAATGAACTGGTACATGTAACACTGAAATCCTGGTATAAGGTAAGTAATTATAGATGCTGATCAATGTTGTATATAAAAGTATAAAACCAGTAGTATTAAAGGAATAATAAATAATATATTCATGGAAGACCAACAAAGTAATTAAAGAAAAAGTAATGGAAATGAAATTTGTAGAAACAAACCTCTATAAATGGTGTCAATAGCCTCTAGAGACATACTGGTAAACTAGAAGTAAGACTGGATCATAATGAATCCACCAGAATGAATGATGATAAAGAACAAAGAGAAGAAAACAGTAAAGAAGTATAAAATGTGTTACACATGAATCAGCACAATAACTGGTCACGATTACATCATTTTTATTGAAAAGTAAGTCTAATTGTGTGGAAAATATTACATTTCAGTATTTTTGAGCTTCTATCCATTGAAATTAGTAAAACTTGACACTAGTGACAAAGACACTAACAAACTGTAAAAAGAAAATCTGAAAGTCTACTCAAGTAATCTTTCTTTTCTAACATATAAGATATTGAGTTAAAATTAAAGCATTATACAAGCCAAATATCAGAAAGTCAGAGAAAAAATAGAAAACTTTATTTATGTACATTTGTGTGCTCCTGTGTTGGGAGAGGGTTCTCTCCTTCCCCATGTGGGTTTGGGAGCCTGAATTCAAGATTTTCAGGCTTGGCAGCAAGTGCATTCAGCCACTAGGCCATCTCACTGGATATAAAATGTCTATTAACTGAGAAGTTTTAAAGTTATAAAGTATTTTTAAGTGTAAGAGAATCCTATCATTTTACTAATTGTTTTTGTTTAAAATGTGCTTTTAAGAGGCTCTTCATTTAAAAAAAAATCTCTTAACTTGTCTAATATTACCATTACCTCTCTCAAGCATTTTTCGCTAATACATAAAACAATATCATTTGACTTCATAAGAGGTAAAACCACCTTGAAGTTAAAATTATGTAGAGCCCATTTTTAATCCATGTTTACTTCTATGAAGTAAGATTATATCATATAAAGAAGCTGAGCAATCTTTCCATTCAGGGCTATTTACTGATAAGATGTGGTCAGTGACCTTCCTAGCATATTTTGAAAGACTTTTTTTTTTTTTTTTTTTTTAGGTTTTTCGAGACAGGGTTCCTCTGTGTATCCTTGACTGTCCTGGACTCACTTTGTAGACCAGGTTGGCCTTAAACTCACAGAGATCCGCCTCTGCCTCCCGAGTGCTGAGATTAAAGACGTGTACCACCACACCTGGCTTGAAAGATTCTTGTAAGGGCTCTCAACTGAAATTATGTTCCCTTCTTTCAAAAGATGACTGAGGTCATTTCTGTCTAACTAAAGCAAAGCTTTACCACTGCTTTCTCTCTTTATACAAAGTACATATAACTATAATTACTTAAGATACTGTATTACCATTTTTATGTCTTCATCTTGAGCCTAAGCCATGAGATCCTTAATGGAAAAAAGTCTTATTACTATTTGCTTTTCTGACACCTCCAATGGTAATACAAAAATTATCAATATAAATTCCTTTATCAAACCTTTCGTGAGAGTCCTTACGGATTAATGGTCTGAAAACTAAGATGGAAGAGATAGGGGTGTCTATATCTAAATCACACCTTGTTCTGCACAATCCAAGAGTTAACCATGAGGGAAAGGGGAATCCTGTTAAGAACAGGTTTCTCTGTATAGCCCTGGATGGCCATTAACGCCCAGAGATCCACTTGCCTATCATATATTCACATTTTTGAAATTGATGAAGGAAAAATATCAAATAGTAATAACTGTGACAGGTGAAAATATGAAATTCAAATCTCAGAGTCTACATATGTATGAAATCATATTGGAATGCACTCATGCTGATTCATATATTTGTTGTCGTGGACTGCTTCGTGCTATGAGGGCAGATTTAAGTTGAGACAGAGTCTACTAGTCTTCAAAGCCGAAAATATTTACTCCCTTACTCTTTATCCAAAAAGATTTACTTACTAATTCCTTTCAACAGTTATAGAAGATAGAAGTAAGTGGAAAAAAGTGGGTCACTATTCTAATATTTTCTAAAGAATTTCTGCACAAAACAGAAAAAAGTATATTACTATGACTAACTTAATGTAAATCAAACTAAATGTAATGTTATAATTCCAGTTGAGAGAGAACTGGACAAGAGTCAAACAGACTTTCTGAGCAGAGAGAAAACTATGGAAAAGCTGAATTCCCAAAGGACTGGCTTTGTGTAAAATGAAGAACAGAGATTATCCACAACATAGTTGAGGCAGATGGCCAATTAAAATGGGGCAGAGTATGGGTGTGTGGCCTAGACAACAATGTAAAGACAGAAACTGAAAACAGATTGGGAAATACCTTTTATGCAAAATTAAACACTAATTGTGTACACACCCAAGTAGCAACTCTAATTCTCCTCTGCACTTTTACACCCAAGGGCAAATGCCTCACTGCTGACCAACCACACTTTACAAGTCCATTCACTTTCCCAGTCTTCAAACCACCTACATTTCTATCTATATCATCACTTCCAATATGTGACCTAGATTCCTACTTTAGTGTGAAAACAGAAACAATCAAAAGAAATTTCTCCACTATTTTATCCACTTACCTACATCTGTGTCTACAATAATGAACATTTTAAGCAATGTGCCATTGCAGCCTAAAGACTCCATTTTCCCTAGAACTCTTAGCCACAAAAAATTAAATGCAATCTAGTTTTAGATATACTTTTAAATTAAGATTTAATTTTTTGAAAAGAACTGTTAACCTATCCAGCAATGCACTGGAAGAAAATCCTATCCAACTCATTTACTGGCTTCTCAATGGCTGTAATAAACCTTTAAATTGAACAGAAGATCAATCATAAGTGCTTTTTCCACTGATCTTTTAAATTTTACTGAAGGTGGTGACCTAATTCCAATAAAGATTAAGCTAAACTTTATGACAGTACATCTTGCTGAAGAAAATAATGCAATGGCACCCATATGGCAAGGTAGTTAATAGATTTTTTACATATAATATTTATAAAAGTATAAAGTTTACACTGTATAAAATGATTGTTTACAATGTAAGCTATTTCCAGTCTAACTCACACACTAGTAAAGATTATAATTTATATTATTATGAAATACTTTTATATAATTACTCTCTCAAACTCAATGGCAGACATTGTATACTATATTCACCTAGGTAGTTTAGGAAAAACATTATCTGGAATGTAAAAGACAATAAACACATAACATATTTAAGATATTCATACCATATTTAAGATTTCCCTGTTTAATATCATTTGAAGTTTTGCATTATCAAGAACACATCCGATTAAACCACATTCAAAGATCAATGTTTCTTAAGTCTGATTTCAGGGTAAAAACCACACAAAGTGTTTTAATAATGTTCTCATCTATTGAATCCGCTCTGAAGATACTTTATAAAAATGCTCTCTGGGCTAACATCAAATATAGTGGGGAGAGCACCAGGATTAAGGAGTCCGGCGACCCTGAGGGAGAATCCAGCGGTTCATTTTTTATGTTCCCAGCTGGGACCTTAATAAAGTTATTTAACCTTTTAAAGACCCATTTCCCACATCTGCTCCACTAGAGCACCATCTCCAAATTCAGAGGTGCTATCAAGATGTAGTAATACTGACCCTGGCTCCGAGCCAGGATCTAACCTAATCTGAGGCGCTCGAACGTCCGTCCTTAATTTTTGTCCTGACTCTTTTAAAGCTAAGCCTAAGGGAGCTCGGGCGACACCCTCAACTCTGATCGCCTCCAAGCAGAAGCCGCTGCCCCACATCTACCCCGCTTTCTCCTCCTCCCTGAAAGATTTCCGCGCCCGGGAATCTTCGTTCTGTTCGAGGAATTCAGGTATTTACAGCCCCAAAACCATGTCACGAGCTCTGCGGATCTTCCTCTCACCCCAAGTTTTCGGGTCACACATCACCCGCCAGCCAAATCTGCCCCACGGCGGGGTGATGCTCCTGAACCCGCGGGAGGAATAATGACTTCGGTTTGGTCTGCGGTTTACTGCGGGTTTTTTGTTTGTTTTTTTCCTTTCTGCCTCTCTAGAGGCTCTGAGGTGGAAACACTGCATGTCGCCGGCCCCACGGCCCGGGGTCCCCGTTGGCGCCCATCGGCGCCCGCCACCCGCCGGCATCCCCAAGAAGCAGCGTCCTCGGGCTCCCCAGCCACCCGCCACACCCTCTTCCCGGCCCCCAGGTGCCCCGCCGCCCCCCGCCGTCCCCGCGGTCCCCGCCGCCGCGTCACCTCTCTCGGCGGACGCGAGTAGCCGGGCCGCAGGCCTCGAGCGACCGCCGCGGGCCTCGGCGTCTCCTCCCGCCCCCCGGCCTCTCAGCCTCAGAGCCGTCAGGCCTAAGGTGAGATCGCATCTGCGGAGACGGCGCGAGTAACGAAGCTCAGGGACCCTGGGCGGAGACGCGGCCCGCGAGAGCGCGCGCGCCTATGCGCGCGCCGACGAAGCCACGCCCCACCCCCGGACCCCGTCCCCTCCTGAAAGCACCTGAGGGCCCGGCGTGCGCAACGCGCGTGCTGGTGGAGCTCAAGACGGGAGCGCGCTTGGGGGCGGGGCTATGGGTGGGCGGGGCTCCCGGGGTAAGCAAGCTTTGCAGGTCCAGTCAAGTGCGCTGAACCTTTCTCTGAGCTTGCTGTGCTCTCTGTTGAGGCTCCTTGGGTTTGAGGCGACTCCTGCTGCTTCCTGGAAGACGACCTTGGTCCTCCACCCTCTCATCTGCCTCTGTTTCCTTGCATTTACAGGGTTTATTGAGGTCTCTCTGCCACTGCGCCCTCCTGCTGCAGCGTCCTCATTTCTCCATTGCAGGAGACCCTGCACATCCTGGTACTGAGGAAGCTTTTGGTTCCTTCAAATATCCTCGTAAAAACCTGTAAGTTTGACAAAGCTTGGATTATTCGAAAGTGTTGAGATAGGACTTCTGACAGAGGTTATATACCACACTTAATTTTTGCTTAAAATGCAATCTGTTTGGAGTTTCGTTACCCGAAGTGATCTGAGCAGTAGTCAAAGGTATTGCAAAGTGCTTGGTGGCGCACGCTTTTAATACCAGCACTCCGGAGGCAGAGGCAGGCAGATCTCTGCGAGTTCAAGGCCAGCCTGGTCTACAAAGTGATTCCAGGACAGCGAGGGCTACACAGAGAAACCCTACCTCAAAAAAAAAAAAAAAAAAAAAAAAACAAAAGAAAGAAAGAAAAGGGCATTGCAAAGTAAATAAAAGGTCACAATACCAAACTTACACATCCCTGAAGAAAACTGACCCTTTCTTCTCCAGAAGTCAACTGCCAATTCATAACACACACACACCGCTTATAAGATGGACAGCCAAATTATAGGCTTGTAAGAATAACATAAAACAAGCAGTATCTCTTACATAAAAAGATTGCTACAAATTAATGTGTGGGTTATGACATGTTGCACTACGGTGAGCAAGTTATTTATCAGACTGTATCTTGTAAGCACGCTGGTCAGACCATCCCTACCTACATTTCCACAGTTACCAGGTTTTCATATTAAAACAGCAGCTGGGGAGAAAGATGTTCCTTTCTGCATTTTTGTATCTAGGAAATAGAAACAAGCAATAGCACGTCTGGGTCGTCATGGTGACAGCTGAAATCCCCACATCTCATTAATAGACCTATAGACAAATGAACCCCATGGGACTTCATAGATCATAGGAGCTCCAGCTTGATATTTAAGAAGCTACTTAGTTGTAGGAAATTAACAGTGGGCCTCAATTCTTAACAATATTTAATGTGGAGTAAGAGATCAAATCTTGCTACCTACAATATTAACTTACAACCTGATGAACAGTGGCTAAGTGTGCTTTTTTTTTTTTTTTTTGCTTACCAGACACCAAAGAGTTATTTGAATGAATTTTCTAGGCCAGTTTACTAAAATTAATATTACTAAGTCATTTGTGGTGGTTCGAATGAAAACGATCCCCATAGAATCATATATTTGAATGTTTGGTTTCCAATCAGAGGAACTGTTTTGGGAAGGATTAGGAGGTGAGGTCTCCTTGGAGGAGGTGTATCACTAAGAGTAGCCTTTGAGTTTTCAACAGCCCACAGTAGCCTCAGCCCTTCTTTCTCTCTCTCTCTCTCTCTCTCTCTCTCTCTCTCTCTCTCTCTTCAACTGGAAGATCAGATGTGAGCTCTCAGCTACTGCTTCAGTGCCATGCCTGCCAGCCTGTTGTCATGCTTCCACTATGATGATTATGGACTCACCCCCTGAAACTGTAAGCCAACCCTCAACTAAATGTGCTTTCTTTACTAAATTGCCTTGTTCAAGGTATCTACTCACAGCAAGAGAACAGTAACTAAGTCATCATTATAGCAACTTTTTGTCTAATATTGTATAGTATAGTATTAAACATGATTGTCAGTATATTGGAAACAATATGTACCACTAAAAACTCTTACTAGCCAGTACTGTTGTTTGCCATTTCTGGAATTTAAGAGAGGTACCAAGAGAAGGAGTGTGGCTTCAACAATAGGTATAATTGAAAAGAATTTCTAGTAGATAATCTTGGTTTAGCATAATGCATGATAAAAACTTCAGACCAAGCTATCAAAGTAGAAAAAGAATCAAGTACCTGTGACACTAGAATTCTTGACATACCAACTCTGGTTGAAAGGATTGTTAATTTTGCACAATAAACAATGGTCAATACCACTTTAGCCAAATATACTACTAATTTTGTATCAATATACAAAGGTATAAGGGCCCCTTCTTCTTGGACCTTCCTGTGCTATGTCTATGTCTCATTTTTCTCAAGTCTATGCACTCCTACATAGGAGAGGAAGAAGGATACAGAAAAGGAAAAGTAGGAAGTCCCTGGGGCTAACCTCCAAAACCCATTAAACAGGACCATTTATGAGCTTGTAATCTCTTCCCCTAAATATCAGAGTTTTCAGTTATCCTTCAAATAACCAAAAAGAAGGGCGGAGAAACACCTTCCCCACCTTCTGGGCATGGGACATTGCTCTCTTAAAGTGACTTCCTGCTTATTTGGGTCGTAGTAGACCTGTTTGGGGCCCGAACCCAAATGGAAAAAATGGTTAAAAATGTTAGTACACTCCTTTTATGTTCAGTCCTTCTGTTCTCAGCTGTTTAGATGACCTAAGGAGTTTGTAGGCAGAAGCTGATCTTGCAGGCTTCACTGAGGTTCCGGCCGGGGCATTGTGTAGAGCTGAATGGTCCCAGCGACATTGGATTGCCATGGTTGCAGGCCCCCAATGGAGACAGCTATTGAGGAAGTCTGCCAGGCAGAATCAACTGGGTCACTCGTCCTCCTTGGTGCCTGATTCTGCTCTCTGCTGAGGTTTCCGCTGTCCAGCCGTCCCCGGGCTCCCCTAATGGACACTTCGATTCTCCTGGAAAGATAAGAACAGAGCCCTGCCCCAATCCCAACCCTGGGACAATTACCCTCTTTTTTTTGGCGGGGGGGGGGGGGCTAGGTAGTACTTCTCCTGAAGCAAATTTGGCCTTCCGACAACATACAAAGCGTTATCTTTCAATCCGGGTTAAAGAAGAAATCATTCTGTCACCTTGGAGCTAAACCAGCTCCAGTGTATATATTTTGAGATCCCAAAGGACGATCTGCTGCATCGAGAAGGCCTTTTGTAAGTAGCCTCCAAACCTAGGTCCCTGCAAATCCCATGTGTGTGTCTCTGAACTATAATTATTGGGATCAGAGACCTGTGGTTCCCATATGAAGGGATCAAAGATGTGTTCCACCACTCCTGGATCGAAGTCTTTCTCTATTTAGAGTTTGCCCTGCATCAGGCTGACCCTGAGCTCCGGGATCTGCCCGTTTCTGTCTCCAGTGTGCTGGGAGCTGGGACCAAGGGTGTACTCTTCTTGAATGGTGGGACCAAGAGTATGCACCCTCACCACCCCGCTCCGTATGACTCCAGAATACATAAGACCACCAACTCTACGGTGCTCCCCCCGTCTCCGCTGAAGTCAAAGGCATGGGCCAACCCCACAATTCTCTTGTATTTTACCTTAGCTCCACGTCTTCTCGACACCTGGAGGTCTGCAAAACCAGGCCAAATGGCTGTATCCTCTATTCCATTCACAGTGTTTCAGCCCTGCCACCTGCCCTTTTTTTTTTTTTTTTTTTTTAGTTAATAAATTTATTTGTTTGTTGCTTCAGGTTACATCCTTATATTGTCCTCTTTTCCCGCTTCCCAGCCCCACCCTCCCATGCTCTACCCCCTGACCCTTCCGTCTTGTTCCTCTGGGGTGGAGTGTCCCTGCCTAACAGTCTCTCACCACAGATCAGGAGTCATATGAGGGCCAAGAGCCTCTTCATTTACCAGGGGCCTGCGAGGCAGTACTGCCAGTGAAAGGTGTCTCCTTGCTACTGGGGGAATACTAAAAAAAAGACCAACAAACACACAAACCCACAAAAACAAAGAATATCAACAAAAAAAAGAGAGGAAAAAGAGAAGGGAAAAGGAAAAAGAAAAAAGAAAAAAAAGGAGAAGGAAAAAGAAAAAGATTAAAAAAAAAAGTTTATGTCCATGTTCCTTTTGGTGGGTTGGTTGTAGTACAGATATCCTGTACGATATAGCTAAAATCCTACTATAAGTGAATAGATGCCATGTGCATCCTTCTGAGACTGGGTTAGCTCACTCAGGATGAGCTTCTCTAGATCCATCCATTTGGTTGCAAATTGCATGATTTCATTGTTTCTGATAGCTGAGTAATATTCCATTGTATAGATGTACCACAATTTTTTAATCCATTCTTCAGTTGAGGGACATCTGGGTTGTTTCCAATTTCTAGCTATTACAAATAAGGCTGCTATGAACATAGATGAGGAGACTTCCCTATGTCTCCATGAGAGGTCCTCTGGGTGTATACCCAGAAGTGGTATGGCTGGGTCCTGAGGCAAGGTTATTCCTAGATTTCTAAGATATCGCCAGACAGACCTCCATAGTGGTTGCACAAGCCTGCACTCCCACCAGCAATGGAGTAGGGTTCCCCTTTCTCCACACCCTCGCCAGCATGCGCTATCATTTGAGCTCTTTATCTTAGCCATTCTAACAGGTGTTAGGTGGAATCTCAGGGTCGTCTTGAGTTGCATTTCTCTGATGATTAAGGATGTTGAACATTTCTTCAGGTGTCTCTCAGCCCTTAGGGATTCCTCCTTTGTGAATTCTCTATTTAGCTCCATCTCCCATTTTTTGATTGGATTATTTGGTTTCTTGGCATTTAGTTTCTTGAGTTCTTTGTAGATTTTAGATAATAGCCCTTTATCAGATGTGGGGTTGGTGAAGATTTTCTCCCAGTCTGTTGGTTGCCGTTTTGTTCGAATGACAGTGTCCTTTGCCTTACAGAAGCTTTTCAGTTTCATGAGGTCCCATTTATTGATTGTTGATCTCAGGTCCTGAGCTGTTGGTGTTCTGTTCAGGAAGTTGTCACCTGTGCCAATGAGTTCGAAGGTTTCTCCTACTTTTTCTACTAGTATATTTAGTGTGGCCGGCTTTATGTTAAGGTCTTTGATCCACTTGGATTTAAGTTTGGTACAAGGAGATAGGTATGGGTCTAATTTCATTCTTTTGCAAGTGGACATCCAGTTGGACCAGCACCATTTGTTGAAGATGCTGTCCTTCTTCCATTGTGTGGTTTTGGCTTCTTTGTCAAAGATTAGTTGGCCACAGGTGTGTGGGTCCACGTTTGGGTCTTCAATTCGATTCCATTGATCCACTGGTCTGTTTCTATACCAGTACCATGCTGTTTTTATTACTGTTGCTCTGTAGTACAGCTTGAAATCTGGGATGGTGATACCTCCAGATGTTTTTTCATTGTACAGGATTGATTTAGCTATTCTGGGCTTTTTGTTGTTCTATATGAAGTTGAGAATAGCTTTTTCCAGGTCTATAAAGAATTGTGTTGGTATTTTGATAGGAATTGCATTAAAGCTATATATTGCTTTTGGTAGGATAGCCATTTTTATTATGTTGATCTTACCTATCCATGAGCATGGGAGATCTTTCCATCTTCTAAAGGCCTCTTCCATTTCTTTCTTCAGGGGCTTGAAGTTCTTGTTGTATAGGTCCTTTACATGCTTGGTTAGAGTTACCCCCAGGTATTTTATGTTGTTTGTGGCTATTGTGAAGGGGGTTGTTTCCCTTATTTCTTTCTCGGTATATTTGTTTGTTGTATAAAGAAGGGCTTCTGATTTGTGTGCAAAAATAAGATTGTATTGGATTACATTGGTATTGATCTTTGTATATTGATACAAAATTAAGATTATAGTTTGCCACAATGGTATTGACCCTTGTATATGGATGTAATATTAAGATTGTATTGGGCTACATAGGCATTGATCTTTGTATATTGATACACAATTAAGAGTATATTTAACCACAATTGAATAGATCTTTGTATATTGATACAAAATTAAAGGTAACGCTTCCTAATGGTATCATACCTAGAGATACTTAAAAATAAAATGTGAAGCTCTGGCCTCTTGATATCAACCGTCTAAAACGGTCTAGGATAGTTAAGTAAAACAAACTCCTAGTCATGCAAACCTGTCACTTTGTTAGCTACTATGACAATCTATCACAGATATTCTCTAAACTACCCAGTAATCAAGTTGCTAAGAGACAAGCAACATTTGCTTATCTAAATACAAGAGATGGATAGGGCATCTTCAAAAACCCCAAGAGATCTGCAGAATATGGCATTCAAAGATACTATCTTAAATTAAGATTTTCTTTTTTTTTTATATCGAGACATATCAGCTCCTGACAGCACCCCCGATTCTACTCCAAGTAGAAGATAAGCATCGAAGAATCTCCAGTGTGAGATGGTTGAATTAGTGGCAAGCCTATCTCTTGGCATGAAAAAACCCCTTGCTCCAACTGCAGACAGACTGCTGTCCAAAAAGGACAAAACTTGGTAGCAGGGAAGTCGACAGCCTAACTCTGCCAAGACAGGGTAGGTAAGTCCTTCATAATCCCTGCTCTACAACAAATGTCTGTCAGAGAAACAGGACCCAAAGGCTGAAGACTGATGCAGGAATGTATGGAGAGAAAATGGGAACTGTCCAGGCAGTCACTGGTATGTCATTTCTTAGTTTTGGAAGCTGCAGGCCCTGCACTTCCTATTTGAGCAGATATATTTATCCCTCTCAGGTCTCTGAGGTGGTTGAAGAATAGACAGCTAGAGTCTCATAGTTAAATTTTGAGTTGTTTAGGAATCAAGAGGGTGTTATAGATCTAAGAAGATACTCTTAAAAGTGTGTTGCAAGTTAGTATGAATGTTGAGTCAGATATAGACCTTTAAACTCATGGAGATGGTTAGATAGTAGAATGTTAAAGTCAGGGGCCAAATATGTATAAACTGGACATTGGGAAGGTATACTGGGCCATTTAACTCTCATAAATGTGGCATATTTATATCTGTTGTTTTGTATAGTATTTACTGTTATAAGAGAAGGAACCATCTGTTGGACTGAAAGGAGAAACTTCTGGGGGGAAGAGGGTGGAAGGGCGGGATAGGAAGGGGGAATAGGGAGGGGTTTGTGACTGAGATGTAACTTGAAGAAAAAAAAATAAAGTATTTAAAAAAAAAGAAAGAGAACACTGCTTTTAACCTCTCAAAAAAAAAAAAAAAAGAAAGGATTGTTAAATGGCTCAGAAAAGAGGTTAGTGATTGTGACTGGTTGGTAGGGAGGCAGCCGAATGGATGAGTGCTGATGGTAATTTCAGTCTGATTTTTCTTGTTATTAATGCTATTAGGATTGTCACAGATGCTCCTATTTCCCAAGGGGGACAATGAGTTATTTAATCCTTTTTACTTCTCTAAACACAGAGAAAAGAAAGAAAGAATGTTGTCAAAAAGACTGATGTTTGAAGACTGTAAAGTCAAATCAATGTTTAAAACTTCCTCACCCAACAAGTATTTGTCATGTGTCTGGATTTTGGTTTTTATTGATTTGTTTTGATTTTGATTTTTTTTTTTTTGGTTTTTGGTTTTTCGAGACAGGGTTTCTCTGTGTAACAGCCCTGGCTGTCCTGGATTTGCTTTGTAGACCAGGCTGGCCTCGAACTCACAGAGATCTGCCTGCCTCTGCCTCCCAAGTGCTGGGATTAAAGGCGTGCGCCACCATTTTTTTTTTTAACCAAGGTCTCATATAACTCAGACTGGCCTCAAACACCCAATGTAACCAAATCTGAACTTCAGTTCCTGACCCTCCTGCTTCTACTACCCAAGTGAAGTATTGAGAGAGTGTTAAAGGTTTCTGCTACCGAACTGGGTATTACCGGTATTTGAAAAGCTGAAGTGCTAAGCCCAGCAGTCCAGAGGCTGAAGCAAGAGGATCATAAGTTCAAGTTCAGCTGATTTTATATAGAGACCCTGTTGCTAATAAATAATAAATAAATCCAACTTCTTCTAGTGAAACAAAAGGAACTTACATAGTCCAAAACCTCACAAAGCTGGAGAGGGAGTCCTCTTGGGCCCATGAGATAGAAATCAATATGACAACTACTGGAAATCCATCTCAGAAACAAACAAAAACTGTAACAAAAATTCAGCAAACAATGGAAGATAATGTTTGTTTCGTTGTTAAATTACATAGAACAAATTGTTAAGAGCTAGAGCCATCTGATCATTTCAAGAAGAAAAGATGGAAGTATACTGGTTTAATGAGGAGAACATACTAGAAAATAGGGAAGAGTCAGCCTCCCTAGGCATTTATAAAGATGGATGGAGTTAAAAGGATGAGGACGAGGGCCAAGACAAGCTTGACTCCACTTGAATTTTCTTTCCTACTTTGGAAAAGGAGGCAGACTTTAAATTGGTACAACTGAAACATGGACAGATAACTGAAACTTGAGATGGGTGAGGAGGGAGTAAGGAGACACCTATCTGTTTCAAATAAGTTCGTGTCTCCAGGCACAAATTACATCCCACAGCTGCTTACAACAGGTAACCGAAGACCCATAGCTGGAAAGGTCTGAGAGACTATAAAACATGAAAGACAGCAGATCGCGCAAAAGGGTAGACACTGAAAACTTCTGACCAGAGAACTGTAATTTCAGAATAGACCACTAAATACTTCAGTGGTCACCAGAAACAAGACAAACTAATATAAGCCATACTTGTTTACGTGACCCCGAGTTAGCATGAAATTTTAAGATCGTGACATAGATTAACTTCAATGAAATATTTAGTTCTTTTCTTTCGTGATATTTTTATGGGAAAGATCTCGCATTCAGTGTTTAACATAATTGGACAAATTCCAAGTTAGTCAAATAATTGTGCAGTAGTGTTTTTCATAAATTACATAGCTTAAAACACAGAACTCTTTCTGATCAAATCCAAAAATAAACCAAAACCTACATAACATCAAAAATATGAGTAAAGACCAAAATGGAAAGTGAAATTGCTTTGAATGTTGAACTCTGAGCTAGAAGACAAAATTTAACTGAAATATATGAAATACATCCACATTGAACAATAAAACCAGAAAGGCACAAAAAAGCGAGATTTTTGTTTAAAAAGCACCCAGGTGTCTTACTGTATGTGTGCATGCCAATGTTTTGTTGTTGCTGTTGTTGTTTGAAGCAGAGCTTCCTGCTTCAGAATAGGCTGGACTAGGGCTCACTATGTAACTTAACCTGTCTTCAGACTCCTAACAATCCTCTTGTGCCAACCCCTGAAACCTTTCATGGTGCACTGGAGAAGGGAAGTCAGAATGGTAACAAGCACAAAGCCTCCAACCACAGCTTACCGATAACATTAATGTAAATTAATAATATGCTGTGGTATTTGTAGTTGCTCTTGCACTGTTTCCATTTGAAGTCCTATCTTCATCTTTACTCCTCAGACACTATTCCCTGAGAATTCACTACCCACACCCCCGTATAAGAAGCGGAATAAAGAATCACCAAAAACATTTATATCCTAATCCTGGGAATAGAGCAAGATATCATTTTGTGTGGAATTAATAGTGCAGGTGGAATTAAGGTTAGTAATCATCTGGCCTTTGGATTCAGGGATACTCAACTATGCTGGTAGAACCAGTATAATTTAGTCAGTATAATTAAAAGGGTCCCTAAAAGAAAGGGGAAGCTGAGGAAAGTCTGAAGTTAATGAAACAGAGGATCAGGGCTTCAAGAAAAGGAAACTGCCTGACCTAAACTTTAAGTGGCCTTGGTTCTTAACTATATCCTTATGGAAGGGGAAGGTAGAGCAGTTCAGTATGGGAAGTTGATCCACCACTGTTGCCTGTGAAGATGGAGGTCGCTCTAGAAGCTGAAGCAGGTAAGAGAACAGACTCTCCAGAAGAGCTTCCAGACAGGAACAGAATCTATAATTAACATCTGATTTTATCCCAGAGAGTCCAGTGTGTTAGACTTCAAAACTAAGAGCTGTAAAATGATAGGGTGGTATTGTTTTCCATCACTAAGGTTATGGCAATTTGTTAAGACAGCAATAGAAAACCAATTGACCCTTTGTAATTCTCTTTTTAAGGGTGTGTGTGTGTGTGTGTGTGTGTGTGTGTGTGTGTGTGTGTATCCTCAGAGGCCAAGAGAATGTGTTAGAGTCCCTGGACCTAGAGTTATATAGATTTATGAACTGACCAACTGGTGTTCTGGGAACCAAACTCAGATCTCCTTTAAGACCATCAAGCTTCTTACCACTCACCCATCTCTCCAGGCCTGCCTCTTGTCATTCTCTTCATTGTAGCGCTGTGATCCTTTAGAATCAAATGCCACTTCCACTTTTTTGCTTTTCTTCCATTAGCTAAGAAGCATGATGCCCTAGAAAGGACAATGAACCTAATACTCAAATACTGTGGATTCAGAAACATTGTAATAGATATGTCTTCATTGCCACCTACCAGTTATACTTACCTTCCTCATCATGTTGTTTGTAGCCGGTGTTTGCTACTTTGTGGGTTCTTTTTTTCCTTCTACCCTTCTCCATCCTTTTTCTTGTACTCTTTCAGCCCCCTAACACAAGATAGGAGAGAAAAAGAGGGGTAGAGAGGAAATGGGGTGAAGTTATTGTTAGACTACTTCCTGCTGATTAGGAGCATCGAATTCCTTGGGACAAGTTTGATCTTCGCCATCAAGACATCTAATTTCTTCTTCCTGTCCCTTTGTGCACAACTACTTGACAAACTGCAACCAGCAGCATCCAACCACCAACCAGCCACCGATGGGGCTCTAGCATTTATCTATCCTCTGAAAGTTCCCAGAATTCCAAGTGTCACACACTCTTAGGAACTATCTGTAGATGTGAAGCAGCTCCAGATCCCCACACCTGAGATTAAAATGAAAACATATTCCCGTAATATTTTAGTAATGTTTTATGTTAAAGAAACCAAAGTTCTAACTAAATTATTGTTGTTTTAATTATTATCAGTACTTTATTTTTATTATTTTATTTTAGTATTACACTACATTGTTGTTTTAGTAGTATAGAGGTATAGCAGTAAAATAGCCGCCATATCTGACTGCTTCAGAAAGCTCAAGAAATGAGTTGTGTGCGATAATAAAATACAATTGTTCAGCATATCGCCTGTGTTGCACACTGTTCTGGATGTTTTCTGTGTAGTATTTTATTTAATCTCTGATGATAAAATGGGCTGTGTAATTTTTTTTTCACCAATGAAGTAGAGAGGAGCTAAGTAGCTGAAAACTAAAAAGCACTCAAAATTACAAACAAAATGGACAGCAGACAGAAAATCAATACATGGTGAACAAAAACATTTTCTGCTAATAATGTCCTGGAAATGTTTTTCTTTTTCCTCTGACTGATGGTGGCCTCCCATATTCGTGCCTTGCACATTTCTGTCATGGTTGCTTTCTTCATTAAGCTGCTTACTCATTCAGTAAATATTTATGGCTGGCATATTTGATGCTGAGTACCATCCTAAGCCCTTGGAATGAAATGGACCTGCTACCAACTGTTAAGCGGTAGACTGTGAGGAAGACTCTGAGACAGAAGTGACAATGGAAAATGGCCACAGCGTGAAGGTGAGATTGGTCTGTAGAAGGACATTAGAGATGGATTGAATCCAAACCTGAGAAGGGGTATCTAGAGGATCACCTATCTCAAAATCTGAAGGCCAACTAAGAGTTAGACAAAAGGGAAAGAGAATATTCTGGAAGGACATTTTGTCTTCGTTATTTTGAATTTGTTTTTTTGTTTGTTTGTTGTTTACACTGACATTGATTTTTCTCACCTCTCTCCCCAGACTCAAATAGATCTTGCTTTAAGGTTTATTTCTAAAATAAAACATGGTGCGATGTTCGTCAAATGGAATTTTCAGATATTTTGGAATTTATGAATCCTTACTCGTAACGTGCTAACTCCTTCTCCTAGTCCAAAAAAATTCAAGCAAAGTAGTTGCTTTAGGCTGCTTTATTTTCGTATCTAATTAGAACATAGCCTTCTGTTGTTAGCTAATAATACTATAAGTAGCAAGTAAAAAAACAAGTTAATGTGTTCTTCTTTTCTCCCATTTCTTTGATAAGCTTGTTCCTGTGGATTCGTTCCTTTACCACTAGATGGTACTTGTATGCCTGAGAGACAAGATGCTGATTCGGTTTACCTTCTAGAAAAACAACAAAAGTAACCAATCAAAGCATCCGAACAATGAGAAAAAACTACCCAACAAAAACTTTAAGTGATCCCGGTTTGCAAATTCTTCCCTAAATATTAACTCAACAATATTCTTTCTCTTCAAATCAATAATAACTTTAAGAAATTAAATTTTAAACTACCTTTAAATCCCCGTCTGCCTTATATTGCCCCTCCCCCACTCGTGCTTTACTTTCATTTACTGCATTTTACATGCTAATATTACTCTCCTTCTAAGATCTCCACCTGGAAAATGAGACTGACCTTCCTTATGAAAGCCCAGTGCCTTGTCTAAGCTAATATTTTCACTTCTACTTGAAAGAGTCAGTTCCTCTCCACAAATTTTCCGCTAATCTCTTAGCTACTCCTCTCCTCCTTCAAAGTACATTTCAGCTAACATAGCTAACCAGGAAATGGCCCTTGTTACTTGACAAAAGCTAGAAAAAAAATGCCTTCTTCTTATTATGTTCTATTCTTTAATAGAACATATTATTTAATAATTTAATAATAGAATGGAACATGCATTATTCTGAAAAGCTATGTGCATCTCTGCAGCACTTAAGGACTTCCTGTGTTGTGGTTATTTATGAGTCTTTCCCAGTCTCTGCATAATGCTTGCCTCTTATGTGTACATAATATCTTAGGCAGCAATGTATCTTTAAATATTAAATATAATGGTATTATTTATGGAACTAATTTTAATAATAATATTCACAACACTACCATATAAGCTTCTTTTTTAAATTGTCTTATTTCTAAGTGTGCGTGGACGTGGGCGTGCAGGTACTTACTTGCAGAGTCCAGAAGAGGGCAGCAGATCCCCTGGAGCTGAAGTTATAGATGGTTGTGAACCTTCTGGCAAGGGTGCTGGGAACTGAACTCAGATCCTCTGGAAGAACAGTATGACTTGACCACTGAGGCATCTCTTCAAACCCTACTACCCAAAATTCAAAGAGTAAAAAAATGAGATGATCGATAGTATTTTGGGTGATCTAAATGACATGTTGGTAACAATAGCAAAACCAAATTGTTTTTCTACCTAGTATAGTGTTTTAAAGTATAAAAGTGCACTCAAAATAGAAAACTCACAGCCTTTAGACATCTATAAGAAATTGAAAGCCAGTCCAATAAAGGTCAGGAGTTGAGCTTCCAGTGCCATTTTGGAGAAAAAGAATCGCCCCTGAACACACAAGGATCTGGAACTAGCATTCTTGTGTAAAGCAGGTGGAAGCCTACAAAGAGTTAACTTCATGAAGCCTAAGAAATTTGCTGAGAAACCCATATTTAAACCCAATAATCTCATTAGGGTGGACTCAGGGTGATGTGTGGTAGAAGTTAGGCCTCTTTAGTGAATTAGCAGGCAGTTCAGCTCAGCATCTGACAGCACGTAAGGAGGAGCTTGGCGTCCCTTTAACTTGCTGAAATGGACAGTTGAGTCCATAAGTCAGAAACATGAAATGCCTTGTTGAAGGGGTGGTGCTGCCATGTAGGCCCCCAGTGTATGAGGAAGCCCTTAGCCCTCATATGACTGTTGAACTGGGGTGGGGGACTGATATGTAGGGACACTCCACTCTGGAAGAGTAGGACAGAAGGGAGAGGGGGTAAAGGGTGGGAGGGTGGGACTGGGAGGGGTAGAAAGGGGGCACTGTGATGGAGATGTAACCTGAAGTAATAAATAAACATTTAAAAATAAAATAAAATAAAACAATAAAAAAAAGAAACCACACAAGCTGCAGATAACATCGGTTGCCTAGAGAAGTCACGGGACCGCTGGATATCACAAGAAATCTTGTGGGCCCTAGGGACCACCAAGGATCGCTAGATGATGCAATATAGAAAGCAAAGAGCTCAACAGGGTACTCTCTTCTTCTCTCTTCCTCTTGCCCTCAGGGACTGAGAAATCAATGCATGTTGGAGAATTGTACAGCAAGGTATGCTTTTCCTCAGTATTGAGACTGCAACTGTCGTAAAACTTAGAGGTGGAGTCCAAAATAGAGACGTTTTGCTGAAAGACCTTTTGCAGCAAAGAAGGCTTGGCAGCAAAGGAGGGCGGAGTTTGGAAGCAGCTCAGAGAAGCTTTAGGCTGTGAAGCAAGCAGGGCCAAGGAGACTACAGAAACCAGTCTCAACTGATGGAGGAACCCAACTTCAGTTTAGTGGCTAAAACAGACTGACTTCATAAGCTGGTCATCACAATCTAGTGGTTGAAATCAACTGGCCATACGAACTGGCAAAGTTAGGCCCAACTGAGGCTAAGCTTGAAAGGGACTGCCTGCTGGGACTGCAGTATCCAGATTGCCAAAACCAAGTTATCCTGCATGGACCTATGCTAAGATTATTAATATCCTTTAAGAAAATTAAAATAGGATTACTTAGGTGTTTTTAGACAGGTATTAGGGTGTTCTTGGATAGGTATTAAGTTTTAGGTATTAAGTTATAGGATATAGGTGTTTTATAGGTATTTGTTAAGTGCTGATAAATATAAGTATTTTAAAGAAAAATTTTCTGTTATAGTGATGGGTCCCAAACAATTTTAAATATAAATCTATATAATTCCAAATTTGCATTGTGGTTTGAAAATAGAACTCCAGGCTTATAGAAATTACTGGGCACCTACAAAAGCAAATACAAAAGTCCTTGCTTGATAAAGACAGCTGTGTAACCCAGGACATAAATAAGTCCCTCACAGCATACAAGATTCAAATAATTAAAACTTGAATGTTACATGAGAAAGTGGTTTGCCACAAGGCAGATTAAACAGACAAAACAAACAGAAATAATAGTGCACCCTAAATCTGTGTTTTATTAAGTAAATAGAATAGTTTGAAAGTGATGAAAAATCCATAAAATGATTGAAAACATATAGGAAGTAAAATAAAACTTAAATTATAAGAATAGAAATGGAGACATAAAGAATAGGAATAATAGTGATTTGTCATTTTATTTATACAGGTGACAGATATTTGTTGAAAATTCACTAAATCCTACTATTCTAAGTCCTAGAGATTATAAAGGCACAAGTTCCCCCTATTATCATTGAGCATTGTCTTATAAATTAAAGAAAGCTCAGCTGACGGGTTAAAGAAAGACTAGATACAGTGAAAAAGATGACTATTAGGGTGGAAAATAGATCTGAGGAAATTACAAGATATTTTAAATAGAAGATAAATTTTGGCCATAATTTCATGGGAAGATACAATACATATCTAGTGGAGGATTTAACATGAAAGAAGAAACATACAACAGAGAAATTTAGCTTAAAATGTTTGGGGAAACAACATAAATATTAACATGTAAATGCCTTAGTATAGCCAAAAAGAAGATACTGTAACATGAACAAAGTCAGCTTTAAAAATCTATTTCTAGCCAGGCAGTGGTGGTACATGTCTTTCAAAGGCAAGTGGATCCCTGAATTTGAGGCAGTCTTGTCTACAGTGTGAGTTCCAGGACATCCAGGGATACAAAGAGAAACCCTGTCTTGAAAAAACAGATAGATAGATATAAAAATTAAAGAAAAGTTATGTTTCTAAATTTTGTCTTTTGATGGATGCCTATAGTTATTAATTTTCGATCCAATATATTTGTTAAAATTTTCAAGAGTGGCCAGTGGTGGTGGCATATGTCTTTAAACCCAGTACTCAGGACTCAGAGGCAAATGGATCTATGAGAGTTCAAGGCCATCCTGGTCTATAAAGTGAGTTCCAGGACAGCCAGGACTGTCTCAAAAAAAAAAAAAACAAAAAAAAAACAAAAAAAATTCAAGACTGACTACTTACTTGCATATTGCTGTATCATTTAAGAATATGGAATTCTGCAGCTGAGCATGTGACACAGGCCTTTAATCACAGATCTTGGGAACCAGACACAGGTGGATCTCTGTGAGTTCCAGGGAAGCCTAGTCTACATAGTGAGTCCCAGGCCAGTCATGGATCCACAGTGAGACCCTGCCTCAAAACATAACCAGAATATGTGATTCTGAGCTTAGGATGTATATCTCCCTCCCATGTACAAACACATACACTCAGGAACATACATAGTAAATAAATAAATAGTTTTTGAAATTTAAATATATATTAAAGACTGAATATATATTTCAATGTATATATATATTAATTTGGTGCTTTTACACCTAATCATTTTCATAAATAAGAAATGTTCCCAGCCGGGCGGTGGTGGCGCACGCCTTTAATCCCAGCACTTGGGAGGCAGAGGCAGGCGGATCTTTGTGAGTTCGAGGCCAGCCTGGTCTACAAAGTGAGTCCAGGACAGTCAAGGATACACAGAGAAACCCTGTCTCGAAAAACCAAAAAAAAAAAAGAAATGTTATATGCAATATAGAAGGCCCTGAATTCCTCTCTACCATCTGTGGAGAATCATTTCTGGGGTAGAAATGAAACAAAACAAAGACAATGAAGAAGAGTTGTATAGATCTGCACTTATGACATACAAACTCAAGAACATAAATAATAAATAAATAGGGCTGGAGAGATGGCTCAGCCGTTAAAGGCTAGGCTCACAACCAAAAAAATAATAAATAAATAGTTTTAAAAGTTAAATATATATTAAAGTACTGAATATATATTTAAATATATATTAATTTGATGTTTTTACATCTAATCATTTCCATAATTGGGAGAAGTTATATGAAATACCAATTTAAATAAGAATTTTTTTATAATTTATTTTTTTCCTTTATTTTTTATTTCTTCAAGTTACATCTCAATCGCAGTCCCCTCCCTATTCCCCCCTCCAGTCCCACCCTCCCACCCTTAAAATTTATTTTTTATTTCTTCAAGTTACATCTCAATAACAATTCCTTCCCTACTCCCCCCTCCTGTCCCACACTTCCACCCTCTTCCCCCTCAACCCCCATCCCCTTCCTTTTTTTTTTTTTTTTTAGTTTAAGGTATATCATTTTCTCCCCAACATCTCCCCCTTTCAGTCCAACAAATGGTTCTTTCTCTTATAACAATAAATACAATACAAAACAACAGAAATAAATAGGCCACAGTTATGAGAGTTATATGGCTTAGCATACATTCCCAATGTCCAGTCCATATGTATTTGGCACCTGACTTTAACATTCTACTATCTAACCATCTCCATGAGTTTAAAGTTCTATATCTAACTCAGCTTTCATACTAACTTGCCTCACAATTTTAAAAATATCTTCTTAGATCCAGAACACCCTCTTGATTCCTAAACAACTCAAAATTTAACTATGAGACTCTAGCTATCTAGTCTTCAACCACCTCAGAGACCTGACAGGGATAAATATTAAATAAGAATTTTTAATTGCCTTCCATGTGATTCTGATTCTTAGCAAATTTGAGAATAAGCATGATAAATACTGTTATTAATGCTTAGAAGAATGTGGCTTATGTTACTGTCTTCTTCATGTACCTGATTCTCAAGGAAAGGAGTGTGCTATAAATACATTTTGAGAAAATAAACTTTTGGTTGTGAGCCTAGCCCTTAACAGCTGAGCCATCTCTCCAGTCCAACTTACAGAATAGAATATTGCTGGGCATGCAGGAGGCAGAGGCGATCGCTGTGAGATCAAGATCAACCTGGTCTCTAAAGTGAGTTCCAGGACAGTCAGGACTACATAGATACTCTGTCTCAGGAGGGGTGGGGGAGGAAAAGAAAAGAAAATAGAATAGCAACAGTTTAATAATGACTTTTCTCCTTGTTTTGACAAAATACCTATCAAAGCATGAGGGAAATCATTGGGATTACAGTCCATCACGGTGAGGAGGGCATGGTCACAGGAAATGCTGACCGTTGAAGCAGCAGACATGTAAAACTGCTTGCTGGAATCTGAGTGGATCAGAGAACAGAAAACGGAGAGTACCAAAACTCTTCTGGTTTTCTTCTTTTTCCCTTTTGATTTATTTAGAGCTCCTACCTCATTGGACTGTGCCACCCACATTAGGGGTGTGTCTTTCCCTCTGAATCAGTCCTCTCTAGAAATGTCATCACACACACATTCAAAGATGTGTCTCATTAATGCATAGCTGAAGTTTCTTGCTCCAAGCAAGCTGACATTAAAAACTCAGTATTACACATAGGTAAAGCCCTAACACGCCATAGGATGGAATGGGAACATCTAACGCTAAGAAGGAATAAAGGTACAGACTTTTAGATCTGTATGTTTTATGAGTGATAGCTATGTGGCTCCATCTAGGTCTTAGGGAAGTGGGCTATGTATTTTCACCTTGCAAGAAAGAAAGGAAGGAAGGAAGGAAGGAAGGAAGGAAGGAAGGAAGGAAGGAAGGAAGGAAGAGAGGGAGGGAGGAAGGAAGGAAGGAAAGAAGGAAAGAAGGAAAGAAAGAAAGAAAGAAAGGAGGAAATAAGAAAGGAAAGAAGAGAAAAGAAAAGAAAAAAATTTAATTGTCCAAACTAGAGACAGGAGATTGGAAAACATAGTAACAGCCATGTTCTGTTTCTTGAAGATCTAAGAGAATCTACCTTTCAATACATCTTTATATGTGGTTTTTATATTCTGGACTACTGGAGAGTGAATTGTATGTATTATTCTCTTTGCTCCTTAAATACTGGGGGTCTATTTTCTAAGACCAAGAGTAGTCTTATCATCCAAGAGAAAAAACGCTTGAGATAATTAGCATTGCAGCTGTGGATGACACCTGCCCTAACAGAAATTAATCACATAATATTATTATTTTGCTTTGAAATAATGGCTTGTTAACCTCTAGTTAATATCTAAAAATGTTCAATATACGTATCACTTTGAATATTCTTGATAAGACTGAGTTACTATTCTTATGTCATAGCTTTATACTTTAAAGAAAGTTTTGTTTTGATGGGGATGCCCCAACACACTTAATTTTCTACGTCCTGGATAAAGTATTGTGATATGGAATTGCCATAGTTTGCCATCTATCAAAGGGGACACACTTTAGTCAGCAAAAATAAAAGGAATACCATCTGCCTGACCTTATTCTATAGGAATCAACATGTTTTCTAATTTAAACTTTTATTTATTTGCATTTTGCTTGTATGGATGTTTGCCTACATGTATGAATGTGCACTTCTTGTGTGCTTGGTACCTGCAGAGGTCAGAAAAACATTTCAGATCCCCTGGAATTGGATTTACAGGAAGGTGAGAGTCACCATATGAATGCTGAGAACTGAGCCAGGGTCCTCTGCAAGAGCCACAAGTGCTCTTTAACCAGTAAGCCATCTTTCCAGTCCCTGTTCTCAGCGCCCAGGAGGCAGAGGCAGGCGGATCTCTGTGAGTTTGAGACCAGCCTGGTCTACAGAGTGAGTCCAGGACAGTCAAAGCTACACAGTGAAACCCTAACTCAAAACAACAAACAACAGTCTACAATGAAAATACCAACAAAAAATATTTCCCAAGCTGCATTCAACTATATTACCTTCTAATATAGTGTCAAATAATTTTCCATAGAACCAAAGGACATCATTTTCCCTACACAATGACCATAGCAAGGTAGTAAATTGGAAACCAATTTAATTCCAAGTAAATGACACACACCCAATTTCATGATCTCTGTTCTATCTAAAACACATAGACATTAAGTAAATTAGGTCTAAATTGAACAAACAAAAAAAGCCACCTTCTGACTGCTCTCTAAAGGTCTCTCTCTCTCTCCCTCTCTCTCCCCCCCCCCCCCCCCCCCGAGACACAGTTTCTCTGTGTAGCCCTGGATGTCCTGGAACTCACTCTAGGCTAGCCTAGAACTCATAGATTCTCCTGTTTCTGCCTCCCAAGTGCTGGGATTAAACACATACACCACCTCATCTGGTTATGACTGCTTTAAGAACCACAGAGGGGAGCTGGAGAGATTGATCAGTGGTTAAGAGCACTGTGTGTTCTTCTAAAGGACCTGGGCTCAAATCCCAGCACCCACATGGCAGTTCACGGCTGTCTGTACTTGCTGGGCGGTGGTGGCGCACGCCTTTAATCCCAGCGCTCGGGAGGCAGAGGCAGGTGGATCTCTGTGAGGTCTACAGAGTGAGTAGAACCATAGAGGGGAAAAAATGTTAATTGTTTCATATTTCCCCCACTCCTCACTGCCCAAATTTCTATTACAATTCCTCAATTTAGTTGGTAGTTGATCTTTTTTTTTTCTATTTATATAGTAGACGAAAACCAGCACACAGGGTACAAAAATAACATTTAGACGAAAATCCAAAGTCATAGGAAAAAATTTCTGGGCTGTGAACATTCCTGCTTGAATTTTCCATGAGAAAAGAACACCGTTAAGATTGACTTTTGAGGGGTTGGAGAGATGGCTCAGCAGCTAAAGGCACTGGTTGCTCTTTCAAGGACCTAGTTTTTCCATTCCCAAAACCTACATGGTGGCTCTGAACCATCCACAATTCCAGTTCAAGGGGAATCTACTGCCCTCTTCTGGCCTCTGTGAGCACTGCATAAGGGTGATGCATAGAAACACACAAGAGAACCACTACTATAATATAAAATAAAAATAAGTAATTCTCCTTTTTTTAATTGCCTTTTGAAGTACCCTTTGTTGATACTGTACTGATCCTTCTGTACTGGCCAATACAGTGGATATAATTGTCTTTGTTCAATTATCCACTCGGTAGGCATCATCAGTTCCCCAGAAACTCAAGCGGCTTTCCGAATATGCAGTGGGAAAGAGTGGCCCTTGAGATGCATTTTAGCAATGGGGAAACAGCTTGAGAATGTTATGAGGCAAGAGGATTGATGTGAGAGATATTTTCATCTCTGAGGTCTTGGGGCCAACTCAGGGCAAAGTTAGGAAAACAAAGCGTGGTTCCCAGGAAAGTAATACTGGATGGAGAAGGTAAGGCAGGAAAGGAGTCAGAATGGAAAAGTGACTCACACACTGACTCACGCCATTGTCATTTGTCTCATGATGACTCTCAACAGTCATTATTCGGCAAATTCTGCCACTCTTCAATAGTAAGGAATCTATGCTGTGAATAGTCACATTTTACAGAGAGAACAGGACAATGCTACTATAAATCTAGGTGGGAAAGTACAACTTAGTCCTATAAAAGACTGAAATTTAAGAAAAACATAATTTATATCTCGAATAATAATAATTTGAGGATGTAAGGTGATGAGCTAGCTCCCTTACGTGTTGATGGAATGGTGTATACTTATTTACTTATTTTAAAGATGTATTTTTTATTTATGTGTGTTCATGTGTGTGTGTGTGTGTGTATGCATACTCCCTTAAATCCAGGCTTACCATCTTACAGTCTGAGCAAACTGGATGAAGATGAGCGTGGAAAGCAAAGTACTTTGGCCCTTCATCTAATCTCTCCTTGCTATTTGTAATTTATTCGGTTTTTAAATCCTGAAACTCCAGCTGTGATTATCTTTTGGAAAAGACCAGCTCTGAGAAATAAAATTTAGGTTTACAATAATATTCTCTGAACTGGGAGCATGGCTCAGTGGTAGAGTATTGGCATGAGGTCTTTGAGTTCCACAACTCTCTAGCACTACCCACACCAACGAAAATTGTTATTTGGGTGTTTTGAGAGCTTATGTTAGCATTCACATGCCATGAATCCGTCTTTTACGTTTCTATGCTCAGCCCTCAGACTAGGTCAAATTATATACTTACAGGGATGGAGATAACAACAGTGGAATAACTCAAGCTGTTACTATCTTTGTATGAGACCTCTGTTCATTTATGCTTCATGTACTCACTGAACAGCCAATATGTGTCAAGCTCTGTCCTATATACTGTATTTAAACACCAGAATATAATCAAATCATCTATGTTATAAAACGTGTGAACTCCCAGAAGTTTAGTGAAAGAATTATTGGTGACCCAGATGTCCGTTGTACTAGATTGAGTCACTGTGTGTGGTATTCTGCAGATGTAGGCAAGATATTTGGACATATCACCTCCTGCATAAAACTATAAACTAGCAACAAAAGAATAATCTCACCTGGTAGATTTCCAGAGGAACACCAAGGTAAACCAGGTAGCATTGTTCACCTAGGTCCGGCAAAATAATAGAACAATACACTAAAAGAAATCTAAGCAAGTTACAATCTAATGCATGAGATTTAGTTTGGAACAGATTAAGGAAAAGCGGGACTGGTATAATTCTTTTCTTATGAATCCAGCAGAACATATTTTTAAATGATCTTTATGCATGTGCATGCATGTGTTTGTTTTTGTGCATGCATATGTGTGCACAAACATAGAGGCCAGAGGGTGATCTCTGGTGTCATTCTCTGGAACACTGTTAGTTTTCTTTCAGACAGGGTCTCTCATTGCCCTGAAGCTCCACAACTGGCCACTGACCTCTGGGATTCTCCTATATCCACCTCTCTTCCCACTGCTGAGATTACAAGTGCATACCACCACTGCAGACTATTTGAGCACATTGTGAGCCCCTAGACTGTGGATTGAAAAATCTGTTTCTTGTAGGACGACTCAGACTTTAATCCTAGAGCTTTCTGTTTACTGTAAACAAATGGTTATGGTGTGGCTCAGATCTAAGCACACACCTTTAATCCAAGAGCTTTCTGTACTCGGGGTTAAATAAAGTTATTCCTAGGCCAAGAGGCAGAGCAAGAAACCAGCTGATGGGGGTTAAATAGAAAGGAGAAACATTGAGCTGAGGGTATTTAAGACGGTGTGGAGATGGAGTGAAAGTTCCTTCAGATTCCTTCAGAGTGGTCCTTTGGGTTTGGTCCTGCAGAGAAGTTCCTTTGGGTTCCTTCAGAGGTTTTCTCCTTCTAGGCTTCTTCGGCTAGGTTCTTCTAGGCTTTTTAGCTTAGGGCTTTTGGGATGTTGCTGGAGTAGGAAGGTCAGCTGGGTGCTTTCTCCATCTGAGCTAGCAGGTTCTCATCCCAGAGTCTCATTCCTGAGTCTTCACTGGTAAAATTGAATAACTGGGATAATTTTAGTTTTACTTTTTTCTAAAACAAGACATCACTACCCGTGGCATTTTTAAGTAGGTTCTGGAGATTGAGTGCAGGTCCTTCAGTTCACAAGGCAACCATTTTACCCACTGAGTTGTTTTCCCAGTCCTTATCAAAAGACTTTTTATATTGTGGCAGTGAATTCCAACATGAACATGCTATGGTGACGGCTTCTTTAGCCTTTTATACTTTCAAAACATTGTTAAGCAGTGTTATTTCAGGAACAAATTAGTAATATCTGTGTGTAGTTAGAGTAACAATATAGTTTTGAAATGTGTTTGTTTCTGTTTATACTAACTTAATTATTTCATTTATTTGCATGGTCTCAACCATATTCTCAATAAAGACAATTCGCAAATCTGTAACTATCAATGGCCCTGACACATCTTCCAAAGACTAATGATACATCCCAAGTGTTTGCTGCCCACTTCCTTTATGCTGTTTTGTTGTTGGTTTCTTTACTTTGTGATGCTGGAGATTAACTCCAGAGCTTTTCATATGCTAGGCAAGCATTCTATCACTGGGAACCTCCAAAAGTCCTCTAATTGTCTTAATACTTCAAACTCATTAGGTCCCATACAGTAATTATCCCCTTCCCAGAAACCGTCTACCATCCAATGACAGTATGTCTCTGTAGAGTATCATTTCATCCACCTGTGGTCACATTGCCTTAACCTAAAATCATAAATAGAGGCTGTGATGGCCAGTTTTATATCAGTTGGACATACAAACCAAACTTATCTGAAAGGATGGAACCATAACTGAGAAAATACCTCCATAAGATTCAGTTGTAAGGCAGTCATTAATTTGTGATTGATGGGAGTGGCCCAGCCCATTTTGGATGGTTCCATGCGAGGTCTGGTGGTCCTGGGTTCCATAGGAACCAAGGGTTAAGCAGCACCCCCCCATGGCCTCTGCATCAGCTCCTGCCTCCAGGTTTTTGCCCAGTTTGAGTTGCTTCAATGATTAAGAGCAAAATGGAAGTATAAGTAAAATAAACCATTGTCTCCCCAGCCTGCTTTTCGGTTATGCTGTTTCATCTCAGAAATAGAAGCCCTAACTAAGACCGGGGGCTGGAGAGATGGCTCAGTGGTTGAGAACACAGACTGTTCTCTAGAAGACATGAGTTTGTTTTCCAGAACTCAAGTGCGATGGATCACAACTCCAGTGTCAGAGGACCCTATGCCCTCTTCTGGAGTACATGGGCATTACATTGACATGTACAGTCTTTCTTACACATGCATATATGTAATTAAAAACAAACCTTAAAAAAACAAACAAATACCTGCCCCTAGAGGCATTGCAGATCTGGCTGCTATGTCACATGTGCATTAGTAGGTGGCAGAGAGGAAAGAGACTATATCTACATTCAGTGTTCTGACCTATGAACATTTGAATGAATAGTAGCCTAACATTTCTGGAAAAAAAAAAAAGCAAGCTGGATAGCAACACAACGTTGGCACTATGGGGTAGCCTGTGATGACTACCAGATTAGTACCAGGCAAACACCAGATGGGCTCCCAGGACAGGAACCACGTCAGAAACTAGAGGAACTCTGTGGGGATTGTGGAGACCGAGCGCTGAGGTGAGATCTGGCCCAGATGGGGTCACAAGAGCAGGAGAACTGTCCCTGCCTCTCAATGCTGCAGCACTCAGGAGAGCAGGCCCTGTACCTTTCCATAGTAGAACTGGTCCTGCAAGTGAGGGTTGCAGGTCCAGAACCAGGGCTTTGAGATGGCCCACCCCAACATCTAGCCCATGGATGAACTGCTGGAGTGCAAGAAGAGGCCAGTTCCACAACCCAGAACTGCAGGATATCCATGACTCAGAACAGTTACAGCATATCTGAGAGGAGTTCCAGTGAGGTTCCAGTACTGACAGAGTAGCGGAAACCAGGGGCCTCATACCAGACCAAGGAGTCATTATAATGAACATTTGCAAGCAGAATGTGTGGACAAAAGGGAATATTATGGGACACACTAAGACTCACTGCAGCTTCTACAATGAGATTTTGTTTTTTATGCTGGGACAGATTGCAAGGGTAGAGGGTGGATCTGAGGGGAGGTGGGAGATGAGAGGGAATAGGGTGCATGATGTGAAATTCACATAATAAAAAATTTTCAATGGAAAAAAAAACAAAAACAAAACCAATAGACAAAAACAGCATTATACAGGCTAGAAAGATGGCTCAGCAGTTACGAATAGTAGTTACTCTTCCAGATGACCCAAGTTTCAATACCTAGAACCCACATAGTGGCTCACAACTGTAACTTCAGCCCCAGGGGATCCAATACCCTCTTTGGCCTCTGAGGGCACCAGACATGCATGTGATGCACAGATATACATGCAGGTAAAACACTTATATATATTATATATATGTATATATAATATAATATATATGTGTGTGTTATAATATATATATTATAAAACTAAAGTTAAAAATTAAAGTAAAACAGAAGGACTAACTCAGCCTATTTAAAAACACAAAAATATATATGCACACACTTTAGATTAAAATGTGTTAGATCTACTTTAGTTTAATATATTATGCATATGACATAGAAATATATACATATATGAAGCTTCCATTAAATGAATATTAGCTTACCCTAGTAAATACAAACATTAATTTCCCATGACAAATGTCAAACCTCTAGAGAAATCTATCCATTGACTTTTATTTCAGTTCTGCAAACAGTAAGACATCTATATGGCTGTATTTGAAAAACACTTGTTTTGTATAAACACATGCCCTTCTATGAATATACAACATCCCCTGCTGACTCAATTCTGCCACTTTTTGCATGGTAGATTATAATTTCATATAATATCTATATAAGAAAATGGTTTACAAAGTAAGAAATTTGTTTCAACAATAAAAAATACTTATTTTTATTTTATGTACGTGAGTGTTTTGCCTGCCAGTGTATATGTGTAGCACATATATGCAATGCCCATGGAGGCCAGTAGAGGGTGGCAGAGCTTCTGAAACTGGGATTACAGGTAATTATGAATTTCCGTGTGGGTACTGAAAACCAAACCCAGCAAAGTTAATGGCTAAGTTATATATATATATTTTTTTTCCTCCCTGCTCTGACTTCTTCTCTTCTATCCATAAATCTTTTTTGTCTGCCCCAGAACCCTGTGAACCTTTGCCCTGCCTACATTTCTCTCTGCTCAATCACAGGCCTTGGCGTTTTATTAAAGCCTATTACTTGGTGAACAGCAAGCAGACCTCTGGGAGCTATTAATTAACATTTAGAATACATAACATCACCCCATCACCTTATCATCATCCATCCCATGGACTGTGAGATCGAGGAGCAACTCAGATCCATGGAAGGTTTTGTTTTTTTTTTTTTTTTCTCCCCTGAAGGGGAAAGAGATTGAATGGCATAAGCTATGGTAGAGGTCATCTGTGTTCAGTCTCAGGAACTAGGACACCTACAAAGCCCAGCTTCATTCGTTTCTGAATCGTGGGGTATGCTAGTGCTGTATGTCCATGTTCAAGTCTAGAAAGTCCTACAGGCCATAGCTATGGACCCTCTGCCCACTAAGCTGTCCTTTGACAAGTCACATGACCACATGTGGCTTCTGAATTGGAGTGTTGTGCACATGGAACGAAAGGAGATTTTCCCGATAATAAGTGCTTGGCGTTAACTCCCACCCCCTCAAAGACAGCTCATCTTAAGTGATTGCCAGGTGTGAGCAGAGCCATCATTTAGCCACAT
>CAJQZJ010033718.1:2854735-2910389 GCA_907164525.1 Lophiomys imhausi
CATCTGTTTTGCCAGGTGTGAGCAGAGCCATCATTTAGCCACATGTGTTTATGAGCATCTGTTCTGAGATTAGTTCTCTGGGGGATGTACTGTAGTTGTGCCTGAAACATGGCAATGCTCAGGGCTCAGCCACCACTGAGCACCCTCAGAAACATCCCTAACAGTCTTGACAAAAAGCTGGTCATCCTGAGGTGACTGGAAACAGCTAAGCTCTGGAAAACCAACAACAACATTGGTTACAAGTATCATGAAAGACCCTTAAGAAAAACAAAACAAAACAAGAAAAACTATCCTAACTGTACCCAGGTCTTCTTCAAAAGATATAGCTGTCGTAGCGGCTCTCAGAGTGGGGTCAAGGAAGCTACATTCTATACTTCTTAGTTATTGAATCTAGAACTAGTAAATATGACATTTCTGTTTCTGAGCCAGTGTATCCCAGAGTATCATGGTTGCATGTTGGGCTGTACCATTTCCATCCGGTTATAACTTAAAACAGGGAGTGTAAGGTTTGCCAGAGGCATCTTGAGTCATTTCACTTTAATTTAGTTCATTAATTTATTCAGTAAAATATTTACTTAGTACCACCGCATGCAAAGCCACCCTGGGCTAGATGCTAAAGAGGTACAGAAAGGCAGACAGACACAAGTCATATGATGAAGAGAAGAAATAAATAACATTAAAAATATAAGGACTGGAGAAATGGACCAGTACATAAGAGTGTATACTGCTCTTTCAGAGGTTCAGAATTTGACCCCTAAGATCCACATCTGGAATTTCATAAACATCTGTATATAGCTCCAACTCCAGAGGATCTCAAACCCCCTTTTGGCCTCTCAGGATACTGCATCCATGTATACACACACACACACACATACACACTGATGATGATGATGATGATGATGATGATAATTTTTAAAAAATTAGTCTCATAAAAATGAATTAGGGGCTGCAGAGATGGCTCAAATATTTTCTGCTCTTGTAAAGGATCCAAATTTGGTTCCCAACATCTACATCAGGCAGTTTATAACCACCTGTAACTCTAGTTCCAGGGGATGTGAAGCTCTCTTATGGCTTCTCTAGCACCCACACTCATGAGTACACATACACACAGTCAAGCACACACATGTAATCATAAAATAAAATAAAACCCAAAAGCCAAAATCATGTTGATGCCTTTAAAAAAGAAGTAGTTGCTTGCAGTTTAAGCCAATCAGCCTATGGATTTTTTTTTTTTTTCATTAAAGCACCAACAGTTTGCCAGGTGTGGTGGCCCGTGCCTTTAATCTCAGCACTTGGGAGGCAGCCATTTGAGTTCAAAACCAGCCTGACCTACAAAGCAAGTCCAGGACAGCCAGGGATGTTACACAGAGAAACTCTGTCTCAAAAAACAAAACAACAAACAACAAAAGCACCAGCAGATTAAGACTATGTATTATAATGCCAAAGCCCATTTTGCATTGTTTTATGGGTGCTATTTTTTTTCAACATTTCTTTATTTATTTCAAGTTACATCTGAATAACAGTCCTCTCCCTCCTCCCCCTCCTGGTACCACCGTCCTACCATCTTCCCCCCTCCCTCCTATCTGCTTTTTTTTTTTTTTAACTTTAAGGTGTAGCTTCTTCCCCCGACAGCTCCCCGTTTTAGTTCAATAAAAGGCTCTTTTTCTCATAAAATAAATACAATACAAAACAATAAGAACAATTAGGCCACAATTATGAAAATTATAAGGTATAACATACACATTCCCAATGTCCAGTCCACTCGTATTTGGCAACTAATAATAATAATATTCTATTATCTATCTATCTCAATGAGTTTAAAGTTCAACACCTAACTCAGTTTCCATCCCAACTTGCATTACCAACTTAAAAAAAATCTTCTTAGACCCAGAACATCCTTTAATTCCTAAATAACTTAAAACTTACCTGTGATACTATAACTATTAGTCTTCAACCACATCAGAGACCCAAGAAGGATAAATATAACTGAATAAACAGGAAGTGCAGGGCCAGAAGCTTACAAAACTAAGAAATAACAGACAACTGACTGCCTGGACAGTCCCAAATTTCTCTCTATAACATTGGAGCATTTATCTTCAGCTCTTGGCCCAGTATCTCTGACAGACATTAATAATAAAGCAGGAATTATGAAGGACTTGCCTACATTGTCTTGGCAGAGCTAGGCCGTTGACTTACCTGCTTTTAAGTTTTGTCCTTTTTGTACAGCAGTTGAAGCAAAGGATTTTTCTTGCCCACTAATGCAACCATCTCCAAATGGCAATTTCTTTTGATGTTCATCATCTACTTGGAGTAGAATGGGGGGGTTGCTGTCAGGAGCTGACATGTCTCAATATCAAAAAAATCTTAAGTTAAGAAAACATCTTTAAATGCCATATTCTACAGATCTCTTAAGGTTTTGAAGATCATCTGTCTATCTCCATATATTTGAATTAGCAAATGTTGCTTATCTGTTAGCAACTTACTATCTGATTAACTTAGAAAACATCTGTGATACACTAAACTAGTACCTAAGAAAATGACAGGTTTGAATGACTATTAGTTTGAATTTCTTAATTATCCTAAACAGTTTGTGATAGTTGCTATCAAAAGGCCTAGAACTTCACATTGCATTTTTAAGAATTACATAGGTACAATACCTTAAAAAGAATTAACCTTAATTTTGTATCAATATCCAAAGACATAAAAGTAAATTCAATAATCTATCCCTTTTCTTTATCATTCCTATATCATGTCTATATCTCCTTTTCTTTTTCTTTTCAAGTCTTTTCCCCCTACATAGGAAAGAAAGAAGGATAGAGAAAAGAAAAATAGAAAAATCCCTGGGTCTAACCTCCTAAGCCTTTTGTTTTTTAAAGATGTATTTATTTAACATATATGAGAGCTCTATCTGCATGAACCCCTGCATGCCATAAGAGGGCATCAGATTCCAGAACAGATGGTTATGAGCCACCATGTGGTTGATGGGAATTGAACTCATGACCTCTGGAAGAACAAACAGTGCTGTTAACCACTCAACCATCTCTCCAGCCCCTCCTAAACCTTTTTGAACAAGACCCTTTAACAACTTGTAACCAATCCCCCTAACTGACAGCAAACATCTATAACTCATCAAATGGTCCAAACAAATCACCCACTTCACCTTCTGGGAATGGGGTGTCGCTCTCTAAAAATTGCTTCCTGCTGATGTGGGATGTCAGAAACCTGTTTGTGGGCCCAAATAAGAACGGAAAAAATGGTTAAACAAAACATTTGTTGTCTGGTCTTTTTGTGCTCAGTTATTTAAATTTTCTGAGAAGTTTGTAGTTAGAAGCTATTGGTAGGAAAATTTAGGGGTTACTGACATTCTGGCTGGAACAGTCTGTAAGTCTGGACCATCTTAGCTAGCCTTTGAAGTTGTTCTGGATGTAGATTTTTGTTTTATGTTTTTTGGTTTTGCTTTTGTTTTTTGATTTTTGTTTTTGAGACAGGGTATCTCTCTGTATAGCCTTGGCTGTCCTGGACTCACTTTGTAGACCAGACTAGCCTTGAACTCACAGAGATCCGCCTGCCTCTGCCTCCCGAGTGCTGGGATTAAAGGCGTGCGCCACCATGCCCAGCTGGATGTAGATTTTTAAGGAAACAGCTACTGAGGCAGTCTGTGAGGCTGGATCATCCAGGTTATTTGTCTTCTCTTCTTTGGTGTCTGGTCTATGGGTGCTATTTTAATGACAGATGGACAGGCTACAACTTGGACATAACCAGATGCTACTTTGTCAGATAAACAGGTGCGTTCGTGTGTTGTCTGTCAAGAAAAGCCCCAAGAACTCATCAAGGATGGTTTGAAAGCAGCTTTTCAAGAATGGACATGTGCAGAAGATTCTCCCACACGTTTCTTTTCTCCCAGTGCAAGATCTACCTAGAAAGGCAATCATCTAATGTTGGAAAAGCCTGTGCCTGTGTTAGCACAAAGGATTGTTTCAAGGCAAGGACACATTATCCCAATGACAGGCATTCTCTGTTCCAAACGCAGATTGCAAGGATGCTTTGCCCGTTCAGCAGGTGTGCACCAGCCTTTGGGTTACTTCACAAAGCCTTTGCTGCATCTGCGCCTTTGGGCTACAATCAGGGGAAGAGTTAAGTGATCTTTTTGCAATACTGTAGTTGACTTATCAGTGACTATAATTGAAGAAGAAATGCCATCCCCAAATAAGATCAAATGTTTAGTTTGAACAACAGAGCAACTTCAAGCTGTCTGGCCAGGGTCCTTTGGGTATTTTCCTCATTATATTCATAATATAAAACTGTAGGCCTGGTGGCTCACGCCTTTAATCCCAGCACTCAGGAGGCAGAGGCAGGTGGATCAATGTGAGTTCAAGACTAGCCTGGTCTACAGAGTGAGTCCAGGACAGCCAGGACTATGTAGAGAAACCCTGTCTTGAAAAACAAACAAACAAAAACAAAACAAAAATCAATCAAACAAACAAAACAAACCCATAAATGAATAGGCATATCGTTGAGTCTCTAGGACTTTCCAACCTTTAAAAATATTTACATATTGCCTGATGCCCTGCATTTTAGTTCATCAGCTTGTGCAGAAAAAAATTACTTTCCTCTAATACAAAATTGTTACATATGAATCAAATCTGAACTTGATGACATTTGTGTGTTTGTTTTTGTTTTGTTGAGACAATGATTCACTGTGTAGATGTAGATGGCTTGGAATTCCTTATGTAAACCAGCATAACTTTCAAATCAGAGACATTTGCTTGCCTCTACAGTTTGAGGCCTTGGATTAAAGGGGTGCACCAGTGGGCCTGGCCCATGACTGAATTTTTGTTGTTGTTGTCTGTTTGTTTTTCAAGACAGAGTTTCTCTGTATAACAGTACGGTTTGTCCTGGAACTCGCTTTGTAGACCAAGCTGGCCTTGAACTCACAGAGATCTGCCTGCCTCTGCCTCCCAAGTGCTGGGGCCTGGCTATGACTGAACTTTTAATTAAAGTTTTGTAGCACTCTGTTGGATTAAATGTCAGGCACACCCTTAATTACACAAAACCGGCTTTCACATCTATAATTGAACTCCCTTGATAATGTATCTTTAAGGCAGAGGAATATTTTGACTTAATTAAAAAGAGAACGTCAGTTGATGAGTGTCTTCCCAGAAAATGTCTCCTTGCACATATATTAAATCAAATCATTAGCTCAGTACAAAGTTACAGTTGGAGAACATATTCATAATTTAAAATGATTATAATTGCATAATTAAGTAATGAGAATTCATGATATTTGGAGTGATGGAAGAAAACAGTCTTCCTGATACCAGCAGTCTCTGATCTTGCTCTACATCAGGACCTCAGGGATGTTATCTAACTGATGTTTGTTTCCATTTATTTTTGTCTTAGAAGGGTAATTCATTAAGGGTAATGTGTTTAAAGGTAATTTTAATACATGGGTTTTAATTTTTTGTTTCTTTCTATTTACTAATACCTAAGTATTAGTAAATACTTCGCTTTACTTCGCTAATCACTCAGGTCTGCTAATACCCAGCTTTCCGATTTGGGGCAATCTGCTTGTACTCTTATCTATAAAAAGTGCACTTTGGTCTGCAATATCTGTCACATTCCAATATTCTATGGTTATTCACTTTATTTAAAGATTAACTTTGGGGAAGTACTTGTCCAGTATGTACAAAACTCTCAGCTCAACTTTCAGCATTGACAAATACATAAGTAGGACTTCATGAGATAGCTCAGTGAAGATGCTTGCCACCAATCCCGGTAAGCTGAGTTCAATTCCTGAGATCCATATGATCAAAGAAAAGAACTAACTCCCACAATTTCTCCTCTGACTTCCACATACATGCTCTGCCATACATATGTTCCTCTCAAATAAATTTACAATTCCAAAAAAAATTAAGGAATTTGTAGACACAGAAGGCCAGTAAACAAATGATTTATTTAGAAGAGATAGATTTTTGTTCATTTGTTTGTTGGTTGGTTTATTTTTAAAGCATCCATGGTATAAAAACAGTTCAAGGACCTCATAGTGAGGACCACAAGGGACACTTGGAGTATTTAGTGGAGATCTCTTGACCAGGTCCACCTTCATGACCACGAAACTCTAAATATCCATTCTTTAGGCTATCGAAGCAGTGGGTCATGATACAGTGAAGTAAACTTTCTCCTCGGTTTCTTATAACTGCTCAAGCATCCTCAGTGGAAGGTTATGCATTCACCACTTTGAGGAGAATTTCAGGAATTGCCAACTCTCAGGGGCTGTGTAGTTAGCAATGGTTTTAAAGAGCCAAGAAAGCATTTGGGGCAGCTGGCTTCCTTTTCTTTATGATCAGAGAACAGTATGTTTATTGGGTGGTATGTAAATTAAAGAGGGGATAGTGCAAGGAGGGAACTGGCAATTGGCCCTGACCAAATTTCCTACCTAGTAGCCCTTTCTCAATAGGTGAGGAAGGAAAGAGAGCAAACAGGCACCTGGAGATGCATAGCTCAATGCTGTAGAGATGGTGTTCAAAGGGTAAGAGGCCGAATGGAGCTCCTCTGCGGAAGTCGCTTTCTGCTAGAAATCTGACAGCTAGGACTATTTCTGATCATCATCAACTTATTTTTTTCCAAAACAGTTTTTAGTGAAATCAAAAAACAAAAGAGTACTTTGAAGGTTTGCCCCTTGCTGCTCTATTACCTTTCTGTTCGTGTATTTGCAAACTCGCTTCCAGCTGCACAGTAATGGTTTATAAAGTTTTCCTTTGAGTCAATTACAACAACTTATAGGTTTCCCTATTTTCTAATGAATTAATAAGATCTTTGACATGTACTTATTTTATGCTCATAAAAGAGTCATCATCTTATTCTTTTAAAACCTATCCCTGAGCTGGAGATGAAGCTCAGTGGTAGAACTTGAGTTCAACTCCCGGCAAGGAAAACAAAGTTTTAAAATTTGCTTCAATCACTAAGCTACTTTGAGGATAAGATGGCACATATTAAGCACTTGGCACAGTGTCTAAGACACAATTATGATAATTGTCGATTGTAAGATGTGTTTTGATTTTAGACTAAGCTGTCTTGAGATCCACGAGAGAGCCGGGATCATTACAGCTCCACCATAAAAACCTAGGATTCAGAGGTTCAAGGAAACCGCCTATAAAACAAGTCTTGGTGTCTGCATGATTCTTTTGCCACTTACAGAAACACCTGCTTACCGAAGATTAATTCATACTAACAGTTTTGCGTCATGGCAGAAATTACCAGGAGAAAAGGCAAGTGAAAGAATAAAGAGTAAGGGAGTAGGGGACTGTCCATGTAGTTCAGTGCTTAGCATGCACACGGCCCTGGCTTTAATCCCCAGAACAGAAAATATCTTTAATTAAAAAGAAATAAAAGTCGGGTGTGGTAGCACACGCCTTTAGTCCCAGCACTCGGGAGGCAGAAGCAGGCTGGCAGGGCTCAACTCTCTATGCAGTGGAGGATGACCTTAAATATTCTTCCTCCTGGTTCTGCCTCCAGAGTGATGAGATTGTAGGTGTGCGCCTCCACACCTGCTCTTTGCAGTGCCATAAAGAAATGGAGCTCAGGCCTCTGTGGCAGCTAAGCAAGCACTCTACTGCCCAGCGACACCTGCAGCCTTTTAAATTCCCAACTTCCTTAATTTTTTTCCCTCCTAGACTAATTTACACCAGAGCCATGTAGGAAAATTTAGAATATATGTTACTTATTCTTATATATTAATATACGTGTTTATCTCTCTATAGATATGTATGTATGTATTTCTATATTTCCCCCATGGAACATAGAGGAAACTGGCTGTAGTTTGAGTGACTAGGAGGGCTCCCGATTACAATCTCATCATACTCTTGAACAGGTTCTCTTGGCTCAAGAGTACTTTCATCACAGTATATGGCATGGACTGTGAAGACTGAGAAGAACAAAGGAGGCAGTAGCAAAGCCCACAAAGGATTTCTATGCTCCGTATCATGCTGAGCAAGAAAAACAAACAAACAAATTAAACACACACAGTGGTTAAATACCTCATACCAGGCATTGTGTGATGAGAATACATGCTCTGCTCTCATGAGCTTTACCTCCGTAGGGAGTATCGGAAGAGGCTGATGGGAAATAAAAAGAGGCAGTAATGATAGGGTGTGCTAGAAATAAACAGATGCTGTAGAGAAAAGACAAAAACAATAAGCAGAGAAAGGATGGGAGTCAGCAGGGGTCAGAGAAAGTGACATTTGAGACAAGAACTTAAGGAGGTAATGGTGTCATCTCTGAGGCCATGGGAGGGGTGTGTGTGTGTGTGTGTGTGTGTGTGTGTTTTGGGGGGGAGTTCTAGGGAGAAGGCCCCTAGGAAGGTAAACATCAGTACTTAAAGTCAACAAGGAGAATCCAGTTGGCTGCTTTTCTTTCTTCAGTAACGACAGCTGTCCCTCAAGCTTCTGAATTTTCTGTAGGACTCCAGTTAAGGAGATCTTCCTTCTGTTCTTCCAGTGCCTGCATTTTGTTACATGCATGATTATATGGGAACCAGGAAAGCAGAAAGAGGCCCAAGACGGGAGATGAGGGGGAAGAGGCTTAAAGGGAGAAGGTGGGGAGAGAGTGGAACACATGTCATAGGAAAGTAGGGGAGAAAGGGACAAGTGGAGTGGAGGTGGGCACGAGGGCAGGCAGGGAGATGGACAGAAAGGGTTGGGGAGGTGATCAACCAAAACCAAACTTTATGAAAATATCATAAGGAAACTTGTTAGTTTGCTAATTGATGATGATGATGATGATGATAGAACCAGGGAGATGGCTCATCCTGTAAAGTCTTAGGCAATTTGTGTGCACACCAAAAAGAATATTTTATCATATTTGCTATGGCATTCTGTTTCTTAGGTCATATGCTCAAACATAAAACTATTTAAAGAGTAACAATTATGAGCCCTCCTGAATGCTAGACAACAAAATTCAGATGTCTCAAAAAAGAAAAGATTTTAGGAACAAAGAAACAAGAAGTGAAAGTGTGGTATTAACTTTGAATCTATCTGAACAGACAGCTACACAGCCAGGAAGATCATAGTGACAGAAAGGAATGTGAACCCAACACACAGGGAAATGTTAAAAATCCTCCAGCCCAAATGGGAAAATGGGATGAAGAACACTTCAGTCTTTCACAGAAGATATTCTGTGGGTACCAAAACTGAAGTACAGTATAGTTTTAAAACAGAATTGCCTAATGAGCATAGCCATAGATTTATCTCCAGCACCACAAACAAAATGAAAAGCAAAAATGGCAAACAAAACAGCAGAAGGACTTTGTTTCCTTTTACACCTGTCTTGTTTTGTTGTTGTTAAGTTAACCTTACAATCATATTTTAGGAAATGAGTTCTTTTGTGGTGAAGAAACGTGTGAAGTTCACCAATTGCTTCAATTTCATTTCCTTTTTTTTAACTTATACAGAATTCAAGAACGCTTAATATTTTAATTACAGTAACATTTATTATTAGTATTTGGGGTTTTTTTTTTTTTGAGACAGGGTTTCTCTGTGTATCCCTGGCTGTCCTGGACTCACTTTGTAGACCAGGCTGGTCTCAAACTCACCAAGACTCACCTGCTTCTGCCTCTGGAGTGCTGGGATTAAAGGTGTGCACCACCACACCCGGCTCTTTTGCTTATTTTTTGAAAGGAGCATTTTATCTTTTTTGTTATCAGTCCAGCACTCATTCTTTATCTGAACATATGCAAAAGAAGTTGCTTATGCATTAGTGGTACCTGCACTGGCATTTAATGTTGAAAATATAAGCATTTAAGTGTTCATACTTTTATATATCTCCCTTGGCTTAATTGCTTCAAATGACTTTATATAATTGAAGAGGAATGTAGCAAATATAAGAAAATCCCAGTGAAAAGGGGAAGGTGGAGATGAAGTCCACCACCTCTATCTGTCTAAGAACTGATAGCATTTAAGAGAGGGAGAATCAGTTTTCTTTTTTTTTTAATTTTTTTAGGTTTCTTTTTTTTTTTTTTTTTTTTTGGTTTTTCGAGACAGGATTTCTCTGTGTATCCTTGGCTGTCCTGGACTCACTTTGTAGACCAGGCTGGCCTCGAACTCACAAAGATCCGCCTGCTTCTGCCTCCCAAGTGCTGGGATTAAAGGCGTGCACCACCACCGCCCAGCTGAGAATCAGTTTTCTTTAAGGGGATGACCCCTGGTAGGTCAGCCATGCTCCATAGTTGGCCCCACCCCCAAGACTATTTAGACAGTACAAATTGCACTCCCTGGGTAGAAGGGGGGCATGTGTGGAGAATAGAGAAGTGGGAGGGGGGAATCTGGGAAGAGGTAGGGAAAAGGGAGTGAACATGATCAAAACACATCACAAAATTCTCAAATAAATTTAGAATATTATTTAAAAAACAAAAATGGAAAAACCACACATTTTAAAAAATGGAAAACAACTCATCTTATTTAGCTGAGATTTTGACCAAATATTTTCCTTTAGACCAAAAATATTTTCTTTTGTATAATGTCTTCTAGTCTTTTTCCATCTTCACTAATATTTTTTTTCTGAGTTGCAAGAAACTAAGAGTAACGCTAAGAAATAAGAAATGAACAATTAAGGAATTCAGTTACAAGAAATCCAATTGCTTTGCATTTTCATATAAAATGGAATCCATCATACCCTGGGGAGTTTTCAGAGGACTGTCAGCTGCTTCTTGGAATTCAGGAATTGCTGATAGCAGTCTTTCAACTCTCCTTTTTTTTACAGAAGCTCATTCTGCAATTAGATACGCGCCTGCTGTGTACCTGCTCAGGCCAGCAGGCTGAATTCAAACTGTTACCATCTGATTTATTAATTCCAATGAGTTAAGAATACAGTTACAAATTGCCCAGGCAAAGGTCTCTGAATAACAATAATTCCTGGTATACTGATTTCCATCAAAATATCTATATGTTTGGTGTAAAAGGGTTTTTTCAATTCAGAGACATGTGTCTTTGCGATGAAATCTTGGAGCTAAGTAGCACACAGGCAGAAATGTCTTGTAGTGTTAAGGAGGAGGGGCCAGAGAGGTGACTCAGTGGTCAAGAGCACTGGTTGCTCTTGCAGAGGACTCAGATTTGATGCCCAGCACCCACCCAGCAGCTCAGAAATTGTTAACTTCCATTTGAGGGGCTCCAGTGCACTATTCTTATCTCTGAAGACACTGTACATACATGCTGTACAGACATACATGCAGGCAAACATTCATACATGAGAGAGAGAGAGAGAGAGAGAGAGAGAGAGAGAGAGAGAGAACGTTTTGCTTTTGGAAAAAATTAGGCTTAGACCTTGAGTCTTCCCTGTGCAACAATCTGTCCTAAGTTCCACTTTTTTCTTTGAGACAGGGTTTCTCTACATAGCCCTGGATATCCTAGAACTCACCATGTAGACCAGGCTGGCTTGGAACTCACAGAGATCTGCCTGCCTCCAGTGCTGGGATTAAAAGTGTGCACTATCTTGCCCAGCTCATTTTTCTTTAGTGGAGAAAACAGGACTTATTTTATAGGATTTGTGAGTGTGTCATAAGACTAGCATAATGCTTAGGCTTCCAATTACTGAACTGTTCAATTAAATATTAATTTCAATAGTCAACCTAATATTGAACTATTCATTGACTGAATAAATAGTCATATAGAGATACAATTCTATATCATATACCCTGGTCACTTGAATCTTGGTTGTATCAAACATTCTTGTCTACTTGAGTGCGGTATCCAACTTTAAAAATACTTGTATGAGGCTGGAAAGATGGCTTAGTAATGGATTAAGAGTACTTATAGAATCTAGGCTTAGCTCTTAGCACTTACATGGTGGTTCACAACCATCTTTAGCTACAGTTCCAGGGCACTCAGAACACTCTCAGGTTACAATGAATACACGTAGTGCATATACATATATGCAGGCAGAACATTTGCACACATATTAACAAATCTAAAATACTTAACAATACTTGAATGGACACATTCGCCCCATATTACTACCAATCTGTTTAGAGGGAAGGGCTCTTTGCAGGAGATTGGCAATGGGCAAGTCTGGGCCAGAAGCTAGGATTTGGGTCACCTACTTTATCGTGCAATAAAATGTGATTTTGCGCTGCAGATGGAAGTGTACAGGATGAAGAGCCACTGGAAGGAGGCTTGACATCACTGCTCAGTCTACATTTGTATAGCAGAAGGTATGGAGTTAATGGATTGGGGATGGATAGTCAGGAAAGACGCCTCAAATAGCAGTTTCTTCCTCAGCACAATGCCCTCCCTTAAACTTCACCGATCTCTTTATTTTTTTCTTTATGCCATACATCTCTTTCTGCTGTCTTCATTTGTTTAAATTTTTGTGTGTGTGTCTTGATTAGATCACAAGCTCCTTACTTTTGTTCTCTCTAGCTTGTGTAGAACAAACTAAACATTCAGGGGCTGGAAAGACTGCTCAGTGGTTAAGAGCATGTACTGATCTTGTGGAAGATCCAAGTTCTATTCCCAGCACCCACATCAGGTGGTTCACAACTGCCTGTTAACTCCAACTCCAGGGAATATGACACCCTCTTTTCACCTCCAATGGAACCTGCATGTATGTGGCATACATACAAAGATATACACACATACAAGTAAGTATTTTTTAAATTCCTTAACACACACACACACTCACCAGGGAGGGGTTTGGGTGTGCCTTTAAATTGAATAGTCCAAGAAAGTCTCACTGTGACAAATTAAACAGGTTTGAAAAATGAAGAAGCAAGTTATATGGATATCTGAGTAAGGGAGAGGTTATAAACAGAAGAAATTGATAGGAAAGCCTTTATACAGCACTTTGGTTCCAAAGTTTTGAAACCAAAACAAATATATTTATTAATAACAATAAACTGTTGTATTAGGCCTGCGGAGCAGCTGGAGGGTCCAGGTGGGAGCTGTAGACCTGGGGCTGCCAGCGGGGGGCCTGCCTAATAAATATACCAAGACCTTCTAATGTTTCCACACTTAGGCCTTAGCTGACTCTCAACTAGCTCATATATATTAACCCGACCAACTATTCTCAATCCACCATGTGGCTTGCTGTACCTTCAGAGCTTACAGAGCTCACACTGAGAAGTCCCTCTGTTCCAAGTCTCCTGGCAGAAAGAGAGCTGTATTTTCCCAGGATTCCTTAGTTTCTCCCAGGAAGTTCTGCCTTCCTATATTCTTTCAGTTCAGCTAATTGGCCACCAACAACTTTTATTACCCAATTAGAGGGTGACTCAGAAAGGGCAGTAACCAAGCACTGAAGTCAGCTTCTGAAAACTATGTACAAGACCTTTCTCCAACACTCAAGGATTTCAAGGAATTTCAAGGAGACTGGTGTGGCTGCAACAGAGTCCTGTGGGCTGCTGTTTGTGGGCACTGAGAAGACTCTAGTTTTTACTCTGAGTAGATATGCAGCTATGGGAGGTGTGATGGTTAGTGCTGATTGTCAACTTGATGAGCTCAAGAATCACCTGGGATACAATTCTCTGGATATGCCACTGAGGGGTTAAGTAGGTTTGGTTAATTGATGTAGAAAGACCTGCCCACTGTGGGTGTTGCCAACCCATCAACTGAGGCCCTGGCCTGGACTGAAAAAAAAAAATGGAAAAATGCAAAGCACTACCATCCATTATTCTGTGATTCCTGATGGTAGATTTGTAGTATAACAATGTTATTTATATGATGTTACTTTTCTTTTGCCATGACAAAACACCATGACCAAAACAATTTATAAAAAGAAAACATCTAATTTGGGAGATCACAATTCCAGATGGTTAGAGTCCACGCCCATCATGGCAGAAAGCAGCCAGGCATGGTGCTGCAGGAGTAGCTGAGAGAGTACAGCTCGGTTCACAAGCATGAGGAAGGAAGAGCTAACTAGGATTGGCATGGGCTTCTGAAACCTCAAAGCCAACCTCCAGTGACATATATGCTCCAACAAGGCCACACCTCATAACCTTCCCAAGAAGTTCCACTAGCTGTAAATACATGAGCCCGGGGCTGGAGAAATGGCTTGGTGGTTAAGAGCACATATTGTTCTTGCAGAGCACCTGAGTTCAATTCCTACACCCACATCAGGCAGCTCACAACTGCTCGGATCTCCAGGTTCAGGGAGCAAACACCCCTCTGACCTCCTTGGACACATAACATAGACCCAAATACATATACACAAATAAATAATAAACGTTTAAAATAAATTAAAAAAAAGAAATATATGAGCCTATGGGGGGTCACTCTCATTCAAACCTCCACAATATGCCTATGATTGTATATTGTTACTCATCTCTATAAAGTTTTCATCTTGCAAAACTGAAGCACTGTATCAGTTGAACAGGGAGCTCGCCCTCTTATTAGCACTGGTTCATGGAAACCATTTTTTTTCCATTTCTCTTTCACCATGGTAGCAACTGCACAGAAAATAAATACCACAGTATTTTTGTAACTGGTTTGTCCCACAGAGCAAAATGCTCTCAAGATTTCTACATGTGGTAGCTTACATCAGAATTTTAGTCTTTTAAAAGGCTAAATAATATTTTACTGTACATAAACCACCTGCTTTCTCTATCCATTCTCTTATAGATTAATATTTAGGTTATTCCTCCCCTTGGTCATTATGAATATGATATAATAGAGATAATGCAAATATTCCTCAAGCTCTTGCTTTCATTAAGTATCAACTTAGGTCTGGAATTGACAGATTATATGATAATTCTATCTTTAATTTTAGGGTAACTTCTATAATGCCTCCCACAATTATTAGAGCCTTGTACATTGTCATATATAATATACAAGGGATTCTGCATATATATCTTTGCAATACTTGTTTTTTCCAGGTTTGTTTGTTTTGAAACAGGGTCATATTTTTGTCAGTCAGTCAGGCTGGCTTTGAACTTATGATCCTCCTGCCTCTTCCTCCAGAGTGCTACAACTACAGGAGTGAACCACCATGCTCAGCTCTGTTTTCTTTGTTTTGGCTTTGTTTGTGCTTGTTAATGGCTGGCCTAAAGAGTGTGAGGGTGTGTTTCATTATGGTTTCCTTTTCTAATTAGCTATCTTTTTATTTTTTTAATTTTTAAAAAAGATTTATTTATGTGTTCTGCCTGCATGTATATGCCTGCAGGCCAGAAGAGGCCACCAGATCTCACTATAGATGGTTGTGAGCCACCATGTGGTTGCTGGGATTTGAACCCTGGTCCTTTGGAAGAGCAGCCAGTGCTCTTAACTGCTGAGCCATCTCTCCAGCCCTAGCTATCGTTTCTTTTACCAAAGTAGCATTGGTGCTAATAGCATCTTAGATTCCCAAAGCATGATATCTTCCTTCCTTTTTTCCAACCTCCCTCCCTTCTTTCCTTCTCTCTCTCTATTTTTCTTTTCTTTCTTTTTCCCCCCTTCAGTGATGGGGATTAACTGAGCTACACCCCAAGCTTCTAAATGCATCTTCAAGAAAAACAGATTGCTGTGATTACCAACAGTCTACAGCTACTTAAAACTGATTTTACAAAGGTCTTCCTACCTTCAACGCAAAAGCACACCTCTGCAGAAGGGATCTCAAGAGATATGAAGATTCACTTTCAGCCCTATTCTGATCTTCCTTGCAAAACAGACTGAGTGAATGAATGAATGAATGAATGAACAAATGAAAACATCATTTAAATTAATGAGGCCAAAGAGGCTGACTGACAAATCTATTTGTGTTTATATTCAGATTTCATTTTTGCCTCAAAGCATGCGTCTAGTTTCACGTTAGGTACTTGTGTCTTCCCTCCCCTTTCCCACTCCACCTTTTTCCCCTCTCAAGCAGTGATTCTAACCAGTCACAAAATACAATGACTCCTGTGGCTGGATATACTTGAATGAGCATGTTGGTCTCTTAGCAGCTAGAATCCAACTATCAGTTAATAAAGCAAATTATTAAAAACTTTAAACCAGCCTTAATTTTCTGCACTCAGGGCTAACACAAGGTTTATAAATCCCCAACCTTTCTGTCTCAGCCACCCTCTGTGATTTTAAAGTGTGCTCATGACATTCAGTAAAATAGGAAAAGGTTAAGCTAGAGTTTATACACCGAGAGAAGGTCCTAATGCTTTCTTTTTGGATAGAAATGAAATCAAGGCTTAGTTTGACTTTTTCTTTTTTCTTTTCTTTCTTTCCTTCCTTCCTTCCTTCTTTTTGTAATCTTTGGTTTATTTGGAGACAAGAGTCTTACTCTGTAGCCTAGGCTGCAGTCAAACTCACAATCCTTCTGCCTCAGCCATCCAGCTGCTGGCCCTGCAGGTATGTGCCACCACAGCTGGCTTCAAAGCTAAGTTTTGCTTGCCCATCTTCCTTCTAGCTTGTACCCAGGCACACGAGAGCATTTACGGCTGTTACATAACAAGGTTCTGGGCAAGGGCATGGTGTTCCCACACGCAGAACTCTGCCCTGGGCGTGGAATGTGAGAGAAGCAAGTTTAGGCAGGACTGCGCCCCCAACGGTGGGGGAACTCCAGGGGAAGTTTGTGCAGCAGACAAAACCAGTCTCTGGGCTCAGCTCTTGAAGGTTCGTTTTCAGGAAATGGAAAGAAAACAGTCCAGCAGGTGTGCTTCTTTGTGATACGTGGATTTGCACATTTGATTATTCACCAAGCAATGAACACTTTAAACACGAGCTCTGTTCCTGCCTCTGTTGAGGGACTGGGTTCTCCTTCAAGACACCATTGGTGCAATTAAAACCAGCGTCATTGTGTAAACATCCCGTAGAAAAGCAGAGGGAGCCAAGGCTCAGGTTTACTCTGAACTTTGGAATCCCCTACATGACTACTGTGTGTTTGGACAGCATGCTGAGAGCCTGGGTGGAGTCACGTGAGGAGTCCAAATGGAAGGCTGTTCTACTCAAAGCTCTACGCATCTCTTCTAAGCAAAACAAAGCAAGCAAATTGCTATCCGAAGCCAAAGGGATTAATGTATTGTCCTCATGCGACCTTCTCACTTCCATTTGAAGAAAACAGGTGGTTGGTTGCAGTAGCACACGGACAGACTCACATTCCCATCCCAAAACCTAGACTAAGGACGAGAAACAGACTAATAGAATACTTGCTTTCCAAAGAATGGAAGATGCCCACGCTCCGAGTGAAGGCCCGCATTCGCTCAGGTGCCCACCCTCCGCAACAGGCACCGTTAATTACTGCTGTCGGTGCTGTCTGTGAATACAGTCACTGTGAATCTCCAAATAAAATCAATACACACAGTGGGCATGCTTCCTGAAGCTCATCCTGAGGACTCTGTAAACCTGGCACATTTCATTATGCAAATGTGACAATAACAGGAGAATAATTTTTTCCATTGTATTTGTAAAACTCATAACCTTCAGGGAAATTGGTCTTTGTTCTGAGAGTATTTCAAGCGCATCAAATACATTGTCTGTTCCAATGAATACAGAAATAGAACCAAGAGTGTGCATACAGCAAGTTGAAAAATGATTTTATTTTAGTTTTCATTCTGTATCCAAGGCAGTATATAAAGTGGATGAAAAAGGAAACTGGAATACCACCCAGCACTGAGGGATGTTGATCTCCAGTTAGTTCTTCATTTCCTCTATGAATTATTATTTGTTTAAACTTTAACTTTGTGTGTGTGTGTGTGTGTGTGTGTGTGTATACAGATACCTGTGGAAGCCAAAAGAAGGTCTCAGATCCCCTGGAGCTGAAGTTACAGGCAATAGTGAGCTACCTGGCATGGGAGGTGAGAAACAAACTTAGGTCCTCTGCAAGAACAGCTCTAATCACTGAAGCTTTCATCAACCCTCCTATGACTTATTTTTAAAGTACTGTTTTCAAGAGACAAGGTCCATTTTTTTTTTTTTTTTTGAGACAGGGTTTCTCTGTATAACCCTGGCTCTCCTGGACTCACACTCACTTTGTAGACCAGGCTGGCCTTGAACTTTCAGAGATCTGCCTGCTTCTACCTCCCGAATGCTGGGATTAAAGGTGAGCGCCACCACGCCTGGCCATTACATACAGCTGTTAACTCCCATGTGGGTGATGGGATTTGAACCTGGGTCCTTTGGAAGAACAGCCAGTGCTCTTAACCGCTGAGCCATCTCTCCAGCCCCTCAATTCATATTTTTTTAAGACGTGCTGAAAGATATTTAACCCTATGGAAACTTTTGCCTTTGATGGAATCTCAGTCATCCTAAAAAATGAAATCTTAGTTTTTTTTTTAACTTGCTGTCTTTTCAAAACCATTAATTCCTAAAATAAGTTGATCAGAATAAAAAAGTAAATGGTTAAATACATACACATTTCCCCTGAAGTGAGAAACTCAGCTTTAGAGGTCATAGGAACTAGAGAAAAATGGCAATAACATTTCAGAGAGGTGTGGTAGCATGTACGTTCTACTTATAATAGCTTGGGCTTTTGAATTTTTTTCAATACATAAAAACTTCAGTGTAATATTTTCTTTATAAAACTTTAGCATATACTTTCTTCTTCAGTATAATACTTTCTTTATAAAACTTCAGAATATACTTTCAATATAATACAGGCAGGGTATTGCTATGTAGCCCAGGCTGGCCTCACACTTAAAACTCTGTTGTCTCAACCACCCTAATGATGCGATAATATAGGCATGTGACACCACATCCAACATCCACAAAGGTTTTTAAAACTCATTGTAATGGAAAATAAAGTATTTAGCTAAAAGGAAAATCATTGTTTTGGTTTTTTTTTCCTTTTTTTCCCCTTCTGCTTTCTTGTTCTTTTTCTCTTGCCTCTGTTTAATTCCAAACACACTATGTGGATCACTCTGGACAGACATTAAACAATTACTTTAAATACACACTCAATTGATCTTTAATGAAAGGTTTTCCATTTTGATTAATAATGAAACATTCCTCTACTATTTGCTTTTTCGATAAGTAAGAAACTGGGGAAATTCCACCTTGAAGATCTTAAAATATGCTCAATGTAAGTTTTTTATGCCGAGCTAATTAACTGACCAGTTAATTAGCAATAAGGCAGCAATAGCTAGTCTGGCTCCAAGGAAGGACAGATGCAAATGCAATGGCCATAAGAAACATGTAGAACAGCCCTGCCCTGTTGAAATGTTGAATGTTGGTTAGGGAAAGATTTTGGAAGAGGGAGAAATCACTGTTTTCAGTTGTATGTTCTCTGTGAGTAGTTCTGAACCCTTCTTTATAACAGATGGCTACAGTTCAACTTAATAGGTTACAAAACAAAACTAAAAGACATGTTTATGGGTAAGGTGTTCAGGGCAGGTGGATTGACAGGTGTTCAGGGCAGGTGGATTGGCAGGTGGATTGACAGGGGTGAGAGGGAACACTAATTAGAATGCACTTTATACGTGAATGAAAATGTCAAAAAATGAATTTGACAAGAACGAAAAGAAAAAGAAAGACAGCTATAGATGGAATAAATAAGATGGAAGCAAATAGAGTTAAAGTCCTAAAATTCTCAGATGGTCACAAAAGACCAAAATAAATGTCATTATGTTATTCCTTTTGTAAGGAAACCACATCCTAGATACTGCTGATGGGCTCTGGGCAACTTTTCCCGCCTCTCATTAACCACCACCATGCCCCCCTGCTGTTTGCTTTGTTCGCCTCTGACACCCTATGGCCCAAGGCCTATGTGATTCATTAGCCCAAGCTAGTCCCTGTTTTTTAAGATCCATTCCACCCTGTGGAATGAGATTTTCTCCAGATGGACTCCATTTCCTCTAAGCAAGCATCCAACAGTGTTTTGATTTGCTGCAATTAAAAAAAAAAAGTCTCCCTTTTCTTCCCATTTGTCTAAGAGTTTCTACTCATGTTTACTAGTTATGTTTTAATTTCAGAGTTTTCTTTCTCGTGGCATTTTAAAATACAGTTTCTACAACCTCCCTCCCTCCTTTTACTTGGTAGGATACAGATTTGTACGGCCTATAGGAAATGCAATGTCTTCATTCTCAAGAAAGGAGCTTATGCCTAGAAAACAACACTGTGAGAGTCACAATTAACACCGTTTACAGCAGGGCTGGAGAGCAGGGCTCACTTGCTCTGTTGCAGAAGACACATGGTTTGATTCCTAGCACCCACATGGTGACTTATGACTGCCTGTAACTCCACTTCCAGGGGATCCAGCGCCCTCCTCTGGCCTCTGAAGGCACACAGGCAGTGCAGAGACATTCCTACAGGCAACACACTCATATAAACAAAACAAAAAACTCTCAATAGGGTTTCTGGAGCACAAAAGTACTTGGTGCTTTGAATGTACTGATGAAGTACTCTTCTCACCCTGTGGGGTCGGTCCCATTACTAACGTGTTTTCAAAGGTGATGTAAATCAAAGCATAGAAAGGTGATTTGCTGAGCCTGAAGTCATAGCAACCATAATTTAGGAGACAAAAACCCAGCCCAAGATTATGCCTTATTTATTAAATTCTCCTCCCATTTAAAATGGAATATTTGCAGGAGGAAAAAAAAATACCCAGAAGACATCGGAATAATCTTTCATGCAACACACATTAACTCCTCTATTTTAAAAATGGGCTTGAGGGGGCTGGAGAGAAGGCTCTGCGGAGAGAGCCTCCCCACTGCTCTTGCAGAGGACCAAGGTTGGTAGTTCATAACTGTCTGCAATCTCAGACCTAGGGAGGTCTAATGTCTGTGGCCTCAAATGAGGGCACCTGCTGTCACAGGCACTTGTCTTCACTGTCACTACCACTGCAGGCACACATTGTTAAAACTAACCAAAAATGGACTTGAAATATAACCCATAAAACATATTATATACACTGTCACTTGAGTGCCACATTCAGTCAGTAAATTCCGTCTTTTAGAGTCACTGGTGCCATTTGAAAATAAATCCACACTGGGGCTAGAGAGACAGCTCAGTGGCTAAGACTGAGGACTGTTCTTGCAGAAGACTGCAGTTAAATTTCCAGCACCCAGATTGTGTGGCTCACAACAGCCTAGAGCTCCAGATCCAGGGAAATTTGATGCTCTCTTATGGCCTTCCTGGGCAACTGTACTCATGTGTGTACACATGAGACACACACACACACAACCAGAGACAGACAGACAGATATGCATAAACAACATTAAAAACAAAATAAATCTACAAATACAAAGTCTATGTGTATTTGTTGTATAAAGGATTGAGCCTGAAACAATGGAGCAAGGTCTGTGTATGGACTGGGAAGTATATTAATATTTTGGTAACATCCAGTTTGATATTATTTTAGTTCTATTTTCAAAGCCTTTGTTTTTCTGAAAAAATTTAGATAGAAAAAGACTAGTCAGTAGTGATTTTTTTTTAAATTTTAGCTTGTTAATGGCTTGAGGTCATCATCATATAAATGTCATTTAAAATTGTGATATGAAGCTGGGAGTTGGTGGCACATGCCTTTAATCCCAGCACATGGGAGGCAGAGGCAGGTAGATCTCTCTAAGTTCAAGGCCAACCAGGTCTACAAAGTGAGTCCAGGACAGCCAAGGATACACAGAGAAACCCTGTCTTGAAAAACAAAAAACAAAAACAAAACAAAACCAAATTTAAATTAAATAAATTTGTGACATGAGACATTTTAGTCAGAAAACTTGAATAGCACCTTCTCCCTACCAAGCTAAAATCAGAATCGATTTGACTCCTCCAGTATTAACCAAAACAACAGGCAGATACAGATACAGATACAGTTATAAGCAAAATAGTGTACTGTTCCTTTGTGGTTTTTTTCTGTTGTTGTTGTTGTTCTGAAAATTCTAGTAATTTTTTTTAACCTTAATTTAGAAAGTCTTTGAAACACAAATTTGGGAACTCTAATTAGCAGCAATATGCTTCCTTTCTTTTATCTACAAGAATAAAGCATGGGCCAGAAAAATAGATCAGTAGGTAAAGTCACTTGTGATCAAAGCTGAAGACCTGAGTTCAAGTCCTGTGAATCAAATAGTAGAAGTAGAAAACCAAATCCCTCCTTCAATTTATCTTTTGACTTCTGTACATGTATTGTGGCACATACATGCACACATATACAAATAAGTAAATAAATAAATAAGCAAGTAAGCAAGCAAACAATAAAAAGGAACATTTACTGGTCATACTTCTGTTTCCTGAGCTCTACACCTTCGTTTACTACCCATTACAATGGCATAAAATAAAATTGAAATGTGTATAATTCCTCCGAAGTTTTTATACAACATTTTTTTTGATAGGATTCCATTGTGTGGACCAGGTTATCCTCAGTCTTGGAATGATGTCTAGGCTGTCTTTGAATACCTAAATATCCTGCCTCTATTTCCTTAATGCTACAATTACAGACATGTGCCACCATGTCCAGCATATATGATATGTTTTAAATAACTACTATTAGATGCTCCTATTCTGAATGAACTCAAAAGATTGAAAGCATGTATATATTTTTTAGAAGGACTATTTGTATATTAAATATCTCAGTACATACTGACCATTGAGTGAGGAAGTTCTTAAATTTATGGGGATAAAAAGTATAAGAAAAATGTCCAATACTGGGATGGAGGGATGGCTCAGCAGTTAAGAGCACTGACTGCTCTTCCAGAGAACCTGGGTTCAATTCCCAGAACCCACATAACAGCTCACAGCTATCTGTAAGTCCTGTTCCAAACAATCTGACACCACACACACCTAGTCAAAATACCAACATACATAAAATAAAAATAAATAATTTTTTTAATGTCCAATACTTTTCTTTGAAAATGTCATAAGCATTTCAAAATTTATGTGCAGTATCAGATGGTATTCAGAGTCTGTACAGTTTCTTTATATACGACAGCGTGCAATTTGGCAATATACTCCTAAAAGTTTAACAAACTCATCTTCATATTTATCTGTTTTTATATTAATTAAAAAATTGTTTTTGGTTTCTTTGAGACAGTGGTTTTGTGTGTGTGTGTGTGTGTGTGTGTGTGTGTGTGTGCATGCACTATCCTAGAACTTGCTCTATAGACCAGGCTGGTCTCAAACTCACAGAGATCTGCCTGCCTCTGCCTCCTCAGTGCTGGGATTAAAGGTGTGCACTACCTCCTGGCCTATCTGTTTTTTGATGTGGTTTGTTTTGTTGTTGTTTTTTTTAAAAAAAACAGAAACAATAAGGATTTATAAAATGGAAATCTCCAGTTGCCTAGCAAAGGCACAGGGCTCCTAGATTCTTGGCTGTTCTGAAGGCAGTAAGGCAAGAGTACTGGAAAGAGATCCTAAAGAATGCTATTGGCAACAGAGCACAGTGGACCAGCCTGCTACTTTGCTCCTTATATTGTGGGCAGAACTGTAGATGTACATAATACCTAGGTCACACTACAGACCTTTTATGGATGGTATGAAGGCCACTCTAATCAGATGTTTTTCCATTTTGAAATAGTGCCTTAGAAATATTTTATAATTACACAATACTTATAAACTATTACTCAGTTATCTAATATATTACTTAAATTGCATTCATTACTTTTTTTTTTTACTTTGGTCTAGAAATAAAATCATTAGTTGGCAAATCTTTAAGAAGTGGGGGAAGGGTTGGAGAGATGGTTCAGTGGTTAAGAGAATTGACTGCTCTTCCAGAGGACCATGGTTCCGTTCCCAGCACCCAGGTCAGGGGACTCATAACTGCCTGCAACCTCAGCCCTGGGAGTGTCTGATGCCTCTGGCCTCTAAGGTCATGTGCATTAATGTTCACATACCCACCACTGTCACCCATAACTCCATTTCCTCTTCTGACTTCTGTGGGCATCAAGCACACACATGGTGCACATACATACCTTCAGGTGGAACACTCATATACATAAAAGAAAACTTAAAAAAGGATAGTAAAATAAAAAAAATCAGTATCATTTTTAGCTTTTCTGGCATAAACATGTATTGTCAATTATAAAATATACTCTTTGGATATTAACCCAAAGGAAGTGACTTTATGAAAACATTTATTATGCTATTTCTGTACAAGTGTACTTCAAACAGTTTAACTTTCTGTGGGCAGTTATACATTTTTATGTATCTTTAATATGCCATCTACCTAAGAAATTTCCCAGAATACTTAATAGGATTTTTTTTTTTTTTGGTTTTGGTTTTTGTTTTTTTTTACAAAGTGCATCAGGTCAGCATGACCGGAATAGTTCGTGTCTATGAATGGAGCCCAGAACCATCTATTAATATCAAAGTAAACAGACCAAGGAGGCTTGAAGGGCATGACACTATGTCCTGTATCAGTATTTATGACTCATCCTCAAAAACTACAGTACTCACTGAGTTGTCACGGTGTCTTGTCAGAGGTACAGAGTGTAAAGAAGATATACAGACATTGTATAGACTTACTTGGTCATGTGATGAACTTGTATCATTGAACTATAATAAAATGGCCCAAAATGCTACCATATTCACCTTAGCTTAAAGAAGGTACATTTTAGAGCTCATATCAAAAGTTGTCCAATGGTCCTGGAGTAATTAATGGCTCGGTGGTTAAGAGCACTGGATGTTCTTGTAAGGGACCCAGGTTCAGTTTCCAGTAGCCGCATGGTGGTTTACAACCATCTGTTTTTAGAAAAGTAACAGCAACCATGTGAAAGTATGATAAACTAGGATTTGGGGGCAATCCATTTTAGTTTCTTTAGTACAGAGGTGCTATGCACATTACCCGAGGACTTTATGACCTTCTCACCAGGGACCATGCTCCATTTATTTTCCTAATCCATTCTCTGCCTGTTGAAAGTGTAGACCTTAATCAAAGTTGATGCTTTTTGGCGAGTAGGATACAATACATTGGTATAGTTCAATTTATGCTTCTTTTGGTTCCTTTTGATCCCAAATAATATTAGCTCTGTCCTGTGGGAGCGTGTGTGTGTGTGTGTGTGTGTGTATGTGTGTGTGTGTGTGTTTATGTGTGTACATGCTAATTCTGCTAGACTGGTTAGCTAGCAAATCTCAGGGGTTGTCTTGTCTCTCCATCCCCAACACTGTGACTATAAGCATACGCTGACATTCCTGTCTTCTTGATGTGGGTTCTGCTGGTAAAATACCTTTGATATCTGAAAAGGCAGCCACAATGAACTTCCTTTCTTAATAGTTAAAGGAAGATGTAGTACCAGTGTGAGGCTGTGGGGCATCCTCCTTGAGAGAGTTACAGGGTAAAATATTTAGGCAGTATGCAATTCCTTCTTAATTGTCCTATATAGAAAAAGTTAATGACTAATTAAATGTGAAGCTGATTTGGTATGTTTCAAAAGAACACCAAATTTATATGTAATAGGAACTCAGATTTAGACATTACCATTTATTTGGATTTTTATAAAGTTGTGGATTCTTCACATTTTTTTTTTCTGAAGTCAGACAGATTTCTAAGGACTTAGATTCTGGTAGGAAATTAATAAGTGCTTGTTGTGTGACACTACTCCCTGTGGAGAAGTAAACAAGCATTGGACTCACTTAGATAGGGAGCTAATGACAGAAAAATGTAAGAATAGTCACCAGAGTTCAAGTTGGTGAACCAATGAGTTTTATTAGAGCTACTCATGGAAGTATTGTGAGGTATTATTTTCAAGATTTAGAAATGACTCAAAGACAGCTGCACCACCAAAAGCCAGACCCAACATGGATAATGACTCATGAAAACTGGAAACCTGGAGCTTATTTACACAACTTTTGGAAGCTTGACAGATTAGACGGTATTTCTTCCAGGCAGCTTGGCTAGTCTGAGAGGTCCTTAAAGTTTGTATTTGTTTGGGGAAGGAGGGCACAAAGTGAGTTTGATCACTTCCAGGGACTTCCTGGAACTTTTGAGTTGTTTGCTTCCTGAACCTAAGGAGTTTCCCTGAAGCTTGGAATGTTTGTTTCAATTCCCTTTAGAAATATCCTAAATCCTAAGAAGCTTCTCTGAAGGATGGGATGTTTCACACCCTTCTCTCCACTCTCCCCTCTCCCCACCACACTTGTAGAACACCTTACATCTTAACAAGCTTCTCTTAACAACAATCCTATGTTTTATCTTAGAGGAAACTGCTACATACCAGTACTGTACCAGAGAGAAAATTATGCAGATACATACATACATATATATGTGTATGTATTTCCATATGGAAAGAGAGATAGATAGGTCAGGCATTAGGTGGAGGAAAGAGAAAAAAACATATTGCAGAAGTTTTGATCCCAAGTTTGTCTCTTGCACAGAATTAGAAATCTCTAATGTGGGGCCTGTGTTACTTTTTAATAATGTGGGGTATTTCTCTACTTGCCAATAGTTTAACACTCCATACAAATGATGCTCTGAAACACTGATAGGGTTTCATGGCAGAGTAGAATTATTTCTACTCTTACCTTAATAATTTCTACTCTTACCTTCCTAGAAACTATAACTGTTTATCAGTTAGCTCATGATAACATTCCTACCCAGGACTTTGATTTGGGGACAAAGGTTAAAATTATATTACATTGGAGCTTTACATGACTTCTGAGTTGCTACGGAACATCCAATATTCAATATACATAAATTTAATTCAATGAGAATGCAGTCAGATGGGGACTGTCAACATTTCTCAAGCACTGCCATTATAAAGCAAAGTTCATTCACAGTAATTTGAAACTCCAGAATCTTTACAAAACTCTTATAATTTTTTTGTAATTTTTTTGAGACAGGGTTTCTCTATGTAGCTCTGGATGCCCTGAACTCACTAGCAGACCAGGCTAGCCTTGAACTCACAGAGATCCTCCTGACTCTGCCTTCCATGGGATTAAAGGTGTGCTCCACCACGCCAGTGTCTTATAATTTTTTTTTTTTTTTGGTTTTTCAAGACAGGGTTTCTCTATGTATCCTTGGCTGTCCTGGACTCACTTTGTAGACCAGGCTGGCCTTGAACTCACAGAGATCCACCTGCCTCTGCCTCCCGAGTGCTGGGATTAAAGGCATGTGCCACCATGCCAGGCCATTAGACAGCTGTGAACTGCCATGTGGTTGCTGGGATTTGAACCCGGGTCCTTTGGAAGAACAGTCAGTGCTCTTAACCACTGAGCCATCTCTCCAGCCCCCATCACGGGCGTTTTTATAGGAGGGGTGACTTTGAATTTTGAATGGAGAGTAGAACACAGAAAATAAAGACCAAAATGGAGGCCAGAATAAGACCAAGCCATATTAAAATAAATCAAACGAGTGACATGTAAATTCATGTCCTGATAGAATAAGAATATTATGTTAATTAGACTGCTGAGGAGAAGACAGGGCTAAACAAAAACAGGTATAGCTGTGACAAACTGGGGAGGACACTGACAGAAAAGCTGAACTAAGTTTCTATTGCCAATCATGACTCACTAGGATGCTTTCAGTAAAAACAAAAAAAAAATATATATGTGTGTGTAAATGTATAATTATAATATATGTATTACATATGTATCATATATATGTACTATGTATGACATTATTACATATGATATACTTGATGGCTCAGTGGTCAAGAAGGCATGCTGCTCTTCCAAAAAACCCAAGTTCTGTTTCTGGTATCCATGTCGGTTGGCTCACAACAATCCCCTGTAATTCCAATTTCTGGGGAATCAGACATCGTCTTCTGGCCTCCACAGGTAACTGTATTCACGGACACATACATATGCAGAAGAACAAAAATAATCCTTTAAAAAAATCTGTGCAAAGGCAGCCGACCATCTAAATGAGGCCCTATGGGCTCATCTCCCTATTACGTTTCATATGCTGCCTCAGCTTCCAGCCTGAGCATCCCCACCATCCTTTCCCTTGCTCCTGATATCTAGCAGACACTTGTGGAAAACCCTCAGAAGGGTCCTGCTCAGATCTCTACTGCTCCCTTGGAGGTCATTTTGCAAAATGTCATGTTTCTTGTCTCATCTCCTAGGACATAGTGCTAGGATGGTCACTCTTTGTCTGGCCAAACAAGGGATCATGAACCCTTCTAACTACAGAATAGAAAGATGTTCAGCCAATTAAAAAAAAAATAAGTTTTTCTTAAGTCATTAGTGGCCACAGTAGGCATGTGAGCTGGGGGCATGGAGAGATGGTTAAGCAGTTAAGAGCACTGGTTGCTCTTCCAAAGGACCCGGGTTCAAATCCCAGTACACACACATGGTAATTCACAGCTGTCTGTATTTGCCAGGAGTGATGGCACATGCCTTTAATCCCAGCACTCCAGAGGCAAAGGCAGGCAAATCTCTGTGAGTTCAAGGCCAGCCTGGTCTCCAAAGTGAGTCCAGGACAGCCAGGGATACACAGAGAAACGCCATCTCAAAAGAAAAAAAAAGAGAAAAAGGAGTAAGCTGGGTCAGAAGCCATGGAATGCTAGAACTGGTTGAGGGCCTGAGGCTAACCCTCCTTGTTTTACATTGGGACCAAGAGAATCACAGAAAAGTGAGAGGACTTGTGTCAGCAGACACAGCTCATGCCTACAGCCAGGATTAGAATCTAAAGTTCTCACATCCAAATAATTACATCTTACCAAATCTCATTAGTTTAAATTAACTTAGAGGAGCGAGTAAATTCTCATGCTAGGCAACAGCATTTCTCATACTCAACACTGGCATTTGAATCAGATAGTTCCTTGCTGAGGGTGGGACTTCCTGTGTATTGTGGTATGCTAATTGCATTCCTTCTTCCTGCCTAACAGATACCAATATAGCCCCCTCTTCCATATTACAATAAAGCAGGCATTGCCAAACCTCCCCAGGGAGAAGACTGACAGAGAGCTATTGCTACGAAGTTATAAGCAGGGGCCTTCCCCGGTCTATGGCTTATCCCTGACACTCATGTGCCCACCTCCCCTGTAACTCCAGAATACCTGCTTCAGAACCCAGTGTGACTTAACCTAAGGGCCTCCTTCCAAGAATTTCACACTTTTAACCCAACAACATTAGGTGTTTCTCTAGGTGTCCTGGGTTCCCCTGAGGTGTTAGCTTTATTGCTGGAATCCAGTTATTCCAGGTTGGCCAAGGTTACAGGGCCTTACACCCTGTATACCCCAGGCATGAGTGCAGCAGGTCTTGGAGTGTAAGATGTACTAATACTGTCCTGGGCACTGAGAATTAGAGACACCGCTAAAATCTCTGATCTCTAGGACTCTAACTTCCTCCAGAGACACATAGATAAATAAACCCTAGCCAGCCCTGAGATGAGTCTTTGGTGAGATCCACGTGCGAGGTATTACAGAATTAGGGGGTGCATCCAATTCACAGGGAGAGTTCTGGTAGGAACACCCTTAAAAAGAGAGCATATTCGGAGTGGTCAGGACAAATCAGAACCATTAGATAGTGAAAGAGTCTGTCAGGTAGAGGGGCAAGTGCATTGCATTCAAAAGAGCCAGACGTCCTGCCTCCTCCTCCTCCTCCTCCTCCTCCTCGTCCTCCTCCTCCTGACACTTCCTCCTATGATATCAGCCTGGGATGAGAAATGAACCTGGAAAGCATGCAGGGCTCAGACCTATACACCAAGGAGTTTGGATGCTGGTTCTGAGGATAAGTCGAATCTGTCATTTGCATTTTAGGAGGATCCGGAGTCTGGAAAAAAAATCCCAAGTTAAACAGTGAATGTGCCTATAAAGAAACTGCTGGAATTCACTCTTGTTTTCCCATACCACTGCAATCTGGCAGAACAAGGGGCCAAAGCGCTTCTTGACCATGCAGGGAAGGGCTGAGGAAGAAGACCCTTTCACACCAAGGGAAGAACCTCCTTTTCAAAGAGCTTGAATTCCCTGTCATTCCAGTGGCCTGCTCAGAATTCAGGATGTATAAGAAAAGCGGCCCACCCGTCATTTAACAGTCTGTGTGTGGTTCAGCTGGCTTGCAGTTAAAAGATGTTTTGTGTATGTGTGCTTGCATATGGACATCAACTGATGGCCACCTATTTGTCTCCATGGAGAGCGAGTGGCAGATTGATCTGCAGAATATACTCCACTTACCAGCCGTGTCTCATGTGTGTTTATTCAGATAAAATGCAAGCCAAATTACAGCACCACACAGGCTGAGATTAGAACTCTTCTAGGGCGGGCGAGATGGCTCTGGTAAAGGCATTTGGTATGAAGTCTGATGACGATGACCTGAGTTTGATCCCTGGGACCCACATCGTGGAAGGAAAGAACTAGTTCCTGCTAAGTTGTCCCATGATGTCACATGTGTTCTGTGTTAGGCATGTGTACAAATGCGCGTGTGCAGACACACATGCACGCTAACTGTATGCACACTAAATAATTGTAACAAAAGAAAAGAACTCTCTTTATAAATAATATCAGGCTCATTAGAGAGCAATGCAGCTGATGACATGAAATAAAAATGGACAGCCATAGGTCGTTGTTCAGGTTTTGCAAGGTCTTGCAAGGGTAATGCAGTCTGCATGAAGTTATCCCAGGGCCTGTAGGAAACAAGTGCTCCTATCATTGCTTCAGAAGGAAAGTGGGGGTGTGTTGAAATGGATTGCTACACATGTATCTCCTGGTTCAACAAGACTTAGAAAAAAGCTCATGAAGGAAGCTCTAAGCCCGCCTATATGCAGAAGGAAGGCAGGAAGGCATAGCACAGATTAGACCTGAAAGACAGAGAAAGTAGAAGACAGTCCTCACATCAGGACACATGGGGCAGAAAGCTATTCATTTACAGGCAGATGTTGCCCCTCTGTATGTGAAGTTGCCTTGATTAGTTTCCCTGTATGTCAGTAAAGGAAGCCAGGAATTGTGGGACATGCCTGTAATCTCATCCCTTCAGGGGCACAGAGACACAAGAACTACTGCAAATTCTACACATTGAGTTCCAGGCCAGTCAGACAAAGGAAGATCACAAGAAAAAAAAAAAAAAAGAAATGTCAGTAAAGGGAGTCAGTGTGCTACGCCCCTACTGCCATTCAGTGCATATTTATTTTAAGAGCTGACTTGCTAACTTGTGTTGGAAGAGGGTGGAGGAAGGATGATTGCAATTTCAGACCCGTGTGCTTGTTACAGACTGGGTTCAAAGGCCAACCTAAGTAATTTAGCTAGATCCTGCCTCAAAATGAAAAAAAAAGGGCTGAGGCTGCAGCTCAGTGATAGAGCATACCTGGAATGCCTGAGGCCTTAGATTCGATCTCTAGTACTGCAGGAAGAAAAAAAAAGGGGGGGGGGTTGATTTGCTGACACATGGTGGGTGTCCTGTTCTTTGATTCCTGCATTACTCAGATAGTCCTGGCTTCCTAGAATTCTTAATATAATTCCAGAAATTTTCATTAGCAGCCATGGCCTATGAATCTTCTTTCAAAGTGGCTCTTGTGGCTTTCCACAATTGACCTGACCTAGCTCTAGCCTCTCCCAGTTCCAACCCATCTAGATCACTGCAGGAAAATTTACATTCTTAAAACAATGCTTTGATTAAGTTTTCCCATCTCAAAGCCTTTTGCCTCCTCTTATGTGTTTTTTTTTTTTTTTTTGGTTTTTCGAGACAGGGTTTCTCTGTATAACAGCTCTGGCTGTCCTAGACTCACTTTGTAGACCAGGCTGGCCTCGAACTCACAGAGATCCTCCTACCTCTGCCTCCCAAGTGCTGGGATTAAAGGCGTGCGCCACCAACGCCCGGCTCTTATGTGTTTTTGAATAAAGTCCAAACAGTTAAAGCTTTGTTAAATCCCTCACTCCAGGTAAATTCTGACCATCACTACCCTTGCTTACAAGGTAAAGTACTCTTAGTGTCCCAGGAATGGACAGGTGGCCCCCATTACCCTACACTAGTTTGTCAAGCTCAGCAGCCTGCAACCCTCATTTCTTCCCTATTTGCCTGTAAAGAACATTCCTGAAGGTGGTCCACTAGGTAGAATGGAAGCCAGAGTTCCCTGCTCATTCTTTCCTAATCCTTTCCACCCCTTTGAGGGAATGGTTGGATTTCCTACTTCCTAATAAAGGAGAGATGCTTTTCTCCCATCAAGATACAGTCAGTGCACCTCTAGTCTTGAGCACTGCAAGAAAAAGGGGAAAATCCCAAGCCCTGAGAAGACACCTGGTACATTCTGAGCTCCCAACGAACAACTCTTGATGGTATTAAAAACATTCAAGATATTCAGCTTTATTCACTTAAGGGAACTGTTCCCACCACCCACCCTTTCTTCTCAAGGCCAGGGACTTTTCCCTTCATTCCCACCTGCCTCAGGCGAGAAAAAAAATTTTTTTTCAAAGTCTTAATTTTGTTTAAAATTGGTTTTGATATAAGAAACAAACTTTCCGTTCTAACCCTGTAAGAAAAGAGAATTTCCCAAATCTCTCTCCCTCAGCCCTATGTAGCACTGAATTTCAGCTTTCTTGAAAGGAACTGACTGGGATCGCTTCTTACTAAATACAACTTTGTATCTTCTCCGAGGGGCCAATATCACCACCAAAATCCCCATTCAAGAAAAATGTTTGTTATGAAACGAGGTGACAGTGTGAACGGTCTACAGTGCACAGATACTGAGCTGGAAAAAAAATTAACGCGTTGAACCCCGAATTAGACCTTATTCTAGGGGTGCCAAAAGCGCCTTGGCTACCCCTGTGTTCTCAAAGCTGTTGATTCGGGGGCTTTTCGAGAACAAAAAAAGCCTCCTTTCATGGGCTGTGCCGTTTGTCACCCTTCACTTACTAAAGAGTGTACGTCCGATGTTTATCTGAGCGAGATCTCTGTCGCGCTCAGTCATCCCGTTCAGTCACCGACAGAAGCACGTTTCCTGAAATCAGAGACCCGTGGACTCTAAAGGAGAACTACATTACCCAGCGGGCCTCGCGCCTTTCGCAGGAAGGACGTCTGCGCACTAAGATACTCAGTTCCAAGTTTGGAGCTTTTAGCTGCCAGCCCTGGCCCATCATGTAGCTGCAGCACAGCCTTCCCTAACGTTGCAACTGGGAGAAAAATCACTTTCCAGACTGTTTTGCAAGGTGTGCAATTCCATCTTGACTCCCTGAAAGTCCATCTGCTGGATCGGTCAAGAGAAACTCCACTTGCATGAAGATTGCACGCCTGCAGCTTGCATCTTTGTTGCAAAACTAGCTACAGAAGAGAAGCAAGGCAAAGTCTTTTGTGCTCCCCTCCCCCATCAAAGGAAAGGGGAAAATGTCTCAGCCGAAAGGTAAGAGCCTGTTTGCATTAGTTGCAAAAAATGCAAAGGTTTATGCATGCATTCATGAATGCATGGATGCAATTTTCGCCCAGCGATTGCATTTTTAAGTTTGAGGTTTTCCACAGCTCTGTTGCATTTCCTGTTTAGTGTGTGTCTTTTTTTTTGCAGACACAGAGAGTTCCTGTAAGGCAGGGCTTGCAGTTCAGCTGTGCATTGACATTATTTGCATTCTTCTGCTAGGATTACTGAGCCTTTTTGCCTTTTGCACAGTCAGGAGAGATATAGCAGGTTGGTAGCGTCTAAATGTGCAATGCTTTATATAATACTACATTTCTTTAGTATGCACGCATATTCGAAGTAATTTTGTGTGCAACAGGAATCCAAACTTTCGAAAAGTCTCGAGGTGAAGATGAAAGGTAAAACTCGACTTAAACTACTAGGAAATTTATGTGATCTTATATTCTTTGGGGGAATGAACCACTGCGGTGCTAGTATTCAGCTTAAATTTGTATTGATTTCGCTTTGGACATTAGGCAAATTTTGATTTTTAAGGGAAGTAAAGGTGAAGTGTGGGGAGCAGTGTATTTAAAAAACAAACAAACAAAAAACCAGACAAGTCTTGCTCTTCCGAGATTTTACACTTTGTATCAGTTGCTCGCAGTGGTAAAGACCTAAATGTGTTTGGCCATTTGGAAGATGCTTTTGCGCCTGGGGGAGGGCTTTAGGGGGCAACTGTATTTTTAATCATTTCATCAACATATAAGACTGCACTGTCTCACTGGCATATACAATGAACTCTAAGTGTGTAACTGCACAGATCTGGTCAGAAGTTCTACAATAAGTCAGAAATTCAGGGCTATGGTTGCCCCTTTTCTTTTTATTTCTCAAATTTATTTAATTAAAAATGTATAAAGTTGTATTTTTGCAAACTTACTGATGTTCTGTGGAAGGAATAAGAAAAAAGTCCTGGCATGGGGTCAAAGCAGAAGGTGTGCCTGCTTGTGAGACCTTTAATGACTTGATTTGGTAGCAATGTTCTTTAACACAGAGAAATCAAATGGCATCTGAGAAATGCCCCAAAATGAAGAGGTGTGTTAGCCTACCTGGGGGGAACCACTGGAGTAAGATCTGGTGACATTAAAGTATCCAGTAAGCTTTTTGCCACATTTTTTTTTTGTTTTGTTTTTTGAGTTGTGATTTAATTACCTTTTAATTCTATCTGATGAATTTGGTATGTCTGATCCTATGAAGAAAGGGCTTGTTCTTCAGACGTTAAAGTAAAGTTGTTTATGGTTGTTGTTGTTGTTGTTTGTTTTGTGTTTAGTATTAGGGGAGGATAAAATATTTCAACTATTTCAGAAGTGTGTGGATGAACCTAGAAATTGGCATTTTCTTTTCAGGTGTAGATATTGGTTAGCTAGGGAAAACTCAAAAGCTTGTAACTGAGCAGAGAAATAAGAATTTACAAGAATCCATCCATGCTGTAGCATACTCAAGAGATGGCTTCTAGTTACTTTGTATTTGGTAAACATTCACTCATTCTTTCAATTCAGTTTTAATATATGCATATGTGATATATATGCTTGTGTCTGTATACATGCAAGTATATATATGTACATGCATGGTGTATATTTGCATGTATGTGTATGTGCCTATAATTTAGGAGTACACAAGAATATTTAAAATAAAATCTTCTTCAAGAATTACCATCTGGTTTGAGAAATGGAGAATATGAGGAAATTTGTGTGACACAGATAACAGCTTACATTGGGCCAGTGAGATAGCTCAGTGGTTAAAGGTGCCTGCTGCCAAGCCTGACTACCTTAATTCCATCCTTCAAACCCAAATGGTGGAAGAAAACTCATACAAGTTGTCCTTTGACCTCCACGTTTGCACCATGCACACCCCATACACATAAAGCAAATAAATGAAAATATAATAAAATTTTAAAAAGCTCAGCTATTGAAAAGAAACAGGATTACCTGAGTTTAGAGGCAATATTGATTTTTTAAATAATTGTTGAGTTGTCAGGAAGTTGGATGAAGAAGGTTTAAATGTATTGTAATACCCCCAACCCACTTTGGACCTCGGGCTTGAAATTAAATTCCTTTCTGCATAGTTTTTTTTTTTGGTCCTACTCGTGAGATAAATCTCTTTCTCGGCAGGTCATGTTTTTTTTCTTTGGAGGCTGACAGGGGTATAATTGTGTGGCACTTTCCTACTCTTGATCAAGGGTCAGAGATTGGTGGTCCTTCAAGTCAGTTTCCACTTAAGCAGATGAGCTTTCTCAACCAGATCCTGCTTGCAAACTGTATCTGGTAGAACATGAGGTTTCTGTCCAAAAGGAAAATTATTGGTGGAAAGAAGTGGGCAATCGTTTTAGAAATGGCCAAGGAGTCTTGGCCTTGACATTTTTATGTAGACTTGGCCTAGCTCAGCAAGGCTTGCCTCAGATGGCCAAAGGCACTTTTTTTTTTTTTTTTAATTCTTGGTTCCAGACTTCTTTCTAATACTCTAGCCAAATGGGAGGAAAAGTGAGAGGTGGGTACAATCTCACAGTATTGAAGAATTTAACAACATGTTCAATTCACGAACCTTTATGAACTTTTTAGATCACTATAATTCGGTTTTACAGGCCTCTAATTTCAGGCATAGCAGAGGCAAAGAATTACAGACTGCCCAGTTGCTGGAAGGACCGGGCTCCTTCTCCCTAGCCTCACCAGCAGTGAGATTCCGAGAAAGAATTTTCTTAAAAAGCGATTCTGTTTTCCACAGTTGTGAGTTTAGGTGGTGTGTTTCTCAGCTTGTTTGTATTAGCTGTCTGGGGTTGAGCTGACATTTTTCAAATATTAAAGCAATAGTGTGCCTTTTGAGGAAATCTGAAATGTAAGTTAACAGGAAGGGTACCAGAGAGTGCAGGAATTCCTGCACATTACAGGAAAGCAAGCCACAGGAAAAATGTGTCATCTACACTACCCAGGAGAGAAAACTATTGTGCTCAGCCAGAATGGTCTTCTGAGAGAGGGAGGGAGGGAGGGAAAGAGGGAGGGAAGGTGGGAGGGAAGGAGGGAAGTCTAGCATCTCCTGGTTTACCTGACAATATATAAATTTGACCCTTTTTAGAAGCCAGTCTTTCTTGTTTCTTTTTCTATGAACCTTGAAAAAACAATGAGCTTATTTTAGTTGAATGTACTCATAAGTAAGTCATGTAAGAAATGCTTACAAGGCATACTTCGGAAGAGAATAGGAAAATGGCAGGGAAGAGATCTCAACCCTACTGAGTCAATGTCTGTTTCTGTAGTTCACGCCATCCTGGGAGACCAGATGTGCAAATTTCTCATTCAGTGCATATGCCTTGTTTGGGTTGTATCAGATGGACTTAGCCTGTGATCTGTACCAGTGGATTTTATAACTGTCAGTCTCGGGACACTCAGTCAGAATAGGCACCTTGGGCCTCCTGCTTGCATGGGTTGGTGTTGCTTTCAGTTCTGTGTAGCATGGTGTGTTAGCTAAGTGGGACACATGTGTGTGTGTGTGTGTGTGTGTGTGTGTGTGTGTTGGTGATGCAACTCCTCCTGGACACAAGGGTCAGGATTCTCATCCTTTGATTTTTCACAGATTAATACCATGTTAAAAAAAAGCAAAACGGGCTGGAGAGATGGCTCAGCGGTTAAGAGCACTGCCTAGTGCTCTTCCAAAGGTCCTGAGTTCAATTCCCAGCAACCACATGGTGGCTCACAACCATCCACAATGTGATCTGGTGCCCTCTTCTGGAATGCAGGTGTACATGCAGATAGAGCACTCATGCATAAAATAAATAAAATAAATCTTTAAAAAAAAAAAAGCAAAACAAAACACAGTCTCCCTATCTGTTAAAACCTAAAGAAATCTACAAGTATTTTTAAAACTTTAAAATGTTTATGTATAGTACTTCTTTTTTATAGCAATATTCAATAGAAAGGAAAAACAAAAATAACTAATTGCTGCAGAATACATTGTGGCATATACTCTTTAGGCTTTTGGTCTGTGCATATGTACATGAAAAATGCGAGATCTGTGTACCACTAGTGTCTGTCTATGAGGCTACTTTTTATTCCATTTACCAATATACTATGAAGGGTGTCTGAATCAATGTATGTCTGCATTTGCAATATCCAATTGCATTGCATTGGCTTAGAATTTCAATACCTGTTTACTTCAGTATTGTGCATATTGCCACATATTCCCTGGCATATGAAGGCAATAGACTAAATTCCAGGAAGTCAACTGCATATTGTGAATGTCTACTTCTCTCTCATTCCACAGTGTTTTCTCTGTATTTCAAAACTAGGCTTTTATTATCATTATTACATAAATGGTCTATATTCATTGAAAATTTTAAACTAAGAGAATTTCATGATAAGAATATACAGCTTGAGCCAACTTTGGTGGTGCATACCTTTAATCCTGGAACTAGGGGGCAGAGGCATCTGTGTGGCTGGATCTCTGTGAGTTCAAGAATCTCTTGGTCAACATAGTGAATGCAGCCAGGGCTGCATAGGGAGACCCTGTCTCAAAAATTAAACACACACACACACACACACACACACACACACACAGTTCACCTCAAAGTACTCAGAGATAACCACTGTTCACTTTTGATGACTATCTTTGTATACATAGTGTTACATGTGTTATTTTACTGAATGGGATATTTTCCTTAAACTCTCCCAAGACTTTTGGCTGTCTTCCAATATTAGTGCACATACAGTAGCCTCATTCTTTGTTTCAGTTGTGTATTTTAACTTGTAAGAACACAGTCAGATATTCAGTCTTCCATGGACTTTCACATAGTTGCCATTTTATTTGCAGTAATTACAGCATTGCAAGGAATCCCTTGGACATAGATTACTGCACATCAGCCCTATTCTTTCTTTCTTTTTCTTTTTTTAATTTTGTATTAAAATATTTTTGTGCAATATATTTTGATGGTGTTCTTTCCCCTACCCCCAATTCCTCCCAAATCCTCCCCACCTCCCTACCATCCAACTTCATGTTCTTTCTCTCTCTGAAAGGAATAACAGGAACAAAACAAAGTCAAGATTAACAAACTATAAAAATATCAATAAAGTCGGGTGTGGTGGCACATGCCTTTAATCCCAGCACTTGAGAGGCAGAGGCAGGTGGATCTCTATGAGTTCAAGGCCAGCTTGGTCTAGAAAGTGAGTCCAGGACATCCAGGGCTACACAGAGAAACCCTCTTTTGAAAAAAAAATCAATAAAACAAAAAATATCAAAACAAAACAACAACAAAAAGTGCATACACACACACATACACACACAACGTGGTATCCATTTTGTACTGGCCAACTACTCTTGGGCATGGGGCCTGCCCTACCCCCATGTATGGTTGATATACCTACATGTCCAATTATTTCTTTAGGATTATTCCTACCATTGGAAGTCCTGGGTCAGGAGGCATGTGTGGATGTGTGTTAAGTTGTTCTTCGGAGAGTTGGAACTTTCTCATTTTCTCCATTGATATTTGGGAGGAGTTTCTTTCCTCTCCTAATGAGCATTATGGTGAATATTGCCAAATGTGTCACTCTCCAGAAAGATCGGACCTTTCCTCATCTTGAGTATAATTTGAAAAAAAACTTTGCCAATTTGATAAAGGTATTTTATTTGATTCCTACTTACATTTTTTTTGTTATTGTTGTTTTTTGTTTTTCAAGACAGGGTTTCTCTGTGTATCCTTGGCTGTCCTGGACTCACTTTGTAGACCAGGCTAGCCTTGAACTCACAGAGATCCACCTGCCTCTGCCTCCCCAGTGTTAGGATTAAAGGCGTGTGCCACCACCACACCAGCCATTACAGATAGCTGTGAACTGCCATATGGTTCTGGGATTTGAACTTGGGTCCTTTAGAAGAACAGCCAGTGCTCTTAATCGCAGAGCCATCTCTCCAGCCCCCCCTACTTACACTTTTGAAGTAATAAATTGAAAATGTTCACTTATCTTGACATTCCTGTTTCATTTGTTTTTTTCCCCCTCATAAAATGTATCTTTAAAAATTTCACATGAAGATAAAATTATTTTTAAAGTTAGGCCAGAAAATTTCCAGACTGTAGAGGCTAGATAATCATGGGTTGGAAGTTTGGTTCTATACAACTAAACAATTTAATTCCTTGATGAGTTCTAATTTTATTTTTGACCAAAATGTCTTGTGTACTTATCACATATTTTATAATGTAAACTCAGTATGTTTACACTGTTGATAGCTGTCCAGACTCACATGAAAATAATGAGACAATTATAATGATCTGCTTTGAATTCCAGACTGAGAAATAACCTATTTCTGGGTGTGTCTGGAGTTTCAATTACCTCTACAGGGAAAAGTAGCTTTCCTTTAGTTTTGTAATTAACTTTTATGCAGCACCTGGTTGTTTTGTGGACCTTGATAGAAAAATAACGAATTGTTTCAGTTTTAATTACAAAGCTAATTCCAAGGAAAGGTTGATTTAAATTTACATCGTTGAAACAATTAAGACTACAGTTAATGTACTTGGTGTCACGAGTTATGTGTCAGGCAGGTGTGATATATTCTTAGCTTACGCTCAATAAGCCTGACTGCTTAGGCATTCTGGTACTACCTAATGAGATTTAAGACCAGGAAAGCAGCTACCACCAGCACAGGCTTGTTACTCCGAAAAAGAGCAGACTGAGGCCTTAGAATCAGTGCATTGCTTGTAGACAGGAGAGCCACAGGTAAATGTGGATCTCCGGACTCTTCACCCAAAGTTCTGTTCGCTGAACTGCGCACTGACACTGATAATCCACATTTTACTCCCCCTTCACTCCTTCAGAATTTAGTGTATTTTACATTTTTCATTTTTTGTTTGCTTTGTAGGGAGCAGGCTGGCGGTGGTGGTGGGGTGATGATATAATCACCCCAAGCTTATTATTCTTTGCCCAAGAAATGGTGATCCATGAATCATGGTGGTAAGATTTCTTACCAATTCTCTGCCAAAAGATATTTTGTGAATGCTCTCATTCTGATTGCCAGTTGCCTGCAGAATACAGCTATGAGTTTTAAGCCCTATAATTACTGCTTGCCTTTCATGGACTATCTCCTTTGAAAGATCTTGCTGGGTAGGTAAACTTCATATATGATTTGCTTCTGTAACTCTTTCAAGGTTCTGTTGTGTGCATCAGTAATCGGTGTTCAGTAAATATATTTGGAAATTATTTTTCATCAATAAGGGCGGTTGTCATTTTCCCCTTAAAAGGTTTGGGGTAATTAAACTATAAACACAGTTGCCTTTACTCTTCCTTTTTGCATTCAAAGTCTCATTATATCTTTGCTTGATCATTTAGCAGTTGCAAACATAACATAAGGATAGTGGCCGAAGGGGTGTCATTCCTCCTACATAGCCCTTTAAATGGGTGTAAAGGGTGAGTGGTCCTTTACTAACTTTTTGTTTTAAAAAATTTGCTGAGGGGTTAGAGTGATGGCTCAGTGGTTAAGAGTGCTTATCGTGCAATCAGGAAGACTTAACTTCAAATTCCTAGCATCCACATGCAAAGCTGTGCGGGATTATAAGTGCCTGTGTCCCTAGATTGGCAGGTGGAGACAGGTGAATTCCAGAGCTCTGTGGACAGTGAACATAGCTGAAATGGCTGCCTTCTGGCCAGTAAGAGATCTTGTCTCAAGACAATAAGGTGAAGAGTGATGGATATGCCTGCCCTCCTGCTTTGACTATGTGCCTGGGTGTGGCTACCTGCACACTTAGGACCCTGTCTCACACTTGTATAGCACACACACACACACACACACACAACACACACACATACACACGCAAGACAAAAGGGGAAAATAATGTGCTGAGGATGTTGCCCAGTGGTAGAGAAGGTGCTTAGTATGTGGCCTCAAGATGAATAGTCAGAAGAAGCACGGTTGGGATCATGGAAATGAATGTCTCCATGTCCCTTGCTGCTTTCGGTTTCTAAGTCTGTTGAGTCTTTGAAAGGTTATTAAAGGCAGCTGAGAAAATGTTAACAGTAGGCTTCCCCCTAATAAGACAGATCTGTAAGTATAACCACTCAATACTGTGATTCCTCACTTCCTCCTTGACTACCCCTGCTGCCATTGGCCACCCCTGCCTGCCTGGATTTTGTTTCCTCAGATGATCTTCTCTCCCTAAACTAGTCTGTACAGTTTGATGTGTGGACAACAAGCCTATTTCTGCTTTGAAGATGAGATTCTGTGAGGTCGATAACAATTTCTTGTTACTTGGCTAGCTGTGCTCCGGGTCAAGTATTAAATGGGCATTTGTAAGGTTCTCTGCCGTTTGTTCTGCTTTCTAGCATGTGTGTCTTATTTTCATAAGCTCCTCGGGCTCAGTCTTAGATGTGGATCCTTCCATGCACAGCATTCCAAAACACTGTCACCCCCATTGTCACTATTTGCGATAGTCACTTTTCATGTATATCTTTTTAAAATGTCACATAAATGTCCTATGGGCAGATACTAGTATCCTTAATTTACAAATGAGTAAATTAACTATGTTTCCCCCCCATGGACTGACAAATTTCCCATGCTATGTAACAAGTAGCCAGAAAAACATAGATTCTGTTCCTAATCCTATGAGCTAAACTAAATTCCCTGTTCAGTTTTGGTGGTGCCAAGGATCTAACCCAGGGCCTCGTGCATGTAACACCTGCCTTGCTGAGCTATATCCCAGCTCCAATTTATTATTATTTTTAAATTGATGCCTAACATTTGATGCCTAACATTTGATTTTAAACTGATGCCTAACAATGAGTGGTGGTCAAATTCAGGTAGTTGTCATTTCTTTCTCTCCATTTCTATGTACTGAGGACCTTGAACTCTGCTTGTCTAGCTGTTTTGAAATACATAATACATTTCTTTCAACTATAAGTACCGTACCTTAGGTCAGGACAATGCAAGTAATTCTTCCTAGGCAGAGGATGAAACTCAATTGGTAGAGTGCTTGCTTAGCGTGCAAAAAACCCTCAGATGATCCCTAGCACTGCATAAAGTGGGAGTGGTGGTGCATGCCTGTAATTCCATCACTTAGCAGGTTGAGGCAGGTGGATCAGAAGTTCAAGGCCATCCTTGGCTACATAGCAAGTTGGAGACTAGCCTTGGCTATGTGAAACTGTACTTAAAAAAATAGATAGATGATAGATAGATAGATAGATGGATAGATAGATGATAGATAGATGGTTGATAGATGATAGAAGATAGATAGATGATAAATGAGAAACCAAAATCATGAAGGTGAAGGGAAAATTGCTTGTATTTTACTATATTTTGGTTCTTATGACCAGTTTTCAACAGTTGCAAATAACCGCAACATGGCATTTCATAATGAATGAAAGTGTCCCTTTCAAATTCAGTGTCCACAAGTAAAGTTACATTGTAACACAGCTATGGTTGCTTAGTTTCTGAGGCTGGTGTTTGCTCTGCAGTGTTGGGATTGGGTAGTTCTAACAGAGATTCCGTGTCTCACAAAGAAGAAAATATTTACCATTGTCCTTTGCCGAAAATGTTTGCTCCGACTTTACTCAGTTGAGTGGAGTCAGTGGGCCCATCTAGAGGACCTTTCCTCTTCTCTGTGCGCTTTCTGTTGTCTTTGCAGTTTTTTTTTTCTGTCCTCTCGTCTATAAGTTGCCCATTCATTTTCCTCGCCATATTCTCCGTGCTTTCCTTGATCCCATGTTTTTTTTCTTATAAAGTACATTCAAAGCCGCCAGCACGATATCACTATTGTCTGGCGTTGTTGATTTTTATCATGGACCTGGCCCAGAGGCTCCATCGATTCCTTTGTGTGAAGATGAAAATCTTCTTCCATGCTAGAACATTCTCCATGCTACAAAGGGCGGTTTCCGGCCCGAAATTGTTGGAATGTTTTCTTGCGTCCTAACCCCGGTGTCTTTGTTTAATGGCAGCCTCTCGGTTGTGTTGCAGAGTCCCTTTGTTTATAGATTTACTCAAGTCACTGTGTATATTTAAGAAGAATGGTTGTCATAAAGGTTCTGAAAGTGAAGGAAGGTGAAAGGCACAAGAGGACAGAGAGACGGTTTGGCAGACTGAGGCCAGATTTTTTTTAAATTTTTTTAAACCGAGGTTAAGTGACTTACAGTGAAGGTGCAAGTTCCTAGGAGTCCAGAAGTTGCTGCTGTGGGTTCTCTGTGTTTCAGACACTGTGCTTCTTGATGCCTGTGGAGTACATCAACGCTCCTTCTTGCTCTGCGAGGTGATACCCCATTTGTAGATGGCCAAACTAAGGCCAGAGAAGTTAAGAACTTAGATATCTGTTAGACTGACAGTGGCAGAGGAGAGATTTTAGTCAAGGTCAATCCGAGTCCAGAACCCGAGCTCACGTCTGTTCTTCAGCTGCTCCTCCGAAGTTGATTTATGAAATCCTTTGCACAAAAGAAATGGTTGCAGATAGAAAATCTGATCAGATACTATAGGGACTCAGATTTGGGCATGCCTGGGCCCAAAATGGTAATTAAGAGGGGTGACCTGCATCTAGCTTTTTATGTTCCTTTTGACTTGTCCCGTTGAGTGTTTGTTGAGGGTAGGATGCTGAGTCTGATTCGTTTCTGACCCCACAGGTTGAGTCAAGCATTCATTTCCATTTGGTTGAAGGAGGCTGATTGGTCTGCTGACAGATATTGATGAGTGTCCCTTGGAAGTTCATGTAAACATTGGTGGCAATTGGCTCTGTTTACTCCTGATAAGCTGTACCTTGAGAATCTGAGTAGACGCAAACCCTGTGTGTGTCCTTACATGTCTATGTGACACTGCTTTAAACCAGAATACAGCCAACCCTGGCACCTACTTGGCTTGGTTGTTTCCTGTCTTCCTGGTCATTTCTATGTAAATATATCTAGTGCAATTTCCTTGAAATTATGAATGAACCCATATCACCACTGTTTTCCTCTTGCACCGGACAGTGTGAAGGAACCTAAAATTACATTCATGTAGTTGACAAGCTAGAAGCTAGAAATAAAAATATTTATTTCTTTTTATTTACTTAGTTATTTGAGACAAACTCCCCCTATATATAGCTCAAGCTACTTTTGAACTAGAATAGGCTAGCATTGAACTCATGGTGATCCTCTGCACCCACCCCACCAAGTGCTGGGGTGACAGATGTTCCACCATGCCTAGCTAGGAATCTCTCAATGACTTCCTTTTTGTCCTTTCTTCTTCCCAAGGCAGAGCTGCTACACCCATCCTTAAACTGGAAGCAGAAGATCTAGACATTGAGTGTTTGGTTACTTAGTCTCTTCCTTTATTCTTTTGTAGTCACATATGAGATGGGATGACTTAAGCCTAAGAGTAAGACTAGACTCTGAAGACCCACTGGGAGCAGGCTCATAAAAACCAATGAATATGCAGAGACAGGTTGGGGGGGGAATCTGGAAATGATGCAGTGTATAGTTCCTTTTTAATTTACCTCTTTCCGTACTCCATACCCACTTTGCCATTTGATAAACAAAGCAAAACCTACAACAATTCCAGACTTCAGACATATCTGAAGAGGAGACTTGGGGAATGAGTTTTTTGGATCAATTTGACATATACACTTTCAAAGAGTTGTTATATTTAAGACTTTGTGCTGGTAGGAGAGGTGTGGGTGAGTGAGTGTGGTGCCGAGGAGGTGTCTCAGCAGTTAGGAGGCTTGCTACTCTTCTGGAGGACCTGGGTTTGGTTCCCACCACAAACGTGGTGATTCACTGTCTCTACCTCCAGCTTCAGGGTATGCCATGACCTCTTTTGGTTTCCATCAGCACCAGGAATGCACATGGTGCCCGTACATACATACAGGCCAAACACTCTACACATAGCATAAAAATAAATACATTAAAAAAATGGAGCAGGGTGGAAGTGGAGAAAATATACTTGAGTCTACTCTTCATCTTCTTCACTAGGAAGCCGCCTTGCAGAAATCTGCTTCAGACATCTCGTTCCCCTCACCCCTTCTCTGTGGAGCCTCACCCCTTCTCTGTGGAGAGGCTGACAATAATTCATGGTGCTATTCGGAAGATTAAAGAAGGTCGTGTATATTGTATGCTTTGTTCCATGCCAGGCCCTCATTCGTTTTGCAAGTGCTCGGGGAGTGCATGTCTGTGTTTGAGGCACTTCACTGTATTTGTATCTCCATAATCAGATTTGTTTCAGTCTTCTTTCCCCTTGAGTACTTAAAGGCATTCTTATGTAGGAGGAGATGAAAATGCTCACAGTTACGTTTGTCTGGAGCTGGGGAGTCTTGTGGGTGACAAGGAGACCAGGAAAGCCTTCCTGATTGGTGTGGGAACCCTCATAAGATCTTCAGAGTTGATGAGGAGTTGGGTCCCAGATCCAAAGCAGAGGTGGGAAGGAATCTTGACGTCTAACATCCGGTAGCAGCAATCGAATGCTGGGATAGGCAGGACAATTCTTCAGGAGAATAAAAAAGTAAAAGAAAGAGGAAAAGAGAAAAATGGGCAGGAAAACACCTGGGGAAAGAAAGACCTCACTTGTCTTTTCGAAGTACTTCCTTTTCCTGGCAAGGTAAATACAGTACTGTTTGTAAGTGGAATGTATCCAATATCATGCTTTTAGGCAGGCTTTTGGACGGTGGAAACCCCAGGAAGTCTGGAGGTTAATAGTTAAGCAAGTACCTCATATCAACCAGGTTTATAGGCACACTGTAATTATATAAGCAAGCTGTTGGTTCAATAATCAGCATCTAGCTGGGTCAGGGAATATTTTCCAGAGCACGATTGCAGTGTAATTTTCATTTTTTATAACCTACTCACATGCCAGCCTGCCCTTTCAATTTCTTTGTACCTTTCTCTTTTCTAGAACCATTTCAAAGAGGAGCAAAATCATACAATATATTTCTGAATTCTCACTTTAGAGTGGGGTTCTAGAAGATTCTTTGTTTTATGAAGCTTATTCTCTCAAGACAGACATATATACATGTTCATAATTTATCTCAAACTATATTTTCTGGAAATTATCAGTATATATTATAATCGCACATATAAATTGCATATAGATTATATAAAGCAGCATATAATTTCTGAAAAAGTACAGTTTGGACAATAAATTATATTTTTTATGGCTGATAGATTAAATTATTTCTTTTGCCAGCTCAGTTTCAAAACCATAGAAATCTTTTGGTCTGGGGCTCCAAGAACCCTGTAATTAGTCACCATCTTTCTCTCCATTGACTCTGTTCAGTCAATGTCAGAACACTAGGTAAGTGGGGTAAGGTGGACCACTCCCAGTTGGAGCTGTGCATCGGATTGCTTTGTTTCATCTTACTGAGCAGTTAGACAATGTAAAACCCAGCCAGGTACATAGGACATGGCAGCCATATTGTTTCTTTAAGGTGGCTCACTCAGTGAACTCCTGTGAGGTTTTGTTCTTGGCTGAGCTTCTGTTTTCATAGGGGAAGTAGGAGAGGATGCAGATTACATTTTGGAAATGGTTTCAAAAAAGAATTGAGGGAATTTTGATATGTTTGATTTAGAATATTTTCTCCATCCCAAATTTCATTTTTTTTGTGAGTGCTTTTATAAAGATGTGTGTATGTGTGTTGTGTGCACATGTATATATGTGTGTGTACATGTGTGTATGTGTGCATACACATATATGCATGCACATGTGCACATATGTGTATATGTGTAAGACGTGTGTGGTATGTATGTGTGTGTATGTGTTTGGTGGTGTGTGTGTATGTACATGTGTGGTGGTGGTGATGGTGTATATGTATGCGTATGTGTGTGTGTGGTGGTGTTGTGTGTCTGTAGTTTATGTATGTGTGTGTGGTGGTGAGATATGTGGGTGTGTTCATGTTCTTGTGTATCCATGTGGAGGCTGGAGATCAAAGTCAGGTGTTGTTTTAAAGGGGTCATCTGGCTTGGGGCTGGAGAGAAGGACTAGCGGTTTCAGAGCACTTGCTGGTCTTAAAAATGACAGCAGTTCAAGTCGCAGCACCCATGTTGGGTGGCCCATCACCTCCAGCTTCAGGGGATCTGATGCCCCTGGCCTCCTTGAACACCTGCATTCATACACTCGAATATGGACACATATACACATAATTAAAAATGAAATGATTTATTTTAAACAACCTTTAATAAAAGAAAAGTCACTTTCCTACCTTGTTTTGTGAGACAGTGGCTTTTACCTGGGGCTCACTGATCTGGCTAGGCTTCCTGGCCAAAAGAGCTCCAGGGATCAGCTTGTCTCTGCCTCCCCAGTGCTGATATTCCAAGTTTGACCCACTGGAACTGGCTTCTCTGGGTGGGTTCTGGGGATTGAACCTTGGTTCTCATAGTTGTGTGATAAGTACTTTGCCAACTGAGCTTCCTCCTCAGTCCTTGGATTCCAGTCTTTCTAATGGTATGTATTTAAGGACAAAGTATCTGGTCAGTATTGAGGGAGTGTGAGAATTGGAGGACTGTGTCTTTCTTGGTTAGATATGGTAAGCATTACTGACAAGCTAACCTGATCCTGTGCACCTTGTATAGTGCTCTGTGGACACAAAGACAGAGTTCCATTTCTGCCTCTAGAAGTTTGCTGTCTGAATTTGTATGTTAGGGCTCTTGGGAGAAATAACCACATGTTGGGTGACTTCAATACCACATATTTAATATTTCATAGATCTGAAGGTGAGAAGTCAGGCTGAAGTCACTGGCAAGGTTTTGCTTCTTCTGAGGGCTAGGAGGGTGATGATCTGTGTCTCTCTCCTAGCTTCTGGTGAGCTTATTGGCAAGCCTCCAAAGGCCCTTCCTATGTAGACTCACCGCCTAGATCTTTGCCCTTCAAGTCACATGGCATTCTCCCTTGTCTGCATATCTCTATTCTAAATGTCCCTTTTTATAAGGAAGCTAGTCATACTGGAGCAGGGCCCACCCGATTCCAAGGTGACATCATCTCAGGTTATGACAAGCAACCACCCTGTTTTCCAGTTAGGTCACATTCTGAGGTGTTGGTAGTTAGGATTTCAGCATATTAAATAATGGGGGACATGGCTCAGCCTATGACTTGGGAAAACAAAGATGTCAACAAACCTGTGTTTTACAGTGTGATCAGCAGGTAAGGTACAGAATGGAATGCTTCAGCATACTGATGAAATAAAGCTTGTGGGAGATAGGGAAGCCTGCCAGTATAGGAGGGTGTTAATTTGGCATAATAGAACTTAAAATGTGATTCTCAGGAGAAGAAGGAGATAAACAAGAATCTTGCTAACTGGAGGTTGGATGCTTCTAAACTGGGATGTGTTAAATTAGAAAACAAGTGTGCACACGCGTGTGAATACACAAGCTGTTGCTATTGATTTCCCCAAACTGAGTGTTTATTAGCAGTGAGACTAATGAACCACTCTCAGTGGTTGCCATGGGCAACTCTGAGGTATAGACACAGGGGCAGTGTTTTATGGGTTAGGGGAGAGGGCTTCCTTCCCATTGTAACAAGTGGTCATAGTCTCCATGGAGCAAAGCTTGGGAAATGAGAGTAAAGTCTAAGCATCTGTAGCCAAGAGAAACTTATTTTTAGAAAATGCCTGTAAGCCTTAATAAAAAAGGACAGCAAACATGTTCCATGCTTTGACAATATTGATTTTTTTGTGTGTGGGGGGCTGGGGATAGAAACTGTGACCTTGCACATGGAGGCAAGGATACCTCCACTGAGATACATCTCCAGCCCTTGATTATTAACAAAAGGCCTTTTAAGTTGTGCATATGTGTGCTTAAACTAACAAGCAGCCTCATCATTGTAATGTAATCTGGATAATTAGCATGAAGGTTATACATTAGAATACCAGGAGCCACTTCATCAGAGGAGATAATAAAGCAAGAAATTGTTAGTTATGGTGCGTGACAAGATGAAGGTTAAAGTCAGTGGGAAATAGAACAAAAAATTCCTTTTGGTTCTGGAATGACTTTTCATCATTCATCTACTGTCCCACTGGCAGCTTATGGCAAGTATAGAGGGGAGATGGGCAACCTAGAGAATGTCATGGGGAGATGTGGAGATGAAGCCAAAAGTTCATAAAATCATCACACACATACTGTTGTCCACTTAGGGGTGCTTTAGAATGAGGCCATCGGGGAAGAAGGTAGAGATGGGACAAACAAACTGACATACTAAGCATGCTAGAAGGAAATGCATGAAATAGGAAAGAGAAAGAAGGAAGGAAAGAAGGAAGGAAGGAAGAAAAGAAGGAAGGAAGGAAGGAAAGAAGGAAGGAAGGAAGGAAAGAAAGAAGGAAGACAGGAAGGAAGAGACTAAACAGCCAGTATGACTGATTGGACTTATATTTAAATAAGTTGTAATGTGGAGTGTGAGATGGACTTGGGGTAGGTGAACCAAATAACCAAAGGAGCCAGGCCGAAAGTTAGAAATGAAGTAGGTCAACACAGAAGGGGGAGGAAGAATGACCAGGGAAATCAATTATAGAACATGGAACAGGGAGTGAAAGAGTCTAAGAAACCAGGCTGGATGTGGGGTTGATGGGCTGGAGAGATGGCTCCGTGGTTAAGAGCATTGTCTGCTCCTCCAGAGGACCTGGATTTGGTTTCTAACCCTCACATGGTAGCTCTCAACTGTCCGGAACTCCACTTCCAGTGGATCTGATGCCCTGTTCTGGCTGCCATCACCAGGTAGGCATGCTGTACACAGACTTACATACAGGCAAAACACCCATACACATAAAACAATAATGAGAGAGAGAAAGAGAGAGAGAGAGAGAGAGAGAGAGAGAGAGAGAGAGAGAGAGAGAAGAAGAAGAAGAAGAAGAAGAAGAAGAAGAAGAAGAAGAAGAAGAAGAAGAAGAAGAAGAAACCAGGCTGAAGAATTCAGTCAAGCACAAGTGCTTAATATATTTGGGCCCTGTGTGTGAAGAGTGAGCATCTGTTCCACCCATCTCTTCCATCTTCAGAACCAGGTTGTTCATCTGGCTATTGGGTGAAGATGTGTTTAAAAGAAGCCTGGGGAGGTACGTGTAGAAGGCTACACAGAAGATGAGCAACAGAAAGCAGTTTGGGGCTTGCTGCAGATGAGCCCAGGCTTATCCTCCATGCTAAGTACTTGTGCACGGCTCTCTAAGTGGGACCTGTGGAGTAGGAGGCAATAGGGACATTTTGAACTAGGTGCATTGTCAGGTCCTGTGGCTTAAGAAGCAACACCTACCGGTTTTTCTCTTTCAGGTTAGGAAGTGCACATAACGCAGTTGCACAAAGGAGCCCCAAGTCCCGAAGGCCCAGCAAGTGCTAGTGGGAAGGCTCATTCTAGAAATTCTATCAACAATGTATCAGGGTCTTGCAAAGAGGCTTAGACACATAAGAGTTGTCAGCCCTTTCCAGACAGCATTTCTGTGGGTGGCAGTCTACCCTGTAATAGTAACTACCGAGTGCTTACTCTGTACAAGGCTCTGCTTTATTTTTATTAAGCACTCAGAGCCTTGGGGTAGCTCCAATGCTTATAAAAGCCCAGAAAGTAGATGACGTTCCCATTTCATAAAGAAGGAAATTGGAAATTTATTCAACTGAATAGCTTGTCCTTCATCATACAGTTAGTGGACACGAAGCTAACATCCAAATCCAGTTCATTTAAATCCCTCCCTGCCTGCCTCTTTTCTCTTTTTAATTAAACCTAGGACCTTTAGTATCCTACGCAAACATTCTGCTACCAAGCTACATTCCCAGCCCAAATCTTCTTAAATTCTAAAGTTCATGCTTCTTCCTATGCCACTAGAGCGTTAAAACAGTGGGAAAATATAGTACCATAATATGGTGGTGAGGGAACAGCCTATCAGATGCCCACCTGGCATCACGGGATATGGGGGGGGGTAACATTAGATGCATGGCTGTTGCTGGGATAGAGTGGATACCAACCTTTCTGGAGTAATGATAACAGATGAGTGTATGCGTTTGTGTATTTGTGTGTATTTTGTTACAGCATCAAGTAAGAGTGTTCATTAGTGAGAATTTCATGGAGTCCAATTGTAAGAAGCTCAGCTCAGCCTGGTAGTTGCTAAGTTGACATGTTCTCTGACTTGCTCTCTCCACTTGCCCTCCCTCCTCCTTGCTTTTCCTCCACAGAGTCTTCATTATGCCTTCCTCTGGGATCATCTCCACCCGCTCGCTGCCTTCCGCTGTGGAGCAGGATTTTGCTCCCTTCTCTATTGGACATGAGTGAAAACAGCCACTAGCCCTGAGCGGATATGGCTTTGTCATTTAAAATGTTTATTATTCTTGCCTATTTACTTGGTGCCATGGTAAATATGGAAATCCCGGGGACTGAATTCAGTCTTGGCAGCAGGTACATTTTTTTTGGTTTTTCAAGACAGGGTTTCTCTGTGTAACAGCCCTGGCTGTCCTGGAACTCACTTTGTAGACCAGGCTGGCCTCAAACTCACAGAGATCTGCCTGCCTCTGCCTCCCAAGTGCTGGGATTAAAGGCATGTGCCATTGCACCTAGCCATTACAGACAGCTGTGAACTGCCATGTGGGGCTGGGATTTGAACCAGGGTCCTCTGGAAGAACAGCCAGTGCTCTTAACCACTGAGCCATCTTTCTACCCCCCCCCTTTTGACCTGCTAAGCCATTTCACTGGTCCAACTTTATAGTTTCCATATGTACTATTCTTGAGCTGTTAACCGAAATAGAATTCTGTATGTTTCAAAATAAATCTTTTGAGTGGCTACTTGATTGTCTAGGTCTCAACCAAGTATTTATCACAGTGTTCATAAGTTATCCCTCACATCACTGTCCACTTAGGGGTACTGTAGAACCAGGTTATCTGGGTCGTCAGGGGAGATGGGACAAACAAATGGGGTTGGCACAATAAGCAGGCTGGAAGGAAATTCTTGAAATAAAATGAAAGCAACCAGTATGCCTGGTTAGATTAACATTTTTTATTCTGCTTTATTACAATTGTTTTAAAATTTCTTTATTTTATGCATGTGGATGTTTTGAGTGCACGTATGTCTGTACTCCATGTGTGTGCTGCGTGCCTGAGGGTATCTGAGGAAGGCATCAGATGCCCTGGAACTAGAGTTCTAGATGGCTGTCAGTCACCATGTGGGTGCTGAACCAAGGACCCCCACAAGAACACAAAGCGACTTAAGGTCTGAGCCATCTCTCCAGTCCCCGTGGTTACACTTACATTAAAGGATGGAGTGACAGTGTTGTGAACTCTAATTTTGTTTGTTTGTTTTGTTTTGTTTTTCAAGACAGAGTTTCTCAGTGTAACAATACTGGCTATCTTGGAACTCACTCTGTAGACCAGGTTGGCCTTGAACTCACAGAGATCCGCCTGTCTCTGCCTCTGGAGTGCTGGGATTAAAGGCTTGCTCCACCATGCCCGGCCGAGCCTAATATTTTATATCATTCTTTTATAAGGAGTTATTAAGAGTAAGAACTTATTTATGAGGTTGAAAGTGTTAATAATAGGACTTGGCTACTGAAAAGATGTATTTCCTTAGATTGGCTCATGTTCACTGTGCGAAAAGAGACCACGGGTGCAGACATCCATTTATTTTGCCACCAGTTGCCTTTGTCAGGAGGCCGTTAATATCATAACATGAATATTAATGAGGCCGAGGAGATGCCTTGCCTTGAATGCACGAGGTCCTGAGTTTAAGTTCTGGTAGCAGAGCCAGGCCTAGCGGCACATGCTTGCAAACCAAGTGATAGGGAAGTAGAGACAGAACTATTTCTACATTTCTGGTCAGATGCCTTAACCCATTTGCCAAATTCCAGGCCCATGAGAGATGCTGTTTCAGAAACGCTTGATGATAGCACCTGAAGATTGACACCCGAGACTCATCAGTGGCTTCCCCACTCATGCATATACTTGTGTACACACCCACATATACACCCCCCCCCCCCGCACAATCCCCGCACACGTATATGCATGCACACACCAATAATGTAGTCTGATTCATCAGCTAAGGTCATGCCCTTGACCAAAGTAAATAAAACAAAAATGTCACTGGTGTTTTCTGATGCCTAAGTGGCAAGTGCAAGGCTGTCCAATGATGTGACAATCATCTAAATAGTCTGCCCCATAGATACCAGACAAAATGTAAAGCCAACACATTGGAATCATGTACTTGCATCTTAGAAACCATGCGGTCTGGACACCTCATTTTAGAGGTGAGGCCATTCTAAGCAAGAGAAATTAACTAGAGATTCCAGATCATTGGTGAGACTCCAATGGAAGGAAACCAGGTCTTCTAAAACTCACACCTGGATTGCTGGTAACATCTCAGGAGGATATTGATGCTGGACCGATTTTGACTGGCGGAGGAACCCTTCTATTCTTCCTGTAACAGCAGAAGCTAATTCATTGGGCTTAAAAGTATGTAAGGAAGAGAGAGAGAGCATCAGGCACAGTAGAAATCAGGATCTCTTTTGACTAAGTCATCAGATAATTGAATGGGTCTATTCTGTCATTTTGTAATGCATGTAGTCATTTATCCCATGGACATTAATTATCTGGTTCTCTGTGTGGTTCTTGGAGAGGTAACTGAGGAGTGTGTGGAGAGAAGGATTCTCTCTCTCTCTCTCTCTGTGTAATTGGTGTGCAGAGTCCTGAGGTCAAAACCAGATGTGTCCCTCTACCATTCCCTGCTTTATTTTTTTGAGACAGGGTATCCCACTGAACCTCATATTCCATAGGGTAATGTGTCTTCTGACATTTGTTATTTAATGATAGCCCCCAAAGAATCAGTATGGTATGGATCTTTCAATGTGAACAACAGAATGGAGGATGGGAAAGGAAGAGGTCGTGAGAGCAGACCCACTTTGGTACATAGACAGGAGGAAGCAGCACTAGAGTCTAGATGATCCTAAAGTTCTCTGTGGTTGGAATGGAGGGATCACCAGACAGAGCAGCCAGAGATGAGATAGGAGCAGTGAATGTGGACCAATGGAGATATATTCATTGCAGGGCTGAACTGTGCCGTCATGTGCGACTGACAGGGTTTCTTCCCTCAGCTTAGCATCACTTAGTATTTTGGACTCAGTTATGCATCTACACCCCTTAGCAACAGGATTCTGTTAATGTTCTGAGTTCAGTGTGGAGCAGAGAGCCAAACTGGCTTTGAGGAGCTTTCTGTTGACAAGTCTACTTTATCAAGAGATCAAGAAGTACAGCAACCTGTAGAGGGAAGAGAGTTTGTTTGGCCTGCTGGGTATTGTATCTGGCTTTCCTTAACCAGTTTCTGATGATTCAACTCATAATGACACTTTGCTGGCATCTCACCAATTTTCACTTGCCCCCGTTCAACAGGGCAGGCCCTGAGGTATGATTATATGGCTTCCATTTATATGGGCATGTCTCCCACCCAGCTTTTTGTTTTTCGGTGAACTGACTTGACATTTCTGCCTGCCAAGAGCTGGGGAGCTTGCTGGCTCTCTGCTGTGCACTTCCTCTGTGAGGTCACATTGATATTGCTTCATTTGAGTGTCTGCCATTCTGGAGGTTTCATGAAGCAGAAATTCAGCCTATGTGTGCTAGAGCTGAGGATCTTTTGTGCCTTTTGAAATCACTCTTACTCTGGGGGAAAAGCAAGTTTAGAGAGTCCTGCAGAAGTGTAGGACGTACACTTAGGGTGATAAGGAAATGCAAAACCAGATGTAAGGTAATCTCTTTTGGATTTCATAATGCATTGAAGATTACTTTTGTGCTCCTGTTTTTTGACTTGAAATTTCCAAAATCGATATCCATAGTTTGGCTTAGTTCTTAGCAACAAACTTAGCAACCCCCCAAAAATTCCCTAAAAATAGTTGTCTGTATTTTTTTTTTTTTTGGTTTTTCGAGACAGGGTTTCTCTGTGTAACAGCCCTGGCTGTCCTGGACTTGCTTTGTAGACCAGGCTGGCCTTGAACTCAGAGATCCGCCTGCCTCTGCCTCCCAAGTGCTGGGAATAAAGGCGTGCGCCACCACGCCCGGCAGTTGTCTGTATTTTTAAGGTTCATTTTTAGATTTATTTATTTCATGGGTCTGTGCATTGGCCTGCATGTGTATATACATGTATGTGTTCATGTATGTGGCCTACATGAATGTGTACCATATTCCTGTCTGGTGCCCCTGGAACTCAGAAGAGCGTGTAGAAACATGGATGTTGTGAATCACCATTTAGATGCTGAGAATTGAACCTGGGTCCTTTCAAGTGTAAGTGCTCTTAACTGGATCTGTAATCTCATCCCATGACTTCGTAAGGCCTTGGTATCCTCCTCCATAACTGGGAAGTCTCTTTATTTTCTGCTTCTAAAAGAATGACTACTTTGGGAGAACACACAGAAACTTAAACTTAAGTGTGAAGAACACACTGAAGTTCCATGTGAATGCAGAAGCACAGAATCAAGATGCCTGTGTGCTAGTGGGTGAGATATGATACCCAGTTTGACTCGAGGAAGTCACTTCTGCTTCTCTTATTTTTGATTGAAGTTTGGAAAAAAAAATGAGCTGTTTAATTAGTAGTCCCCTGGTTACCAGGATTTATACATAACTGAATTTTGTAACCGAACTTTTAAATTATTTATTTAACTCTTATTTATTACTA
>CAJQZJ010033726.1:6826-43172 GCA_907164525.1 Lophiomys imhausi
CTACACACCCCACTCCCATGTCATACCCACCACCTACACACCCCACTTCCATGTCATACCCACCACCTACATACCCCACTCCCAGCCCCAACAAATATCCCTTTCCTCCCTTTTCCCTCATCCTCTATCCCCTGTCTTTGTCTCTTATGCCTGGCTCTTTGTCCCTCTGGGGCAAATAAATCTCCTTTGTGCTGAGAACCTGGTCTGGGGGGGTCCTGAGCCAATACCCTTCTGTCTTTGAAAGAGGCTTCTGTTGTTCTAGAGAGCAGGAGTCCTATTTGCCCATAGGCAGGTAAATAAGTGGGGAAAAAAATGAAAACTACCAAGAAGACAAATTCCAGGAAAAGTAGTGTAAAGTTGGAACTAAGACCTTTGGTAAAGGCATTGGTTTTATATAAAAGACATAAAAAGGTGGGAACTGCATGAAGACACAGAGACCTAGACAGATTATGTGGACTATACAGAAAAATTGGAGGAAATGACGGAACTGACACTCAGAAAGTATCAAATTTCTCAGTAAAAATAAGAGTAGCTACAAAGATGACTCAATGGGTAAAGTACTTGCTGGGCTAAGAACCTAAGATTGGATCTCAATACCAATAGAAAAGCTGGATCTGGTGGCTACCTACAACCACAGTGCTGAGGGGCAGAGACAAGATCCCAGAGGGTTTGCTGGCCAGCCAGTCTAGCTGAAAGAGTAAGGCCTTGGTTCAATGAGAGACAATATCTCAATAAGGTGTTAAGAGGGAAGACACCCAGTGTCAACCTCTAGTCTCTACATGAAGAGACTGTGTACAGATGGCACACACAAATAAATGAGTGAATAAATAAGTAAAAAAAAATAAGGCCATATTTTCTTGGGGGGGGGGGTGGAGCATGGTTGTGTGTGTGTGATGTATATGTGCGTGTACATATAAAGTCAAGCATAACCTTGGGTGTTATCCTCAGGAGGATCCACTTTGTGTCTTTCACTGGAACCTGGGGCTAGAGTAGTTGGCCAGAGAGCCCAGGGAACCTGTCTCCACACCCTCTCCCAGTGCTGGCATTACAAACACACACCATAATGGCTATCTTTTTATGTGGATGCTGGAGCTCAATAGAACTCAGGTCCTTATGATTGCATGGCAACCATTTTACTGACTAAGCTACCTTCATTGGCCACGATTGGGTCTTTACAAAGAAAAGGTTATGGTCTAAAATTATTGCTTAAGCAATACATTGTTTCATACTTCGAAATTAATTTTAAGTGGCTTAACATTGTAGTAAATATGTAAGGGCTCCTGAAATGCAGACTCTTGAAAGGGGCATACGAAGTCAGCTTTAAGCCTTGTACCAGTGGGAAACACCTGACAGAGCACATGGTCCTGGTCAGCAGGTGTGCCTGAGGAGGAGGGCATCAGGTTGACCAATGAGAAGACAGCTTGATGCATAATTAAGAGAAAGAAATATAAAGGAAAGCACAGGAAACTGAAGAGAGGGGGCTTTTTACTTGGCATTGCTTCTCACACTGCCTAGCTTCAAAAGACTATATATAGCTACCGAGAGTTGCTGAAGATTTCGGTCTAGGTGGGCAGAACCCATATTGGGCTGAGGCCAGGTCAAGCCTCAATTTGGAGCTGTGAAATCCACCCTGCCAAAGCCTACACCCGAGACCTATTCAAAGACCAAGGTGCCAAGGGGAACGGTGCAAACAGCCTGCACCTAGCCCACCAGATGGCGAAGAGACCTCGCCCTCAAGTGACAGCACCAGCCCAAGGCAGCAAGCTCTGGCAGGCAAAAGAGACCCTCTGAAGGGCCGAAGGCCACTGAGCAGCTAAGACCTACATAGCCTGCAGACACCTGCCCAAGACCCACCAAATACATTGGTGACAAGCAGGATATGCCAACTACTGGTGCCCGAAGCCACGCAAGACAGAAAAGGCCCGACCTCAAGCGGAAGTGTGCCAGAGGCCTGTGACTAGGCTAACAGAAATTCGAGACTATGGTCTGAAGTGAGAGACCGCAACTGTCAGGCCCTAGGCTGCATGAATATAGCACTGCCCCAGGAGGCAAGCTCAGGCGGCCAGCACCTAGGCTGCCAGCAGAGCTCAGAAGCCTCAGCACCAAGGCCAAGGCTGCACACATCATAAGACATACACAGAAAAGGTTCATAAGAACTGGGCAGGCTGAGGAGAGAAGTGGTGGCAAGAGCAGAGCAGCTGAGGGAGGTCAGGTGTGTGGGCCCAGCAGGCAGTGGCAGCATTAGTGGTCAACCTCACACTAAAGTGAGGTTGCCATAGTAATGCCAGAGCCAGATGACCACTGAATGACTGCTGATTGTGGTGATCCTGCTGACAGACTGTTGACCAGTTGCCCTCAAAGGACCTGCCCCTGAGGACGTTTTGATCTGGGTATCCTTTCTAAAATGTTAGGATTGGGTGGTTGTTAGGTGTTTATAGATATTAATAAATATAATTTAAGGTTATGCTTACATAACATATATAAGCATCTTGTTTAAATAAATATCCATTCCTCTCCATTAAAATATTTTAAAATCTCCATGTACAATTTATCATACTATTAAAAATAATTTTTAAATAAATATATAAATACGTATGGAAAAAATCTGGGGTGGGTAGGTTTTGAAAGGGTCTTGACATATAGTTCTGGCTGGGCTGACACTATGTAAACCAGGTTAGTCTTGAATTCAGAGAAATCCTCTTTTCTTAACCTCCCAAGTGCAGGATTACAGGTGTATACAAGCACACCTAAGACATACAATTTTTTAAAGATTTTTACTTTAATTATGTTTGTATTTGTGTGTGTCTGTGTGTGGTATTTCCACACATGTACAGGTGCCCAAGAAGGCCAGAAGTGTCAGATTCCCCTGCAAATGTAGTTATAGGTAGTTGTAAGCTGCCCAATTTGGGTCCTATACAGGAGTACTGTGGACTCACCCAATGAACCATCCTTCCAGTGGTCCCAAGATATATATATATAATTTATTTATTTATTTTTAGGTTTTTTGAGACCAAGTTTCTCTGTGTATCCCTATCTTTTTTTTTTTCATCCCTGGCTATCTTGGAACTCACTCTGTAGACCAGGCTGGCCTTAAACTCACAGAGATCTGCCTGCCTCTGTCTCCTGTGTTCTCACTGGGATTAAAGACGCATGTCACAACACCCGGCCCCAAGATATTTTTTAAATTATTTTATTGTTATGTATATGAGTGTTTCACCTGCATGTATATCTGTGTATCCTGTACATATATGAAGAAGAAGGTGTTGATCCCTTGGAACTGGAGTTACAAATAGTTGTAAGCCACTATGTGAATTCTGGGAATTGAAATTCTGAAAAGGCGTCAAGCACTCTCAACAGCTGAGCCATTCTCCAGCCCCCAATGCAGATATATTTTCAAACCTTGTAATTCTCCTAAATAAGCAAACTACCCTGAAACACACATTTTTGTAATCAAATGTAAAAGAATGAATTTTCCTCCTATACTTAATAGTATAATTTTAAGTATTAAGACTGTCACATTATAGATTTTAATATAAAGAAAGCTATAGCACAAAATTAGGCTACTAATAACTATTAGAACACTTACAAAAGCACTAACCGTACTACCAAATCTGTAACTTACATCACAAGCACACCACTCTTGCAACATCAGCAAAATATTCTTCAGTTGCATCTGGATAGCAATGGCAGCCTCCCAGTCAGGGTCCACTTCAATGTGTTGCCCAACTTGTCTTCTGATTTCTTCCATTCCCTGCAGGGAAAGACTAGTCAATCTATGGCCTTTTTTGTTGTTGTTGCACCTCTATGGCAAAATATAAAAATACCAGGATTTATATTCATAAACACAAAGTATTCTAACATAGTTATTAAACTACAGAATATATGAGTTAGAACACTAACTTTTGGGAGTACACAGTTCATGGGTATCTGGCTGCAAATACAGCAGTCAGAAGTTCCCATTCCCTCATGTGTAAAACAAGAATCATAACAGCAAAATAAACCTATAAGCTAAAGATAATAATTCATGTAGTCTTACCATATATTTATCATGTGGTAAGCATTCAATAAGCATTAATAGTAGCACCAATGATTAATTACACACACATACACACACACCTATGAAAGCAAGGACAAGTTAGTGTTTATATCTTCTTTCTACTATATTACAGAATTTTTCTTCTATGAAAACTACAATTTACTTCTTTAAAAAAAAAAAAAGACTGGAGACACAACTCAGTAGTTAAGAATACAGACTGCTCTTCTAGAGAACCCAAGTTTGATTACCAGCATCCACATGGTGCCTCACAACAACCTGAAATTCCAGTTCCAGAGGATTCAATACTCTCCTCAGGCACACATGGACAGACACCAGGCATGGACATGGTGCACAGATATATATGCAGTGAAGGCACCCATACCAATAAAATAAAAATAAATCTCAAAAAAATAAAAGAAAATGAGGGGAAAAGGAGATTTTTTTAAACTTATTTTATTGGTACATGAAAGATTTATCATACCTGCATACAGGTAAGAATCTTCAGAAAAGACCGGAAACCTTCCAGGAACTGTGCTCTTAATCTTTCTGTCCATATAATAGGCTTGCTAATCAGGATGTACCTATCATTTCAATAGAAAAAGAAATAGTTCATTTCTTTTTTAATGTGTATTACTTCAAGTTACATCTCCATCACAGTCCTCTCCCTCCACCCCTTCACTTCTTTATTCTGAGATGATCGTAAGATTCTTTGGTTACAAACAATATTGATTCATCAAAATTGTCAACTATAATTTCTTACAGTAATTAGAGCCTCAGGGCAGAACTAGAGTTATTTGGCTTTATTTATATAAAATTAGCAAAATAGGGACTGGAGAGATGGCTCAGTGGTTAAGAGCAGTGGCTGTTCTTCCAAAGGACCCGGGTTCAAATCCCAGCACCCACATGGCAGTTCACAGCTGTCTGTAATGGCCAGGTGTGGTGATGCATGCCTTTAATCGGGAGGCAGAGGCAGGTGGATCTCTGTGAGTTTAAGGCCAGCCTGGTCTACAGAGTGAGTTCCAGGACAGCCAGGGCTACATACAGAAACCCTGTCTCAGAAAATGCCCCCCCCAAAAAAAAGCAAAATAAGGGAATCAGTACAAGACAGTCATCAATACTAAGCCTGGCTTTCTAAGTTCTCCTTCAAATTGATTAAATGAGCAACCTAGCATGCCACAGGTCAGGTCTGTCACAGACAACTGTTGATAAATACAATACAAGACTTCCTCAGACTTTTCATAACCATCACCCACAAGGTGACGTCAAATCCTTTCAGGTGCAGGTGATTTCAAACAGACTTCCTACCCCCAGGGTTTCAGAACCCAGAACCTGAAAGAAGGATGGAACCTGGGTCACTATGCCTTGTACATCATGATGCACAAATTTGGAGACATGATTAGGCTCATGCTACCCTATTCACTAAATCAGTATTTCTTTTGGCTGAAACATAGTAATTGGTTTCAATGGGAAAAAATTTTATCATGGAATCGGTTCTCAGGTATGATCAACAACGATTAAGAATTATTTTACACTCATTGAATCAAAATGCATTCCTGAGATACATACATACATACATATATATATATATATATATATATGAAGCACCGGGAACATAAATATTAGTAAAATGTACTCTATTGTTGAAGTTCAAAGAATACTGGGAAAATACAGTGAACACTATAATCCAATGTTAGCCACATACAAACAAAAAAAGATGTATAAAAGGAAGTCATATAGAACATAAAAGGCAATACAGTAAATATAGAAAAATGTAAATGTAAAATGAAATGTAAAACCAGTTGACAATATGGTTTAATTTCTCCCATTTTTTAGATAACCATCAATATGGTAACTATACATTAAAAAATAAAAATATAATTATGAGACAGGCCTGCTAGTGCCCACCTGTATTCCCAGTACTTTTGGAAGCAGGAGGACCTCTGTGAATTCAAGGCCAGCTTGGTATTCATAGCAAGCACCAGAGCATCAGGACTACACAGAGGAACCTTGTCTCAATAATAATAATAACAATGATGAGCCTGCAAGATGGCTCAATAGTTAAGGTGCTTGTCACTAAGCCTGAGTTCAATGCTGACAAGCAACACAGTGAAAGGAAAGAACTGACTCCTACCCTACACGCACCACACATGCTGAGTCATGTTCTCTCCCCCCCCCACACACACCAAAAAAACCAAATAATTGTAATAAAAATATAATCAACAAGAGCTTATCAAATAAATAATTGAACTATGATAGTTATTATTTCTTTTTTGCTTTGTTTTGTTTTTCAAGATCTGTGTAATGTTTTTCTCTGTGTAGCCCTGGCTATCCTGGGAATTCACTCTGTAGACCAGGCTATCTTTGAACTCACAGAGATCCACCTGCCTCTGCCTCCTGAGCGCTAGGATTAAAGATATGCACCACCACTGCCTAGCTTAGTTATTATTTCTTAAAGCCAAAAACCATAAAAGGCATAAAAAAATGACATAAAGGTTTGGTTGCTTCGTGAACACTGCACCTTAAAATGTAGTCCAGAAAACAGCACTAACTTTGTAGAAACAGGCTCTTGTACTCTAATCAGATATACTGAGTAAAAATCTTCATTTCAACAACTCTTTGGATAATTTGAAATGTACTGATGCAGGGTAGAGGAGAATTTACATTCCTAAGTTTGTCATGGTCAGGAAGAGGAAATGGGAAAGAAAGAAGAGGTCTATAGTAAAACAGGTAGCAAAAGTAATAGGAGAAAGGACTGGAGGCAGGATGATTTGTTCTCAGGGTCTGCTATACTTTTCAGAAATGGGAAACAGAAACCAGTTAAAATAATAAAAGGAAATTTCCTTAATAGGATCAAAGTTCAAATAAATCTCTTTTCTACTTTCCATTTCTATATTAAGTTAGAAATTAGGAAAACAAATACCCCATTAGTACCTTCCACAGACTGAGTAACAAAATCAAAATTAAGTTTGTTATTAGAACAAAAGGGGTGTTAACCCTCCCTTTGAGACTTTACTGGGCAGACTTTAGTTGGGGTACTGTGTTCATTTCCTGACATACAAATGATTCTCACTCAACGCGAACAGGTTCAGCAGAGAGAAAAATTAATTCAGAAAAAACTTGGCAGTTATGATTGCTGTCTATTTCTTCATGTCAAATAATAATTGATTTTTTTTAATGGACCAAGGGCATTATAACCAAACAAGGAAAGCCAAGAAAGGGACAAAAGTTCAAGAAACTTTCCAATGCTTGGAAAAAGTGACTCAAAGTTAGATCACTGCTTGAAGAGAACTAAACTTCCTCAGGCAATGTGAACAGAGAACCCACTTGTATCAAGGGATTTATTTTATAAGTAGGTCTAGCCAGGTAAATAGAGTGCATGGCTGGACTATAGAGAACTACAAATTCTACAAGAACTTATGGATACTTAAGTATTTGCAGCAACTACTGATTTAAAAGCAGCTTTCATGGAAAACTAAATTAACACATATATAGAGAATAAGGCATAACTGCAGAATTTATATAATAAGAAGCGGAAAACAGGACTTAATGACTATTTCCTAATAGTGTTTGGTAAGATTTCAGAACATAGTTCTTGTTGTTTTCTATGCATTGTGCAAATACATGATGTTGTAAAAAAGAATATGAGTGGCACAGATAAATAATAGTCAGGCTAAAATTCCAGTTGCACCATTTAGTAGATTTGTGACCCAGACAAATAACTGTAACCTACATGCCAAGATCACACCACCTACTTTAGAACAATGTTACAATATTAAAATGAAGTGAGGGCCAGAGAGACGGCTCAGTGGTTAAGAGCACTGGGTAGTGCTCTTAGCACAAAGGTCCTGAGTTCAATCCTCAGCAGCCACATGGTGGCTCACGGCCATCCACAATGTGATCTGATGCCCTCTTCTGGCTGCAGGTGTACATACAGATAGAACACTCATATGCATAAAATAAATAAATAAGTAAATAAAAAATGAAGTGAATATAAGCAAAGTTCTTTACCACATGAGAGCTACTAATAAATTTCACAGAACCCTTTTGAGCGTGAACTGAACCTGTTGAGCAGGTTACATAAACTATGCTAGTTTTCTCTAAAATGACTCAGTTATGAGAATAGGGCACAGTAACTACATATTACCCTGTAGAGCACAGCTCATCAATGAATTACCAAGGACACTTCAAGTACAGTCATTAGGAAGTTGTATTCTGAATATGACTTACATATATATAATCTGGCTAAGGAACAAATCTGAGTGGCAATGGCTACGTGCTGATCACTACTGGGTTTATCTACCATCAATATTTATACTAGAGGTGTGATTTACTAAATTTAACAATTTACTAAACTCTAAAGAAAAAAATTTATAGACCACAATGACATTTTGAAATATAAGATTTTGAGAAAATCTTACAGAATTTCCCTTGGTAAAATCAAAAATCCAGGAATGGAGAGGTGGCTCAGCAGTTAAGAGCACTGTCTGTTCTTCCAGAGGTCCTGAGTTCAATTACCAGAACCCACATGGTGGCTCACAACCATCTATACTGGAATCTGATGCCCTCTTCTGGCCAGCAGGGATATATACAGATAGAGCTTTTGTATGTTAAATAAATAAATCTTAAAAAAAAAAAAAATCAAGAATCCATTGTAGTTTCCAGAAATCTGCCTTTTCTTTTTTTCCAGGGCTGAAGATCAAACCCAGAGCTTTGGGTATTCTAGGCAAACACTCAACTGCTGAGCTAAATTATTAACCCTATTTTTTAAACAGACAAAACTATTTTTAAGTTGGGCTAGAAGTCCATTTGTTTACCTTCCTTATTATGGACAGTCATTAGAAGTAGGTAAAACTTTTTCCCAATCATGTATGACTCAGAGCTTTAAAAAAAAACTGTGCGTGCATGCGCGCGTGTGCGCGTGTGCGCGTGTGTGTGTGTGTGTGTGTGTGTGTGTGTGTGTGTGTGTGTGTTTTCATGTGCAAATGAGTACAGATGTCGGTGAAGGCCATAGGCTTCAGATTCCCTGAAGCTGGAGTTACAGGCTGCGTGATGTAGGTGCTGGGAACCAAACTTGAGGTCTATGCAAGAGAAACAAATGTCCTTCACTGCTGAGCTATCTCTTCAGCCCCATCTTTTATTTATTTATTTTTTAGTCTCTAAATGATTTTTCTATTTTTTTTTAAATTACATTTATTTATTACTTCAAGTTACATCTCCATCACAACCCCCTTCCTCCATGGCTCCTGGTTCCACCCTCCCACCCTCTACCCCCTCTCCCACCCTCTACCCCCTCTCCCACCTATCCTATTCCTCCAGTGTGGGGTGCCCCCACATCTCAGCCCCCCTCAGTTCATCAGTCATATGAGGGCTAAGAGCTTCTTCTTGAACTGGGGCCCTACATGGCAGCTCCACTAAGGCAAAGTGTCCCACTAACAGGTAACAAAGTCCATGTTCCTGTTCTTTTTGGTCCTCAAGCCCCATCTTAAAGCTTTTCTAAAACAACAAACTAAGTACATATTTTATCCTAATATATACTAAAGGAATTTCTTTTAACATTTATCATTTCTTTTTTTTTTTGTTTTAGGTTTTTCGAGACAGAGTTTCTCTGTGTATCCTTAACTGTCCTGGACTCACTTTGTAGACCAGGCTGGCCTTGAACTCACAAAGATCCTCTTGCCTCTGCCTCCCGAGTGCTGGGATTAAAGGCGTGCGCCACCACGTCTGGCTATTTCTAAAGTAAATGGAAGTTTATTTTAATGATCTGAACTGTTCTATCATGTGATTCTAATTTTAGTCTAAGACTTTTTAAAATTATTTTTCAATTATGTGTATGGGGTGGGTGTGCATGTGTGTTTAGGTGTCTGCAACTGCGTGCAAAGATCAGAAGAGATAGTAAGATCCCCTGCATCTGGAGTGATAGGTGGTTTTGAGTCACCTTATCTGGGCACTAGGACCTGAATCCAAGTCCTCTGCAAATGTAGTATATGCCCTTAAGCACTGAATGATCTCTCTACCCCCCTAATTTTAGTTTAAAAAGAAATTCTCAGTCCTCCTCAGGGAGAAAATTTTAAGGGAATTCTAATAAGTATTAATAGGCTGATATATATGCAAAAAAAAAAGTAAAAAGAAAAATAAGACTATTGGAAACCAAGAGTATATAAGGGGAGCAGAACCATGAAGTGTATAAGTAAAAGTTAAGTAGAAAGTGTGGAAATTACAATGGAGATCATTTGATGGCACCAAGTACAGGTAACAGGCTTGTCCTCACTACCTTCTTTATTGTATTGGTTTTAAACTCAGTAAGGCTTTGCTGAAGACATTAAAGAAGTCTTGAGTTACTTGTGGGAGATGATTGCAGCACCCACTCTCTAGATGTATAAAATGAGAAAGTGTCTGCAGATAACCTACACACACATCACAGACAATTTAATACCTACCCAAAGCAAATGCTCTATCAACACTTGTTATACTACAGTGTTCTGAAATTAAAACAAGAAAGGAAAACTGTACAAATTCAGTACAGAATCAATCATCTTTTTATTACTTTCAAGTTGTTGGCTGGACCCACAGATGTGGAGGCCAATTGCATTAGCATGGAGCAGTCAGAATTCTTTGTGCTTGCCATCATGGTAAATAGAATTCCAGATAACTAAGAGGATCAAATGTTTACTTACATGACAGAGCAAGTAAGCACACTCTTTAACAGATGCCCTCACCTTTTAACACCAATCACTTACTTTAGGTCACATATTACTGCATAGACTCTTCCCAGTTTGTCCTGGCTATAACCCTGGAAGTTGAATTTATTGTTCCTGTCCAAGTATTCAGGTAAAACTTCTAGCAGAGTTTCAGTAATGACAGAAATAACATTCTGCTCTTCAATAAGATGTCGGGCCTGTAGAATAATATTTCAAGAATACTGTCTTAGATTTAACTCACCATAATATGAACTTAATCTATTCATTCACTAGATGACCAGTATTTCATTTTGTTTTTTAAAATAGCATTTCCCTATGCACCTAGACTGGCTTCAGACTTAAAATTTTTTCCTACCTCCAGTTAAAGAAAGCATACCCATAAATAAATTTGTTTGTCTGTTTGTTTTGGAGGCAGGATCTCTCTATTTTAGTCCTGAATATCCTGAAACTTACTACATAAGCCACGCTGGCTTTGAACTCAGAGCTCCTCCTGCCTCTGCTTCCTTCCAAGTGCTGGGATTAAAGGCAGTGCCACCATGCCTGGCCAAAAATAAATAATTTTTAACAAATACATATTTATTTTTTCTCTCTTTATTTCTTTCTAGTTAGTTAGTTAATTAGTTACTGACAGATTCTCATTATGCAGCCTTGGCTGGCCTGGAGCTCACTATGTAGACCAGGCTGACCTTGAACCTACATTGACCCACCTGCCTCTGGATCCTGAGTACTGGAATTAAAGGTGTGTGCCACCATGCTAAGCAGAATAAATGTTTATTGAACATTAAAACCAATCCCTAGTTTTTAAAGAATAGCAACTACTTTGGAAGTTAATTTCTAGGATTTGGATTTTGTTTTTATTTTCAGTGCTAGAGATCAAACCCAAGCCTTCCTTATATATGCTAGACAAGTGTTATACCATTGAGCTACATTCCTAGTGTAAAAGTTAGTCTCTAGAAGTAAATTTCCCTTTCCTAAGTAACTAGAAAATACCTATGTGGATATGCCAAACCTATTACCCAGATTATCTAAACAAAACTGATCATCTGTAATCATACCATGACCAATTAAGAACAAAGATATCTTCCACAACTTCTATCATATTGCTATCTACTCTGGTATTTCTCTCTCACTCCAATTCATTTTCTCTTCCCTATCCTTTTCTCTGGCCTGTTGAAATGGGGAAATAGGAACAGTTAATCAGACTTTCAATAAGAAACAGTAAAATACATAGCATGAAAAGGAAGCAGTGTCCTTTTCCACCCCAGGCTGATGCAGTACCATCTCACAGAAGAGTTTGTTGGGCATACTCTCTCCCTTTCTCAGTTTTTTACCTTAATGTTTTTATCTACCAGTAACTAAAAAAAAAAAAAAAACAATAACTAAAGAACAAAAGAAAGGCAAAATTTTAAATGCAAGGTTTTGATATTAAAAAGACAACACTCCGGAGAGTGAGAAATCAGCTTCAGACACCACTTGCAAAGATCGGACTATCTGGACAAGAATAGTTTCCAATGACGTCCCTGGGTACCACTGGAGTTATTATCCATGTAGGAACCACTGAAGTATTATTAAAATTTTCAAATGAAAGTAGGCCAACTTTGTGATTATCACATGGCTTTAATTTGATTCCACATCAAGTAAGGTGTGGAAAAGCAGAGCAGGTTTCACTCCAAAACCTTACACATACCAGGGTTGGGACGGTGAACATCTGGACAGACAGCGCGGTGATGGAGATGCTCCTATCGTGGTCGTCACTGATATATTCTTTCTGCAGTTGTTTATAATACTGAAAGATGGAAGTGCAGAATCCATTGCAAATCACTACTGAAACCTTTAAATTCTAAATTGTAGTAACTGCCTCAAGTATGACACAGTTCGTAAGATGACAAATTAATGTAATTATGTTTATCATTATCACAGTTGACAAAAAAATCATAAAAAGCAAGAAATAGAAGATGAAAACATGAATTCAACAACTTGATCTAGCAGAGTTAAACAGACTATCTTAACATTAAAAAAAAAAAAAACAACCCCCCAGGTGAAAATCATGGTAGAGTGCAGTTTACCCTTTCTCAAAACAAACCAACAAACAAACAGAAGACCTCTCAGGCAATGTTTTACAGTTTCTACCCTAGCAGCACAGAGTTGGACACACTCATATTTAGCAACTTATATGACCCAGGAACCCAATCAATCATGCACACTCATTCAACACTTAAGCAGAGTGAGCTTAACAGCTTTTTGTCTACAGTGGTCCACAACAGCTGAGAGCCAGCTCTGTTGTATTAGATCTAAGTCAACACCACATCTACCAATTATTAAGCATCTTTTATACAAAAACAAAGTTGTAAACAATTTACCTATTTAATCTTTCTCTACAGAATCCTAGAGTTTAAGAGATGACCATGCTGTACAAAACCTGTATTTCATCTAAGTATAATTAGCTTTTGTGTAATAGGATAAAATTTCATTTCAGATCACACATTAATTCTACCTAGGCCCAATAATCTTATGTCTAAAATGTCTTAGAAAATATTTACACCTTCAACTATCATTACCTCAAAAGGACAAGACATACATATATTTTTTAATACTTGTTATTGTTTTATGTGTATGGGTGTTTTGCCTGTGTGCGTCTGTGCACCCCGTGAGTGTGGAGTACCTATGGAGACCAGAAGAGAACACCAGATCCCTGAGAACTGGAGTGAGCCACCATGTTGGTGCTAGGAATTAAACTCAGGTCCTCTGGAAGAACAAGTCCTCTTAAGTCATCTCTCTGGCCTCTAAATGTTAGTTTTTAACAATATGCTTATAAAACCCAAAGAAGGCATCTTATCCCCAGCCTGTCATTTATCTATAGCAATTGTTATTTCCCTCTACTTCCAACTCTAGTTTTGGTTCTACCTCTACCCTGTCCTACGCCTCTTAGAACTGTCTGAAAATTAAAATCAGAAGGAGTTACCAAGCATGGTAGTGCACACCTTTAATCTCACCACTTGGAAGGCAGAGGCAAGCAGATCACTGTGTTCGAGGCTAGCCAGGATGACATAGTGAGAACTTGTCACAGAAGGGAAAGGAGGACTAGAGAGATGGCTTAGTGGTTAAGAGCACTGGCTGTTTTTTCAGAGGACTCAGGTTCCATTCCCAGAACCCACAAGGTGGCTCAAAACTATCTGTAACTCCAGTTCCATGAGATTTGACACCCTCTTCTGGCTTCAGACACAAATATGGTACACAAACATACATGTACTCATACACTACATGAAAGTAAATAAATCTTCAAAACATTCAAAAGGAATCAATTAATTATATATCTTTGAATAAGGCAAAGTAAAAATCCCAAAGTCCCTGTTCTGTGTAACCTTGCAATCTTACTTGGACGATAAGGAAAAAGACATAATAATGTAAGGCACATGAAACAGATCAATAAAGCAACATAAAAGAGTTTTAATTTTACCTTTGTGTTTTTAATCTCAGTTAAATATACTGGTTTAGTTCCTGCCCCTGTCACATGTATATCTGTTCCTCTTTTCTGCTATTCCCTTCAAGCAGACACTTCTATTCTTGCAGTAATTTTACTAGCAGGCAAATAAATGATCAAAAATGATGAGTAGGAAAAAAAAAGACAAGAAGAATGGATGCCTGTATGAAAGTAATAACCTGTCTTTGCTTGGCCTTGGGAAACCGGTTATTTTCCAACTATCTTTTCTCTAAAATTGCTGTTTCCATTCTACCAACTACTATATGTGAAAATACTTATGTTGTATGAAATAATATTTTAACAAAGAATTTAATAACAATTTAAAATGAGCTTCATATGTATCTCTTTGCTTCTATAACTTCATTTATAAAAATTGTGTTATATTTATAAACAGCAATTACCTTCACAAATTCCATAGCAAAGAGTTTTTTGTATTCCATCTCCATAAAAAAACTACTAAAGATCAATTCATGAAGGATCTTACGGGCACCTGTAGATCATTAGGAAACAGAAAATGAGGACATCACCAAGACAGAGACAAGTTATTCCAGGCATTAGAAATAGAGGTGTTTTGCTTTGTAATTATCATGCTAATAGCTTCAAAGATGCAGTATAGTTAATATCATGAATTAAACACAGACACTATTAATTCTTCTGTTTTCTGTACCTCTCCCATCACTTCATCTTGCCTTTTATCCTATCCAAACCAATGTTTTCATCGAATTTTTTAAGATCTATTTTATTTTTAATTATGTGCAGGTGTGTGCACACAAGTGCAGACGTTCACAGAGGCTAGAAAAGGAGGTCAGATCTGAAGCTGGAGCTACAGGCTGCTGGGAGCCACCCGAGTTGGTACTTGACTTGAGTTCTCTACAAGAGCAGTTCACCCTCCTAACTAAGCCATTTCTCCAGCCTCTGTTTTCATCTTTTTTTTTTCCAATTTCACTCAGAACTATTCTAACTTGATCCTTTCCTTCTCTGTACCTTTCAGACTCTCTCTAATCTTTTACTTTCTATTTCTCATTCAGATTTTTTGTTTTGTTTTTCAAGACAGAGTTTCTCTGTGTATCTCTGGCTGTCTTGGACTTACTGTGTAGACCAGGCTAACCTTCAACTCACAGAGATCCATCTGTCTCTGCCTCCCGAGTGCTGGGATTAAAGGCGTGTGCCACCATGCCTGGCAATTACAGACAGCTGTGAACTGCCATGTGGGTGCTGGGATCTGAACTCAGGTCCTTTGGAAGAGTAGCCAGTGTTCTTAACCACTGAGCCATCTCTCCAGCTCGTCTCATTCAGATTTTTATAGTAGTGAAACATCACAATAATAAAAGCATTTTTACATGAATCTGATTAAACATTTTTCAACTGGCTCTGTCTAAATGAAAGGCACTATTGTTAAAAGACATTATTCCTGGATTTTAACCAAGAAAAATTAAATTAGCTAACCTTGCCTTCACATATAACACAAATCACGAACGTGTTCAATAACTTATTTCATTCAAGATAGACCTCAGTCCTATGATAAAGCCATAATCTTCCCTTGACCCCTGTAGGTAGCAAAAGTAGAGGTCTACTTACCTTTATACAGTTTTGCATCCCAAAGCATTAGTCTGCTTATAAGACAGGGATTTTCAGAGCCAGGTTCTTCTATGAGGCAGGCCTGACAAAAGATCTGCCTAAAGTCACCTACAAATAAAGGAAGTAAAATGATTTCTCTTCATATGATATTTCTCCTAAAAGCGTTCTTATATTAACATTCAAAGGATGAAAATCAACCTTGTTATGTTTGATACCAAGAATAATCATGTCATCAAAGACTCAAGAGCCAATAAAAGATGTTATTTGATACTATACATTTAAAAACAAATTTGTGGTATTATACACCTGAAATGTAATCCTGAAAAAAAATTCAATCAAAATGGGTACTTTTGACAAGAAATAAGAAATTTCAATGATATTTAAACATTTTTATTAAACACAATAGTTAATTAGAAATCAGATAAATAGGATGTATGCTTACTTGAATAGCTCATAATTTTGTTCATCCAGGAGCCAAGACGCAAAGCAAATTTCTGGTGAGCCATGACCACAGAGTGCAGCACTTCCACATGGAGTGGGTGCTGAGAGACGTTTTCTGAATGACTCTACAAATAACAGGAGCAGTGAAAGCAAGCACCTCAATTGTGTGCTAAGTAACCTACACTTCATAAAAGGACCATAGGGTCTTCAAGTTCCAGGTTGCCAGACCTATTTTCACTCTTGACACCAATCATGGCAACAATAAGATCACTTGGCTTTTCTAATGAGACTTCTAGAAATAAATCTATGTTCCCTTTGAAATCCTCTTTGTGGCTAATTCAGAAAGTTACCTTTATATCCTCCTTTGCTTCCTGGCAAGCGGCATAAACACCTGCTTTGACAGCCCGGCGACCCTAATTGTAGGCGAAAATGAGAATGAGGTAGTGGGATGGTAATCACAATCAGTAACACACAACCCACAGACCTGATGAGTTGTCAATTATGATGATGCTAGACTAAAATCCAGGTATGATACCATAAGCATGTAACTCCAGAAACCAGGAGGCAGGAAAGTCTCAAACTTAAAGACAGTCTGGGCTACATGAGACCCTGTCTCAAAAAGGGCTAAACAAGCTGGATGTGGTGGTGCACTCGTTTAATCCTAGCACTTGGGAGGCAGAGGCAAGCAGATGTCTATGATTTTAAGACTGCTTGATCTACAAAGTGAATTCCAAAACAGCCAGAGCTACAAAGTGAGAACTTGTCTCAAAAACAACAACAAAAGGTGGTGTGGAGGTATCATGGGGGGAGCTAAACCAGTAAGGCTGGCACACTCCTCATAATCCCAGAGCTCAGGAAGTGGAAGCAGGAGGATCAGGAGTTCAAGATCCCCCTCAGCTACATATCAAGTTTAGGGCCAGCTGGGCTATAAGTACCCTGTCTCAAAAACAAACATCTCCAAGAGCTAAGGATGTGGTTCAATGGAGCAACATTTATCTAGCATGAGCAAAATTCCAGATCCTGTGCCCAGACAATATTTTAAGCATTTGACAATTTCATCCATATAACAAATTTTGGTCATTTCAACCCCCATTATCTTCTATCATTCTCCCTCCCTCTCATGCTAAAACCCTTCTTCCAAACAAATCCTCTCCTATGTTTGTGTCTCCTTATTTGGGAAGTCACTGAGTTTAATTATAGCTGCTTGGATGATCAAGGATAAAGAGTTATTTACTGGAGTATGAACAACTTATTGGTGACAATATCACTGAAGAAAATGATTACCCTTCCCCCAGCAACCATTAACTGCCACTAGTCCTCAGGGAGGAATGGGGTCTCACACTCCCTCCTATATCCATGACAGATCTAGTCCTGTTCAGGTAACCACAGTTGCTATGAGTTCAAGAGTACAACAGTTATATCATGTCCAGACGAAGTTATAACCCATTTTAGGTCTATACTTCCGTTTCTGGCATTCAGTGTTAACTGCTTTTTTAAAAAAGCACTTAACACTGAATGCCAGAAGTGGAAGTAAGACAGCAACACAATTCACATGGTGATCACGAACCTCTTTGTCTATGGCAGTGGTGTGCAACTGTGCCTCTGCAAGCTCACAGTCAAGAGCTCTTTGTAGACTGTATATCACATGATCATATGAATGGTGTTCATCGTTGAAAAGGACACAATAGTATCTTTCATTTTTCTCCCTATTTAAAAAAAAACATACAAATTCAGAGAGTAAAGCATGTCATGTTTCTAAAGCAGGACCATGCAGTCTCCTCTAGGAGACTATTTGCTATCTGTAGGCAAATAACAGTGATAACAATATTTGATATGATGCTAAATAATATAGTGCTATGGAATTTAAAAAGAATCCCATCAAGGAATGCTGGTACACAGGTACTTGAAAGGCTGAGGCAAAAGAATTACTTGTGCCCACCAGCTTGAGACAAGGCTGGATAACATTCTGTGATCCCTTGTCTCTAAAAACAAAACAAAATCACTAAGTATTACTTCGTCAATGTTTTTATTTTCTCCAAGTTTTCTACTACTTTCTACTTTTTCATCTTATCAGCAGTCTATCTTTATATCACTCTTAATTTTTACTTGTCACACATTGACAAAGAGAGAAACATGTATTTAGGCTTGGAACTTTCAAGCAAGCAATGATTTTATTTTTTATTTGTCTTCTATTTAAGTGATACTGGACCTGATGCTCTGGGCTGGAGAGATGGCTCAGTGGCTAAGAACAAAGACTGCTCTTGCAGAGGACCCAAGTTCAATTCCCAGAACCTTCATGAACAACTTAAAATCATCTGTAAAACCCCCTGGCGTGCATATGGTACACATAAACTCACACAGGTATATGCCTGAATAAAAAACAAATCTTTAAGTGACACTGGTATTATAGTTTTATGAGGGGAAAGGTGAAGGTTTTTTTGCTTTTTGGTTTTTTTTTCAATGCATAAAGTGCCAGCACCCCCACTATGGCCATAGGATCTCAGATAAGCCTTAGATTTGTTGAGAGGATAGTGCCTATTCTACTTCTAGGAAGAGAATAATATCTACATTCCAGAGTTATATGAGGATCTCATGTAATGTTTGAAAACAGTGGCTATAGATTATAGATCATCAGCTTTAAATCTTCTATAATGCTGCCTTTCAGAAGTCCTATTAAAACAGACAGAATGGTGGTGTATGCCTCTAACCCCAGAACTTGAGAGGCAGAGGCAGGCAGATCTTTAAGTTCGAGGCTAGTCTGGTCTAGAGTGAGTTCCAGGGCAGGTGAGGCTACACAGAGAAACCCTGTCTCAAAAACAAACAAAAAACCAAATACCAAAAACAGCCAGATATGGTAGCACACACCTTTAATCCCAGCACTCAGGAGCAGAGGCAGGTGGATCTCTGTGAGTTTGAGGCCAACCTGGTCTACAAAGTGAGTTCCAGGATAGCCAGGACTCTGTTACACTGAGAAACCCTATCTCAAACACCACCCCGACAAAAAAAAAAAAAAAAAAAGGAAACACAAGTTCAAGTAGTCTAAAGAGGTGCTCATGGTCACAATATAGCTAAGCATCCAGAGGGACTAGAAGTGAATCTGTGAATCCCAAGTCCAGAGTTCCTACCCACAAATGATATTCAAGCACTGTTGCTTGTGCTGGGAGCTGCTCATATTGTGTTTATTTACAAAATAATTTCTTTAAAGGTTTCAGTTGCCATTATCATCTATTAGAAATTCAAGTTCTCACAGATAAAATTTCTCAATATTTTTATTTCCTCAAGTTTATGGATCAACATGAGTTTAAAAAAGTACATTTAATGTCATTAAAATTCTTAATTATTTCTTCTTATATAATAAACTCTTCAGAAAACACACACACACACACAAAATCTGTATATGGTTTTGTGCTGTAGTTCTGTGAAACTCTGGGTACTATACAAGTAGAAATAGTCCCACAAGGCCTAAACTATACTTTCATATCCAGAATTCCCTTTTTATTCCTTTGTGGCAGGTACTCACTATGTAACTCTGCCTGACCTGCACCTTGCTATATAGAGAAGGCTGGCCTTGAACTCACAGAGATCTGCCTGCCTCTGCCTCTTCCTTCTTGTATTAAGTTAAAAGTAATGTGAGAGACAGTTGCTATAACTGTAGTTTTATCTAAAAACAAGTTAAATCTTGATGCCTGCAATAATCTTAGCATATAATTTACAAAGCATAAAGGAAAAGGATATTTCCTCACAGCTCATCAAACTGTCTTGATCAGGAAAGAGCTAACTAGTCAGGCTAAAGAAGTTTGTTCTGAGGTTCTGCTGTTCCCAAATGTCTTTGGGAACCCAGATCTTGATCCAGGACAAAATCAACATGGGCAACTTACTTATCCACTAGCATTAGCAGCTATAAATGGAACAAGTCCCTAGAAATGCTGGCCTTTTTCTCCTTATGGGTTTGGAGTTTCTGACAGACTGTTCTTTGGCTTAACTTCTGCATAGTGTCTAACAAAGTATCTCAAGTAAGGATACTCTGAAAATATTCCCAAGAGATGATCTCTATAAATTTTTCAAAGTGATAATAAATTTAGGCGATTCTCTCCCTGTTGAAAAGCCCAAACCCACCTGCTTTGGCAAATGAAACTATTCTATAGAATGTTTGTGCTTATATCTATTGAAAATCATAATAAATTCCAACTGAGCTTCCAGCGGGGGGGGGGAGGAAGAAAGGAAGAAAGGAAAGGAGGGAGGGAGGGAGAAAAGGAGGGAGGGAGGGAAGGAAGGAAGGAAGGAATCATCTTAGGATATGACTCAATGGTAGAGCACTTGCCTTGTATGTGCAAGCCCCTGGATTCAATCCCTAAAACAGGAAAGAAGGAAGGAAGGGAGGGAGTGAGGGAGGGAGGAAAGGAAGGAGGGAAGAAAGCAGGCAGGAAGACAGTCATACAGGAAGGAAGGAAGGACCACAAACACAGACATCCAACACTGTTTGGCAACTGAAATAACCATCGCTAGAGCTTGTGGCTTCCGACAGCTCCTACCTTAGCTGCAGTTCAGGAGGCAGTTCTTTTTCTTCTTCCCATATAGTCATTTCTACAATGTATTTTATCACTGAAGGGAATATTTTCCTGGCTTGAGCAATTACCTCTTCATTCAATGGGCAATGCAAGGTCTGTGAGGAAACAACAAGAAAAAAAATATGATGTAGTGAGATGTGTCCAAATAAATAGATAAGGAAGATAATGTTAAATATTTAAAATAATCACTTCAGTGAGTTCATTACAATATCCATTAGGAATCAATTCAAGTTGAGTTCATAAGCTCTTGATACCAAATTGGTGTTACAGATGACAGAAAGAAACACACAGACTGTGGAGTACTTTTTACTCATACTTACCCCTGGTAATTCTTCATCGCATCTTTCTGAATAGCTTATAATGATACTATGAAACAACTGGCTATCTTTTATAGCTTATAAGAACTATTCTCATAACTTATTTCAAGCAACTCTCATAGTTGCTTTGGAGTACTCACAGCAAGTATTGATGACAAAGAATAAGGAACGGGGCTGCAGGTAAAGTTCAGTGGTAAACTCTTGCCAGGCATGAGCAAAGCTTGATTCTCAGGATAGGACAGGGCAGGGCAGGACAGGGGGAAAAAAAGGAAAAGGGGAAAGGGAAGGGAAAGATAGAGAAATTTTAACCCGGCAACATGGCTGGCTGCTCTGATGACATTCAAAGACCTAGATCTGTGTGTGGTGAAAGGTTTGATTATTTTAGAAACATGATTGTTGTTGAATGAATGTGTTTTTTGCTTTGGTCTCAACTATGGGATGTGGGGGTGCTTTGTCCATTGCTGAAAAAGACTCATGAGAGGTGCATGAAAAACATCCTGATGGTTTTGCCACCCAGAAACTGTCACGTGTGAGGAATATGCCTATATCCTTTAATGGACAGACTCTTTGGAGAGCGTGTGGTCTTGGTCAACAGGAAGTACCTCATGGGGAGGATGTGAGTTTGGCCAACTAGAAAATATCCTTGTGCAGATTTTGAAGGGTTATAAATGAAAACCCCAGAAACACAGAGGGGCTTTTGCTTGGCATCGCTTCTCATTGCTTCTTTGCTTTGAAATACTCCAGATAACACTTTGCTGAAACTTACTGCTGCCAAGATCTGCTGCTGATCAAGGCCCATTACAGGCTGAAGACCGTGGCCCCAAGCAGGGGTGCGGCAACTGTCATTGCTGTTGCTGCCGATACTGGGGCTAGAGCCAGGTAGCCACTGCCGCTGCTGCTGATTGCTGTGTTCCCATTGCTGTTGATACTTGTATATGCTGTATGGCTGATCTGCTGAAATCCTGACAAATTGTCCCAAAGGACCTACAACTAAAGAGGTCTACATGTTCTGTCTCTTTTAATAGCCTTTCTCCCTCACCTCAGGTGGGTGGGTTGGAAAGTGGATAGAGATATTAATATCAAAATAAAAAAATAGTTTAAAAGTATGCCTTCAATTGTGTGATCCAGCTGGAATACAGACACACCTTTAGTACTCACCTTTAGTTCCAAACAATGAAGGTAAAGTTAACTTGTAGAAGAAAGCAGCTATGTTTGGAAGTGATGTCTAATTGACAGGTAGACAAAGTGATGAATCAGGGTAAGATCTGATAGAATAGGATATGCCCAACTCTTACGAGAACAAAGAGAGGTGACTTAAAGACGAGGGAGGGGTTATTGGACAGTTTTGTAGAAAGAGAACAAGCTACACACAGGTGAAGACAGAACAAGTCAGAGAATGAGAGAATGAGAAGGAACCAGAAGATTAGAATAGATGCCAAAGTTAGTATGATGCCAACCACAGCAATTCAGTTTGAATCAGTCAGCTTGGAGAGGGGTTTGAGCCAGAAGAGCTGAGTTGAACAGCCAGACAGAATTCAGAAAGACCTAAAAAGGGTGAGCTTATTCAGCAGTAAGTTGCAGAGGCTGAGACATTATAGACTAGATTAGATTGTACAGAGGCTAGAAGCAGGCAGAGGTAGGATACCTGTGGGAGGCAGTTAATGCTCCTAATGCTCAAAATACCAAGAGGAAATGACTGATGGTGGGGGCTCAGGTTTAAATGAGATGTTGATATCATACCCTCCAAGGCTCAGAGAACATTGTTGAAGAAAGGGGAAGCAAAAATATAAGAGCAGCAGTATAAGGTGCTGTGTGTTAAAAAGATGTCCCCAGGACACAACATGGCCACTGCCTCATGAATTCACAGCAGTTGCAGTTACATGCACAAGACTTGTACAGGATCAGGTTTCTCAACATTTTATCATGGGCAACAGGCACCTGAGGCCCCACCCAGTTCTGACTGACAGCTGGCAGCTAATGGTTGCTGTGAATGGGGGTATTATTTCTTAAGGGGTGTACCTGCTAAAAAGTAGCTCATACTCTAGTAAATAATTTCCTCGCTGCCTAGCATGTTCCATCAATTACAACACTCTCACTGTATTGAAACCTTTGCCCTAATTTCAGGATGTAAACAGACAACCATCTCAGATTACAGTACACTCCTATAATCCCAACACTTGGTAGGCTGAGGCAGGATGATTAGCAGAGTTAGGGGCCAGCCTGGGCTACTTAGCAAGTTTCAGGCCAGCTTACACAGTTGGAGCTTGTATCAAATAAACAAACAAGAAAACAGCAGACAAAGAAATGGCTTTCAATACATTCACAGTCAGTAACCTAATATACAAGCTTTATTGCTTTTCATACCTCTAACCCATATACCTTGCTTATTCTTACTTCCTCTCCTTCAGCCCTTTCCCCTATTCCCTCCTCACTTCCTGACTTACTGATAGCCTTAGCTTCTAAACCAGAAAGCAACTATAAAGCGTGTTTCTTCAACCAGCACCTTAGTGCTACTGTCCCCAAGCTGTACTGGGGACAAAGGTAAAGCACGGAAGTGCTTCCTGCAGCTCACACTGTAACTGTTGTCAAGCCATCACTTCAGTTGGCTTTCCCTGGACACAAAGACAATGCACCAAGAAGACTCACATAAAATGAAACAAATACACAACAGTGAGAAAAGGGGGAAAACCTAGAGGCAACTTACCTTCCAGTAGATGTGCAAAGCACAGCAAGGAGCACAGAAAGAGCATCACACTGCACAAAGATAATGACATAACTGAAGTGCTTAGAGATTTCAGAGTTTTTTGGGTTTTGTTTTGTTTTTAAGAAAGGATCAAAACCACATAGAGGACTTCCATAAACAGGTTAAGAAGTCAGTTAGGATCCACACAAGAAACTATCCACACAGATGAAACTATCAGTAATTTGAGGGGAAGTTAAGAAACATGAAGGGAGAATTCGGCAAGGAAACTGAGATGCTAAAAAAAGAACCAAACCAAATTCTGGAAATGAAAGAATCAAACAAAGAAAAAACATAGCAGACCAAGATCAAGGGTTAAGGACAATTTTCAGAGATAGGGCACAGGTTGAGTCAGTAACACTTATAGACATCATTTAAAAAAAAAAAAAAAAACTAGTGAAGATAACCAAAACTACTCAGAAGTCTGGGATACATTCAAGAGACCTAACCTAAGTACCCACAGCCTAGCAGAAGGAGTTATGGCAAATTACATAAAGAGTCTTAGAAGAATCTACTTCTTAAAATTATAATCAAGAAGCCGGGCGGTGGTGGCGCACGCCTTTAATCCCAGCACTTGGGAGGCAGAGGCAGGCGGATCTTTGTGAGTTCGAGGCCAGCCTGGTCTACAAAGCGAGTCCAGGACAGCCAGAGATATTCAGAGAAACCCTGTCTCGAAAAACCAAAAAAAAAAAAAAAAATTATAATCAAGAATTTCCCAAATATGACCAGAGAAGAACCTCTCCTTGGAATATCATATCTAAATTAAAACATCAAAACCAAAAATACTAACATCTGTAAAAGAAAACACCAACTCACATTAAGAGGCAGAAAGTTCAGAACAACATTAATCTTTAGCAACCCTCAAAGCCAGGATAAGTATGGAGTAATATATCACATGTCCTGAAACTGTCAACCAAACCTGCTACAAACACCCCCAAAGTTATCTATTGAATTGCTAACAGAGAAATAAAGAGTATTCAAGATAAGCACACGTGAAGGCAATTCATGACAGTTAGGTCAGCCCTTCAGAAAGCTCTTAGAGGGACACTTCACAGGAGAAGAACAAGTCAACTCTGTCCATGAGAAGTACAGAGAGTTGGGAAGGACCAGTCATATCTAATACAGCAAATCAGTAAACCTCTGACAACCTTTAGGAGAGCAAAAACTGAACTCGCAATGACTAGAAACTAACAAATGTGGTAAGAGTTTTTGTTCTTTAAAAAAACTCAGTTTTGATATGAGAATGTTTTTGTTTGAATCCCAAAATGGGAAATGGGGCTGCTTCAGTTAGTCCACAGGTGTTAACTATAATTGTCTCTCATGTTCTAGCAGGGGCATGGTTTAGCCAGATGCAGAAAGTTTAATTCTGAGGACTCTGGAGACGGGTATAAATGCCAGAACCCTGAAAGGGAAGGGGGGTACTCTGAAGGAGGAAGAGGTTGCTGATCTCCCTGCTCCTGGTTCATCCTGCTGCTGTGTTTGCTAGTTTGCTGCTTTGCCGGACTGCTGGATATTGACTACTGAGATTGGCATTGCCCCAAAGAACCCAATGACCCCATTCAGCAGGAAGTAGTTAAAAGAGACCTATATCCCTTTCCCCCCCTCTAACCTTGTTTCTCTCCTACCTAGTGTTGAGCGTTGGAAGGAATAAGGGTTGGAAGGAAGGTAGAGGTATTAAGAACAGTAAAATAAATAAGGTGCATAAAACAAAATAAAGCACCACTTACTACAAGTGGCACCCAGATGTAGGGCAAGACATAATGGGAAACTTGGTTTCTAATGCCACAGAAGAAATGGCATGACACGAAGGAATGAATAGTATGTTTCAGGATGTCAGCAAAATATTAATTATGGCTGCTGGCTCTGGGTTCTCTCTTGCTTTGCTCTCAGAGGGGATTTCCTATGTTTTCTTCTTCTTCCTTCTATATGACGTTTCAAAAAAAGATTGGGAGAATGCTTGAGCAATTTGAAAAGTTGCAAGTGAATATGGAGGGGTCTGCGAAACAAAAAGTATGATAAAAGGATAGCAGAAATGGCAGTGGGACTAGAGAGTTTTCAAGTAGAGTTTGAAACGTTCAGAATGCAAAAATTGCTGGAGAGAGAACAAGCGGGTTCAGGGCTGGTGACTGAGAGGGGGAACTTGCCACAAGATGAAAGAGTGAAACAGGCTGGGCTAGAAGGCAGACTGTTCCGCCCCGGCCCTGCATTATGTACTTTCTGTGTAAGGTCCCTACAACCCCTGCAGGAGGCAAGCAATATTGAAGCCAAGTGTGCCTCCAGAGAAGTTGCCTGGGATTACAAAGTCATAATCGGTTTTCCCAGTAATTCTGCAGCACATGCTTGCTAATGTTGATCAGGAATATGATGAGATAACATGGCATCCAATAGAAATGATAGTTCTGAGGCATTTTGAGTCTATTATTTCCTATGGAATACATTCCCCTTTTGTTAAACAGATATTAAGTAACTGGGCTACCCAAAAAAGAACTATTCCACAAGATTAGAAGGTATTGGTGACAGCTGTGCTAGAAGCTTGCCAGCAGTTACAATAGTTATCGTGTTGGAGAGAGGAAGCCACAAAAATAGAACAATGAAAGATGGCAAAGGGAAAACATATTGTCAAAGAGCAATTACTTGGAGAAGGGCAATATTCTGATCTACAAGAACAAATTCAATCTGATGATGTGGTTATAGAATAATGTTGCTTTGTAGCTTTAAGAGCTTGAGATAAGGTTGAGGAGCCTGGGGGGGGGGACCTACCTCATTTACTAAAGTAATACAAGGTGCTGGAGAAGCCTTCATAGACTTCTTACAGAGATTGATTCAGCTATACCTAAAATTGTATCAGACCCTGATGCCAGAAAGGTGTTGATAGAGACCTTAGCTTTTTGAGATGTGAATATCAAATGTAAGAGAGTAATTAGACCATTAAAAGTAAGAGCAACACCCCTGGATGAATGGGTAAGAGACACAACTGATATTGGCTCTCACAAGCACCATGCCAATATCATAGGACAAGCCATGGCTAGAGGTCTCAGATGTCAAGATACTCAGTGCTTAAACTATGGGGAATTTGGCCATTTACAAAAAAATTTTAAGACTAAAGGCCTGAGAGAACAAAATGTCTAGCAAGGTGAGAAATATGGTACTTTCTGAGCCAGAACTAAAAATGGCAGGTTCTTTAGCTCTGAGGATTATGGTAAAAGCGAACAAGCAGTTTAGTTTCTATCAGCAACAGAGGGTTCCCCTCAGAAAAAAAGTGAGGTTTCCTGGAACTTGTATATCTGTAGGAAAGGACAGCATTAGACAAAAGAGTGTATTTCCTGGAGGGACATATGAGGTAACCTCTTGCCATGGGGAACCAACTAAGGGGACTGTTAGCTTGAGGCCCCACAACAATAACAACAAAAAATACAAGCGGTTTTCCTCTAGTCACCCAGGAGGTAACAAGAAGGCACAAAAACTACAACTAAGTATTGCTGACCTCATGCACACTACTGAAGGCAGTGTGGCTTTAGATCTGGCCACAGAGAAACCTCTTACCCTGTCCCCAAAAGTTCAATGTTACAAAATAACCACTGGTGTTTATGGACCTTTGCCTTCAGGGACAGAAGGGAGAATCTAGGGAAGAAGTGTATAGACTTCCCAAGGATTTATTATACATCCAGGTATAAAAGATGGGGATTGCAAGGAAGAAATTAAGATCACGGCATATGCAAAAAAAGAGATGCAAATTAATGCAGGGGATAGAATTGCTTGGCTGTTAATGTTTCTCTACATTAAGGGCAAAGCTATTCCAGTAGAAAGAACAGGGGCATTTGGGAGTACTGAAAAAATGTGTGTTCTGTCAAACAGTGGTTAACAATCAGAGACCCAAATTAAAATTGCGAATGAACGGTGTTGAAATAGGTTTAGTAGATACTGGAACTGATGTGAGTATCCTTACAGAAAAGTCCTGGAATCCAGAATGGCCACTTCAGAAGGTTTATGCATAGTTTATAAGAACTGGAAAGTTATCTCAAATAAGACCAAGTGTCAGAAGAATTAAATGTGTGGGACCAGAGTGGCAAACAAGGCGATTAAGACCCTATGTAACTGACATACCCATAAATTTATGGGAAAGGGATCTTTTACAACAATGGTGTACTCAAATTAATATTCCTGCAATCCCATGATGAGACAGCTCATGATGAAATTAAGAGGGAAATGGTAAATGCTCCTGGGGAAGGTATTGATATGTGTCATCAAAACCAATCACAAACTATATCCACTGTCCAAACACAGGACATCACAGGGACTGAGTTTCCAAATTTATAAAGGGGACCACAGCTGAAATGCCCTAACCCTAAAATGGAAGACAAAAAAACCTGTGTGGCGTAAGCAGTGGCCCATAATAATGGAAAAATTGCAGGCAACTGCTATAGGAGCAGCTGATAACTCAACATATAAAAGAGTCTACCAGTCCATGGAATTTCCCTGTATTTGTTATAAAAAAAAAAAGAAAGAAAGAAATCAAGAAATCAAGAAAACGAAGGATGATAACAGATTTAAGAGCAGTAAATAGAATAAATTCAACCAATGGGTCCTTTATAGCCTGGAATTCCTGTACCTTCTTTATTACCTAAGTCATGGCCTACATTAGTAATTGATTTAAAAGATTGCTTTTTCACAATCCCTTTGCATGAGAATGATAGGCAAAGGTTTGCTTTCTCAGTACCTACTTTTAACAACAGTAGATCAGTCAAGAGGTACCATTGGAATGTGAAATAGTTCAAACTTTGTGTGCGATATTTTGTGTAACAACTGCTAGAAATAATTTGAAGGCAATTTCCTCAATCTATTATTTATCATTACATGGATGACATTTTGTTGGCTGATTCTGACACAGATACTTTAGAGAAAATATTTAAGGAAACACAGATTTGGGCTATAAAATGAGTAAAAAAAAATTCAGCCACAAAAGGTACAGATCCGTAGAGATCAGTTGCAAACTCTTAATGATTTTCAAAAATTAATGAGAGATATTAATTGGCTGAAGCCTACAGTGGGATTTACTACACATGAATTAAGTAATTTATTTCAAAACATACAAGGAGATTCAGACTTTAAACAGTTCAAGATATTTAACCACTGAAGCAGAGAGTTAACTCTGGTAGAACAGAGACTGCAAGATGCGTATGTGGATAGAACTGATTCTATGATTCTAAACTTGATTGTATTTTGGTTATATTACCTTCAACTCATTCTCCTACTGGGCTCATTATGCAAAAGGAAGATAGTATTATGGAACAGAATTTCTTAATATATAAACAAAGTAAAAAAATTAAAGACGTACATAGAAAAGGTTTCTGAATTAATCATAAAAGGTAGAATAAGACTATGACAGTTGTCAGGAACAGACCCAACCAAAATTGTAGTGCCTCTTACAAATGCTGAGATTATACCACACTAGATATGGGTGATCAATGAGGACTGGTAAAGATCTTGTTTTAACTATTTGGGAGAAATTAATAACAAATACCCTAAAAGCAAACATTTACAGTTTATAAAAAGAACTAATTGGATCCTACCACATATTGTAAAGGGAACACCAATTCCTGATGCATCTACATTCTATACTGAGGCAATAAGTTGGTAATGGCAGGCTATAAGTCAGACAAAATAAGCAAGATGATATAAAATCCATATAGTTCAGTTCAAAAATAAGAATTATATGTGGACATCCAGTTGGAACAGCACCATTTGTTGAAGATGCTGTCCTTTTTCCATTGTGCAGTTTTGGCTTCTTTGTCAAAAATTAAGTGACCATAGGAGTGTTGGTTCATTTCTGGGTCTTCAATTCGAGTCCATTTATCCACTGGTCTGTTTCTATACCAGTACCATGCTGTTTTTATTACTGTTGCTCTGTAGTACAGCTTGAAATCTGGGATGGTGATACTCCCAGATTTTTTTTATTGTACAGGATTGATTTAGCTATTCTGGGTCTTTTGTTGTTCCATATGAAATTAAGAATAGCTTTTTCCAGGTCTAAAAAGAATTATGTTGGTATTTTGATAGGAATTAAATTGAATCTGTATATTGCTTTGGGTAGGATGGCCATTTTTATTATGTTGATCTTACCTATCCATGAGCATGGGAGATCTTTCCATCTTCTGATGGCCTCTACAATTTTTTTCTTCAAGGACTAAGTTCTTGTTGTACAGGTCCTTTACTTGCTTGGTTAGAGTTACTCCCAGGTATTTTATATTGTTTGTGGCTATTGTGAAGGGAGTTGTTTCCCTGATTTCTTTCTCAGCCCATTTATTTGTTGTATAAAGAAGGGCTTCTGATTTTTTTTTTTTGAAATAATTTTGTATCCAACAACCTCGCTGGAGGTATTTACCAGCTGTAAGAGTTCTCTGGTGGAATTTTTGGGATCGCTTATGTATACTATCATATCATCTGCAAATAGGGATAATTTGACTTCTTCGTTTCTGATTTGTATCCCCTTGATCTCCTTTAGTTGTCTTATTGCTCTAGCAAGAACTTCAAGTACTATATTGAAGAGATATGGCAAAAGTGGGCATCCTTGTCTTGTCCCTGAGTTTAGAGGAAATGCTTCAAGTTTCTCCCCATTTAATTTGATGTTGGCTACTGGCTTACTGTATATTGCCTTGATTATTTCCAGATATGGTCCTTGTACGACCGTTCTCTCCAGAACGTTTAGCATGAAGGGGTGTTGGATTTTATCAAATGCTTTTTCCACATCTAGCAAGATTATCATGTGGTTTTAGACTCATACTTATCACCTTGTGCAAAACTTAAGTCCAAGTAGATCAAAGACCTTAACATAAGGCCGGTCACACTAAATCTACTAGAAGAGAATGTCAGAAAAACCCTTGAACTCATTGGCACAGGTGACAACTTCCTGAACAGAACACCAACAGCTCAGGACCTGAGACCAACAATCAATAAATGGGACCCCATGAAACTGAAAAGCTTCTGCAAGGCAAAAGACACTGTCATTCAAACAAAACAGCTGCCTACAGACTGGGAGAAAATCTTCACCAACCCCACATCTGACAGAGGGCTAATATCCAAAATCTACAAAGAACTCAAGAAATTAAATGCCAAGAAACCAAATAATCCAATCAAAAACATGGGGGAAAGAGCTAAATAGAGAATTCACAAAGGAGGAATTCCTAAAGGCTAAGAGACGCTTGAAGAAATGCTCAGCATCCTTAATCATCAGAGAAATGCAACTCAAGACGACTCTGAGATTCCATCTCACACCTGTCAGAATGACTAAGATCAAAAGCTCAAATGACAGCACATGCTGGTGAGGGTGTGGAGAAAGGGGAACCCTCCTCCATTGCTGGTGGGAGTGCAGGCTTGTGCAACCACTATGGAGGTCAGTCTGGCGATATCTTAGAAAACTTGGAATAGCTCTGCCTCGGGACCCAGCCATACCACTTCTGGGTATACATCCAAATGACTCCTCACCGAATCACAAGGAAGTTTCCTCATCTATTTTCATAGCAGCCTTATTTGTAATAGCTAGAAACTGGAAACAACCCAGATGTCCCTCAACTGAGAATGGATTTAAAAACTGTGGTACATCTACACAATGGAATACTACTCAGTCAGCTATTAGAAACAATGAAATTATGGAATTTGCAGCCAAATGGATGGAACTAGAGAAGCTCATCCTGAGTAAGCTAACCCAGACTCAGAAGGATGAGCATGGCATCTATTCACTTATAGTCGGATTTTAGCTATATAGTACATGATATCTATACTACAACCAACGCACCAAAGGGAATATGGACATACACTTTTTCTTTTTCTCCCTGTCAATGAGACACTTTTCCCTAGTGGTGCTGCCTTGTAGGCCCCCAGTGTATGAGGAGACTCTTGGCCCTCATATGACTGCTGAACTGGGGTGGGGGACCATTAGGTAGGGACACTCCACTCCAGAGAAGTGGGGTGGAAGGATTAGAGGGTAGAGAGTGGGAGGGCAAGACTGGGAGGAGTGGAAAGAGGACAGTATGATGGAGATGTAAACTGAAGCAATAAATAAATAAAATTTTTAAAAAATCAGAATTATATGTAATCCTTATGGTATTAGATTTTCTTCAATCTCTTAATTACTGACTCTCAATATGCAGAAAGTTGTTTTGCATATAGAAACTGCTGAGTTTGTTCCTGATAATTCAGAATTAACTTTGTTATTTATGCAACTACAACAGGTAATCATAAATAGAAACATCTATTATACATTACTCATAATTCGGTCTCATAAAGGTTTGCCAGGTCCATTGGCACAAAGAAATGAGGCAATTGACCAGTTACTAATAGGAAATGTGTTAGAAGCCTCAAAATTTCCTGAAAAAATCATGTTAACAATAAAGGTCTAAAGAAAAAAAAAATTTTATCACTTGGCAACAAGCAAAACAAATTATAAGAAAATGCCCTACTTGTTCTCTGTAGAGCCAAACTTCATTACCCACTGGAAGTAACCCTAGGGGTACCAAAAGAAATGAAATCTGGCAGATGGATGTGTTTCATTTTGCTGAATTTGGGAAAAAAAAAAAATTTGTACACCACACCATTGATAAATATACAAGGTTTCAATGGGCAGCTGCTTTGAGTTCTCTCTTTCTGTGTGTGTGTGTGTGTGTGTGTGTGTGTGTGTGTGTGTGTGTGTGTTTCTGTGACTGTGTTTTCTCTCTGGGTTTCTCTATATAGCCCTGGCCGTCCTGGAACTCACTCTGTAGACTAGGTTGGCCTCGAACTCAGAGGTCTGCCTCCTGCGTGCTGGGATTAAAGGCATACACTAGCACTGCCCAGCTTTTTTCAAGTTGACTACTTAAAACAAAAATATTTTGAATTCATTTTAGGTATGTGTGAATTCATTCCCTCTAGAGAAAATTTTAATTTAGAGTAGAAAAACAAAACATTCTTTGTAAACGAGGCTGTCCTTGAACTCAGAGATCCACCTTCCTCTGCCTTCCAAGCATTAGGATTAAAGGCATGTGCCACCATGCCCAGCAATTACAGACAGCTGTGAACTGCCGTTTGGGTGCTGGGATTTGAACCCAAGTCCTTTGGAAGAATAGCCAATGCTCTTAACCACTGAGCCATCTCTGCAGCACCAAAAACCAAAACATTCTTATAATTAACTTTTAGAAAATATTGGATTCTAAATGGAATCCACCTTAACCCATATATATTTATAACATTTATTCTCATCAAGTATCAGAAAATTAAAACAGCAATTAAGCTGCTTACCTCTTTTGTAGTAGCTGCTCTCCCAGGTTCATGATCCATACAAAAGGGGCCAGTTTTCCACGCTTCTGTGTCTCCACAGTCACAGAACCCTCCTCCAGTGGAAGTGTGCATCTGATAAAGACAAATGAGTTCTTCATGGGGCCACACTTTATTACAAAGCAATGAAGAGTAAGAAGGCTGATTCAAAGAATAAATAGTCACTAACACTTCTACCTTAGTTGTATTTGGTGTAATGAATCGGGCTAGGACAAAAATCATTTAGCTAGTTATATAAGAAATACCAACCACCTGAATATTTCAGCATACCAAAAATAAGCCTTCTCAATATACAAGTTTTTGAAATGTAACTCCACATTTTTAAAATAATAGTTTTTTATTAAATGTGAACTAATGAAGAATAGATGGAAAAGTAAAAATATTTTTATGATCTATAATGCTTGAGTATAAATTTTCTTTTTTTATTACACAGAACTTTAAAAATCAGTATAATGATACATAGTTATTAAGACATTTAATACAATATCTTCATTTATATTAATGTCCTACAGCAACCACAATCTTTTTCCTTTCATTGTTCCTAGGGAACAAAAACCTAAACTATACTAACTCAGCTAGAGGATAATGATAACAATGTGATTTGGACCTTTTCTTTGAACTTCCCCTCCAAACACACAGTAAGGAGACACAAGAATGCCTATGAGCCGCACTCTCAGCAGCTATAATTACAGAAACCTTTCTTAGCTTGCAATTCACAGAAAAACCACGACTCAGATTTTACTCAAGTTGCAATTTATTCACTGTACTAGAGAACGAGCTTCACTCATCGAAGAGGCCTTTAAGAAACTTCAGAAAATGAAGGTTGTAGACTCTAAAATAGTAACCTCTAAATATAGTTAACTTCAGAGCTAAGAACAAGTCAAGGGAGGGAATTTGGTTAGAGGAATGAAAGTAGCATTACCTGAGCTTCAGAAAGTCTACAACTGTAAAGAGAAGGGAAAGCAAAAGCAACAAGAGAATCAACCATTACATGGAAACAGAACTGACTCACAGGGCACGGAGACTACAGCTGGACAGAGCAACAACACATGCCTGTAATCCCAGCACGTGAGAGTGAAAGCAGGAAGATCAGAGGGTGAGAACCATTCTTAGTTACACAGAGTCCCACACTAACCTGGACTATATGAAACTCTGGGGTGGGGGTAACCCAAAACAACAACAACAAAAAAACCACTTGGGACTAGATGTAAAGTAAAAAAAAAAAAAAAAAAAGTAAGATATAGGGCTTAATGATGAGGAACCAATGGAGAAAAAAGTAACAAATACAACACATAGGTGAAATATCCTGAGATTCAATAGATATCAAAATATGTATATTAAAAAAGTAAATATGTAATTTATACAAAAGCAAATGTAAGTAGAATAGGTAATATCACAAAAGCAAAGCACAAAATCTAGAAACAAAAATTTAGTAATTCTGCCAGGCGTGGTGGTTGCACACCTTTAATCCCAGCACTCAGGAGTCAGGCAGATCTCAAACTGAGTTTGAGGCTAGACTGGTTTCTATAGTAAGTTCCAGACCAACCAGGAAGATACAGTGAGACCTTTTCTCAAAAAATAAAAAACAACAAAGAAATCTTTTAAAAGTCAATAAAATAAATGACACAAACCAAGTTTAAAAGACAGAAAAATCTTATTGCCATCCATTATGATCCAGAATCCCACTCTTATCAATCAGAAATGAAAACTTGTATCTATAAAAGATTTGTACTTCAATATAATAAATGATAAATACTAATACCAAAGCAGCTTTATTCAAACTAAAAGCAGGAGCTGGAGAAATGGATCAACAGTTAAGAGCATTTGACTGCTCCTACAGAGGAGTGGAGTTCAGTCCCCAACACACACAGCAACAATAACTTCAGTTCTAACACCCTCTTCTGACCCTCAGAAGCACGTCATGTATAGAGTGTACATGTATCCATGTAGTCGAAACATTCATATTCATAAAATAAAAACATTCCAAATGACTACCAAGTAGTGACTGAATAAATCAAACAGCACATGAATACAATGACATACTACTAATGGCTGATCCATGACCTCAAAGGCATTTCATACATTATGTATGAAAGAAAGACTACACACTATACGATTTCACTTATATAAGATTTTGAAAAAGCTTAAAATCAGTAGATGCCAAGGAGGTAGGGCATCACACAATTTTTTCTATGAATGTTTTTAGCTTAATATTAACAAGTGTATCCTAATATATCACATAAACGCATGTTTGCCAAATCTCACAAAAAAAAAAGTCCACTTAAAAGAGTGGACTTTAGCCAGGTGTGGTAGTACACACCTTTAATCTCAGCACTCGGGAGTCGGATACAGGAGGATGGCTGTGAGTTTGAGGCCAGTCTGGTCTACACAGCAAGTCCAGGATAGCCAGGGCTACACAGAGAAACCCTGTCTCGAAAAAAACAAAACAAAAAAAAAGAACTCAAGGCCTCACTGGGCTATATAGTAAATCCTGTCTCAAAACAACGAGATGTGTAGATACTGCCTTTCTAGTAACATCTTTTCATAGTTTAATTGTGCCTGCCTCTGCCTCCCAAGTGCTAGTATTAAAGGCATGCGCCACCAACGCTGGCCATTACAGACAGTTTCAAACTGCCATGTGGATGCTGGGATTTGAACCTGGGTCTTTGGAAGAACAGCCAGTGCTCTTAATTACTGAGCCATCTCTCCAGCCCCAAGGCCTTGAGTTTTTAATCCTGCCTCAACCTCCCTAATAGTAGAATTAAGAACTCTAGCTGGATGCAGTTTTGCCTGGGTGTTTTGTGGGGGTGTTTTGCCTGAATACATTTTTGTGTGCCCATAAAGGTCAGAAGAGAGCATCATATCACCTGGGACTAGAGTTACAGATGGTTGTGAGCTTACCATGTGGTTGCTGGGAATCAAACCTGGGTCCTCTGCAAGAGCAGCCTGTGTTCTTCACCACTGAGCTGTCTCCCCAGCCTTAACCCATAGCCTTTTTTTTTGTCTTGTTTTGTTTTGTTTGTTTGGTTGGTTTTTCTTTTTTTTTTCTTTTGTTTTTTCGAGACAGGGTTTCTCTGAATATCTCTGGCTGTCCTGGACTCGCTTTGTAGACCAGGCTGGCCTCGAACTCACAAAGATCCGCCTGCCTCTGCCTCCCAAGTGCTGGGATTAAAGGCGTGCG